>VXAB01004326.1:177268-362862 GCA_013399175.1 Odontophorus gujanensis | reverse complement strand
TCCCCGGCTCCGCCCCGCCGGCGCGGAGCGGAGCCGCGGCAGCAGCAGAAGCGGCGCCGGTCGCGGGGCGCGCGCCGCCCGTCGCCAAAGCTGCATGTGCGCGGGAGGAGCGGCGGCGGAGGAGGAGGATGGCCGTGCTCAAGCTCGCCGACCAGGTGAGCGCCGGGCGGGAGGGAAGCGACGGGCCCCGGCCCGGCTGCTTGCCGTGTCGCCCCCGGGAAGGGCCGGCGATGGGCCGGGAGAGTGCTGGCCGCCTCCGAGGCGGCCCTCGGCTGCGGCCCGCCCGGGGGGACGGTGACTCCAGGCGGCTCACAGTTCCGCCCGGCCGAACCCGCTGTCCGTCAGGGCTGCGGGAGAGCTGCGGTTCGAGTCGGGTAAATGGCGGTCGGGCTGCGAGCGGTGCCCGGGTGTTTCTTGTCTCTGGGAGCGAGGAGCCCTTAACATGTGTTGTCGGTGGGTGTTGCGGTCCGCGCGCACCGCTTTATCCGCGTTCTCGGCCGGCTGTTGCTCGGCCCCGTGCACGCCGTGCTGCGTGCGGCACTGCCCGGCCCCGGGCTGCTGTGAGCGCCGCGCCGTGAGGAGAGATCTGAGAGGGAAAAGGGGCGAAGCGGCTCCTGGACGGAAAGCAGCGCTCCGCGTCCCAGCTCTGTCCATAGCGCATCGCTGCGCTGTGGGACGCAGTGTCTGCGGGCTGCCCGCCTCGCGTCTGCCCGTCAGTGTCAGAGATGCGTGTGTTATGGAGGACCGAAGCTGTGTCGTTTCAGTGCTTCTCGTCTTTAACGAAGTCTGCTGACTGCCCGTGGGCTCCTGGCCCGGCTGCAACCTGCAGCGGTGCGACAGGCCAACAGGTTTTCTTTGTTGGGTACCCGTCTCTAGTCACCTTCCCAGGGACAGGCTGCTCTGTTGGAGCGCTTCCTGCTGGATCCCGGCTGGTTTTTCCTCAGTTTCTTCACCAGATCCTCTTTCACTTCCTTGGTATCAGAGCAGCTCCATGCTGCCGTGCAGTTCCTTGCTGGGTGCTCAGCCTGCAGTGCTCGGAGCTCAGGTACTGTACTGAAGCTGTCTGATCAGCTGCAGCTGTTGGAGGTGAAGTGACTGCAGACATGTGTTTCCAGGTGGAGCTGGAGTGAGAGGAGCATGCTGAGCATGCTGGGGTGCTCTGTGTCTGTGCTACAATCTGCTTGTACTTGGGTTTTCTGGGGGCAGTTTCTGCTCTCCTTCCTGCTCTGGAATGTGGAGTGAGCTGAGCAGCGATAGCTTGCAGTGATTCAGGAAACTGTTTCTTTTGGCTCAGATGCAGGCAACCGCAGCTGGCTGTGTTGGCAGCACCCTGCAGCGGGGATTGCCATGCACGGGGTGCTGCTGTGGCTGTGACCTGGGCTGCACTGTGTGCGGATGTTCTAGGTGAGTTTGGGATGTTCAGAGAAGGCCAAGTGAAACCAGCCACTCCCCCTGCCTCTGGCTGTGATTCTGCAGCACGTGCAGCTCTGTGACCAGGGCACTGAATGGGAAGGAGAGGTTACAGATCCCAACACAGGGAGCTTAAGCACGTTTTTCCAGGTACCTTGTTTCCTTCTTGACTTCCTTGCTATTCCTTATCCATAGCATCTGGTAGAATACAGAGCCTTCAGGCAGCTGAGAAACCAATCCCAGGCTTGAGGGTAGACAGGCAGACTTCCCTTATTGCTTCTCTATTGCTGCTGGAAGATGCCAAGGTGTCACTGTGCTTAAACCTCCAAAGAGATGATCATTGCTGTCTATTTAAGTGCGAGAGCTCAGTTTCAGATTATGGCACATTTTATTTTGGTTACATGGGTTACTTGAACTTGTTTCTAAGTGGGCACAACTGCTAGCTCATCCACTGTGCTGTGAAAAACCTTTAAATCACATAACCACAGAAAGTGCATCTCTGCCATCGTTCATTTCTGTGTGAATTTCCTCTGGGTCTGTCTGCCTTCAGTAACCCCCAGCAGTCCTTTTGAATGGCTGAATGTTATTTTGACAGCAACCTGAACTTATTCAATACAAAGGTTAAAATGCTGCAATGATGATGTGCAGTTATAAAAAAAACATTTTTAAATAAACATTCCTATTGTCATACAAAAGTACTGCGAAGCGTATTCAAAAGCTTAAAACTTTATTGTTGTTTATTTTTTTCACCACTTTTGCAGTGAATATTGATTACAGTAAGCATGGAGATTGCTTTAAAGCACTGAAAATATGTTTTTCCAGCTCTAAGAGTTGCTGCTGTGTTGCTCTTCCTCGTGAGTGTTCACTCCCTTCACCACTGTTCCCCCAAGTGCTGCGGCTGCTTCTCCAGCAGCCTGGGTTCTACTGCTGCCATCGTTTGGATGCTCTGATTTCTGAGAGCCATTTGTGCATTTGCAGACTTTTCAGGAGAGAGCCTATTAGCTGGAGTCCTGCTGAATGCACCTTTAATCCACGGGATTTCCACTGATGGCTTTGGACAGCAAGTGCACTGACAGGTGCTCCTGTCAGCACTTTGCTGAGATGGTAAAACATCACACAGTCCCACTTCTTGGAGGCTGCAAACACCTCTCCCCAGCCTGGCTGCTGGTGTCTCCAACCCACATGTTGGAAACACCATGTTAATTGTAGGTTACCCTTATGAGCATGTATGGGGGTAACAAGACCTGGGTAGATGGTCGAGGCATGCAGCGAGGCTGCTGTTAGCTGCAGAGCCTTGTCCTGTTCCACAGTGTCTGTCTGTTGTCCCCAATGGGTGAAAGCAGTGGAACCAAAGGGACTGTTTCTCTGCCTTTCCCAGGTGCTTTCCTGGGTCTGACAGTTCTTACTGACCGTCAGGATTGGTTTTATTATGGTCACAGAGAGAAACAGCACTGAACAGATGTTTAAAATGATTTTAAACAGATGTCAGTAATCATAAAAATTGTCTGGGAAAAGGCTGGGCTTGATCTGAATACATTTAAAAGTGAGATGAGGAAACAGTAACAAATAATCTCCTAGCAGAGCTGATTACGTTTCCAAATGATGGTGCTTTTAACTTATTTCAGAATTGCTCAGGTGGCATGGTTGTCTGTCTCATTGCTCCCAGACAAGGAAGGCATCTCAAAAGGTGCACCTGATCTGCTGTGCAATGTCAGGATGGCAAACCTGTGCCTGGTGCACAGCTCACAGACCAGTCTGTGGGGTCCTGCTTCTCTCTTCGCAGTGTTGCTTGACAATGCTGAGCTGTGTGTTAATGTGGGGCAGCACCCTGCCCCGTGGAGCTGTGTACAGGGTAGGTGTGACCAGGCTGTCACACATCTTAGGACTGTGTTCTCCTCTCCCCAGACCTTCCCTCACCAGTCCCTATCCCTTCCTGCAGGGCTGTTGGGAGCTGCAGGACAGTTTTGCTAGCTGGAAAGCTCGGGCTAAGCAATTCCCCCAGCTGCAGCCTGTGGCCTCAGCCTGGTTCTGGCTGCTGCTCTGGGACGTGTAGCAGCCTGCTGCTGAGCCCTGCAGCCACTGATGGGTGGGAATCAAAGCGTTGCAGAATTACTTTCAAAAAGGGGAAATTATTTTGCAGTTTAATCCAAGGGTTTGAGGTCACTACTAAAGTTTGCAAGGAACTGGTCAACAAATTACAGTATTTATTTGTGGCTGGGTAATTGTGATGTTCTGACAAAGTGTGTACTTTTTGATGGTGGATGTCTGCATATGTTTTGCTTTAAGGGGAAGAAGTCACTCCTGTCTGCAGCTGTACAGCCAGAAATGGAGGCTGTTCGCATGGCCTTGCCTCACAGTGCTGAAACTCTGAGCCTAGCCATGAGCTTCCCTGGCTGATGTCTGTGCTTTGTGTTACGAGCCAGCTTTATGTGCAGACATGCGTTCCTGTGCTGGAATGATTCGTAATGGCTTGCTTCTGAATTTTAAAGGAAGTGCTTGGGAAATGCCCCCTCCCTTCCCACAGCTGTGTGCTGCTGCATCCCTAAGAGGAAGGATGTACAGCTGTGGTGGGTGCACAGCTCTGACAGATGCACCTGACTGGATCTGTGTGCTGAGCTGGGGAGGCAGCTCTTTGCATAAAGAAGTTGGTTTTTCGTGAAAAACACCTGTGGTATTGAACGATGTCTACATAGGGTTTCTGCAAGGGCTGTATCTTGATATCTTCAGTGGCACAAAAGTCTGCAAGTAACCAGTATGACAGGTAACTTGGTGTTTAGGCATTGCTATTTCTCTTCTGGCATATCCTGTGAGCTCATCTTATGACCTGCTTTTTTTTTTTTTAATTCCCCCTCATCTTGCAGCTGTTATAATTTCAAAAACTTGTTGCTTTATCCAGTGGTTTTTATCCACCCAAAGACTTTGAGCAAAAGATGGCATGGTGCCTCCTGGGTTGCACACCTGTAGTTGGTGTCTCTGTAAACAAAGTATTTACTGTAGAGAGAAACAAGAGCAGAAACCATGTAACTTAAAGACTTTAAATAGCACAAAGGTAGACATGAGGAATTGCTGCCCTCCTGGGCTGTGGACCCTGTCCTGGCTCCCCATCCTCAGTCCGAGCTTTGTTGGCTCTGGACTGACTCTTGGGATCTTATGGCAGCATGCTGGTGGTGGCACCTGCGGATCTGTCTGTGGATAAAGTTATTTTTTCCCTTACTTGTAACAGACAAAGGTGGGCAGTGTGTGCTCTTCACTGTGTTTTCATTCTCCCCTTCCTAGCTGTGTGTTAGCAGGGAAACGCAGGGCTTAGAGGCTGAAGCCTGCAATGGTACCAGCAAAACACAGATTTGTTCAGTGTGTTCTTTAGTTGCTTAGCATGCAGTGTGTAAAAAGGAGAGAACAAAGGCCCAAAATACCCTGTATTGTCTTTGTGCTTCCAGCTGCCTTAATACGCTTGCTGGTTCGACATTTGGCATTTATTTCCAATTTAAAATCAAGAGAGGGACTTATTTAGTCATTGACTCCAGGAAAATATCCAAAAAGCCCCAGTGGCTACATGGGTACAGTGCCAGAGCCTGTGAGCATCCTTTCTGCCTGAGCACTGCACATAGGTGAGCAGCCCCAACAGCCTGCTGGGGGCAGGCAGTTGTCCTCCCCACTTGCAGTGAGAGCTGGGTGCTCTTTGTGGCTGAGCTCAGGCTGAGGACATGGCAGGTGGCAGTGAGAACCCAGCCCCACGTGCTGCTTTCTGTGGGGAATTGCAGGCTGCCATCTCCCTGCGCTCTGCTGGTGCTGTTTGTGCTGCGTGGGCTGATGCCAGTGTTTAAGTGTTGCAAGAGGGGAAACAAACGGTGGCACACGGTTTCATAGCACTGTGTTAGCAAACAGCGTATTTGGATATTGGCTCTGTAGTGCGTGAAATAAGCGTTGGAGCTAAGAGAGAATGCTCTCTAAGGAAATGGTTTCTAGGTCACTTGAGAGGTAAAGGTTTATTCTGGTTGTTGGCAGTGGGCGGCTAAGCCTGTGTCATGGGCTTAGCGTTGTATCCTGGCAGTGCGAGTGGTAAGAATGAGATCAACCTTTTGTGTGGCAGTGCCACTTGTTTACATTAAGCAGCCTCATAGTGTGGGGCTGTGTGACGCTTGCCTGCTGTGCACATAAAAACTGACTGGGTTCAGAGAAATGGAGGTAACTTCTCAAACAGGAAAGCTGCTGTCAGTGGACAGGGTGGTGCTCCTGGGCATGTTCACACAAGGTCTGTTTCATGTCAGACTGAAACTGGGTAGTCTTCTTGCTGTTTTGTTTATTGTATGTCAGTATTTGTACACATGTGATTTTCTAGGTAGAATAGGATAGTCCTTTCAGCAGTGTTCTTGTGAAGACCAGTGAATTGTACCCCACTGCCTGGAGGCATATTAATTCTGCTGTGCAGTGGGAGCAAATCGAGTTGAGTAGATTTGTCCTCCTCCACAGAGGAGGTAGGACTCAGTCTCACGGCCGTACAGATGGGAGACATTCCAGAACTGCATGGGAATGACAGCAAACAACAGAGCAGGCATGTGATCTGCAGCACCTCTGGTTCCTGCAGTGCCAGCGGAGGAGTTCTGCAGACAACTGTCTGAAGGCCCTGATGTGATTCCTTCTGGGTGACACTGTGCAGACATGGTCTTCAGTGCTTCCAAGGAGGCCTTCAAAGACCTGCAGACAGCTGTTTGGAGGGTTCTTCAGTTGACCATAGGGTCAGAATATTAAGGCAAGCAGATGTAATTTAGTGCCTTAAGCTTTGCTTCTGTATTTTCTGCCTCCAAAAACCTCAGGCATGGAGCAGGCTTTTACCTTGTGCCTTTTTACAGCTGCCTGCCCAATGCCCAGCACAAGGTGCTCTCCAGGGAGTCTTCGGCCTGCAGGAGTAACAGAAGCACTCCATGTGTTATCCGACCCCGAGAACTCATTGAGTTGTGCAGTCTGCTGCATGGGATGGAACTGCTCCTGGCTGGGGTATTAGGGCATCAAAACCGAGCAATGTGAGTTACCTGCACTACAGCTCTGAAGGTGCAATCTCTGGAGTAATGTTACATTTAGGAAATAATGACTGTTTCATTCTTGGTGCTCCCTCTGTTGTAATTTGTTTGCTTTCAGGCAGTAGGCTTGGAGAGAAAGCAGTCCAGATTTCTGTCTGTTTTTAATAAAGTGTTTCGATAACATTAATTGACCCTTGAACATGCACAGCAATAGTTTTAAGCCACAATGGATGTCCCACTAATGCAGTGAGTCTCTTTTCAAAAAGAGTAAGTGCTTTGCTTGGAGGAGAACCTGGTTGAGTGTGCCTTCCTGCATGCATTCCTGCATGTTGTGTTCTCAGAGCTGTGCTGGTTCCGGGGGCTTGCAGTGTGGTGAGTGCCGTTGCCACAAAAGCTGTATTTCTGCCAAGTCCACCTTGATCTAATTTAAAAAATAGTCAGACCTAGTTTGTGCAACTCAACCGCTTCTTGAAGCATACAGCTGAAGAAAAGGTTTGCATTACCAACATCTCCTTAGCAATATAAACAAAAGAAATATGTGTGTAATTTCTGCAGAAATAGGAGCAGGAGGGGCTCTCTTTGGCTGGGGATGGCTCTGGAGATGCCCCTTGTAACCTGGATGTGGGTGAGGCTGCACGGAGGTGCTGCTCACTGCCACTCACTGCATCTCTGTTCTACCTGTGTGGTAGAGCTGGGCTGGTGATGCTGCTTCTGGCTTTTCCCACTCTTGGGAGTAGGGGAGCTTATCTCAGTGTTGGGACTTTTGTGTTTCACTGCAGGGATTCACTTCCTTACACTGCGAGCAGGTCCTTACTGCAAGCTCTGTACACAGAGGCTAGCCCTGGAGGTAAAGATCCCAGAAGGAACAAAGGAGTTTAAATATCTGTTTGATCATCCCTGCTTCCCCAAGGCTAAGTTACATCATTTGCTGGGAGTTAATCTCAGTTGCACTTGGAAATGTACTGAAACAGCTTCCCCCAGACAATTGCTCTGGGTAGCTATTTTGGTGTGGGTGCTTTTGCATAAACGTATCTCTTGCTGGTCTGTCTTAATGTGCTGTGCAAGTGGAATAACTGACTGCTGGCTAATTATTGCAGAAGAACCCTTTTGGCACATATCTGGGTGCAGAAAGCCCCTATCCCACATCGGTTCCAAAGAGGAGGCTCTTCCCAAGGAATAATACAGTTCATTCCTGGGTGTTTAGAGAAGAGCATACCAGTGGTAAGTTTTATGGTGCAGGACTTAAAATATTTCATGTTCATTAGCAAACAAGTGCCAATTAATTTTACATTACGACGCTTAAAGAGTAGACTGCAAGGAATGGTATTTAGCTGCGGCTGTTTGGTAATTATGACCTTGTATATAATAACAGACTGAATAAATTCTTGATGTGAGAGCTCACCATTAATCAACACGAAGTTAATTAACTGTGTTGCTTGCACAGGAAGCGCTGCACAGAGCTGTCTGGCTCTCTGGAGTGCTACAGGCTGAAATGTTTGATTGGACTGAGACCCAGTGCATTTCCCCAGGATTTGCCTCAAAGCTGCAGCAGAAGGGGAGCGGCAGCGCTGTGGGAGCAGTCTCTGTACCGGGCATTTGGGCAGGTCCTTCTGTGGCACTGTGGCTTTCCATCCCTTCTATCAAGAGCCTGGAAGCCAGACCTCAGAGGAGTACTGAGTATTGGAGATGCAAAGGGGTTTTTCAACTGTGTAGATTAATCCTACATGACTGTCTGGGAATTTAGGAATCAAGGCAGTAATTACAAGTTATACCCATCTGCTCTCATTTACACTTCACATAGGATTTTTTTTCCTTGCCTTCTATTTTTTTTCATTAGTTTGAGAGGTAGCCCCCAAAGGAGAAAATGAAAGATATTCAGCACATCTTCAGAGGGAGAAAACATTCCATCTCCACACTGCTTACCCCTCTGCACTCCAAATAAATCTTGTCATTTCCTGAGTATAGGGTGCTTAGAGGTGTGAAATTGGCTTTGCATTTCACAGTGACACTGGCCATCATTTTGGTGGTTTGCTTTATTGTTGGCTCAATATGAATATTACCTTATGCTGCTTTCTGCCTCGCTGTGGCTGAAAATACACTGCCTATTAATGGCTGCTCTTACTGGTAAAACATTTTTATGGCTGGGAAACTTCAAAGATTTTGTCTGCTCTTTACATTTCTGTGTAATGATTGCTGGCTTTGAGTAGCAGAGCGTTTTACTTGCCTCCTCTGTCTAGCAAGACAAATGGTTTCCCCATATCCACCCTCATTTATGAAGCATAATGGGACACCCCTGACAGTTCCTGATGGTGAAGTAATTGCCGGGTCTGAGAGCAGAGAAGGAAGGCCAGGGGGAGGGGAGGAGAGGGGAAGGTGTTTCCCTGTTAGGTCTCAGAGCAGAGGGAAGTGATGATTTGGTTAAGCTCTGTTCCCCTGCAAACAGACTTTTTTTTGCCTCAGCCATATAGCTTCTGCATTTGGTATAGAGAGAGGTAATATTTCTTGAAAGTTGAAAAACTGTATTTTTTTTTCCTTCCCAATCAGAGAGCAGTAGTGAACTGATCCCTCCCAGTATTAGCCTCAGCATGCATCTCGTAGCTGTGGACTGCTGCTCCCACTGGCCCTTCCTGCCTTCTCAGCAACCCTGCTTTGCATGGGCGTCTGTTACTTCCCCAAATTCAGACTTCTTGCACCCGACCTTGTGTCACAGAATGTGTTTAAAGGTCTGACTTTCTCCTCTGCTTCCTCCCACCCTGACTGTGTTCAGCAGAGCCTTTTCCTTTCTTAATGTTGCTGCAGGATCTGCAGTGCTCTGAAGCTGGATGGTGAAGAGCCATCAGTTTTACCTGGGGTGTTGCCATCCCCTTCTTTCTGGGCTGTGGCAGAGCCAAGCTTGTTTTGTCCTAATGGCATCTGGAGTTTGGAGGTGGTTGCAGCCAAGAGTCAGTAGTTTCCCAGGTAGTTTTGGCTGCAATATTTGTTGCTCTTCATTTCATGCATTTTTAAATGGGACTTTTCCTCTTTCTTTTTGGCCTTGAAGTCTCCATGTTTTTTGTTTACTGTATTAAGCAAAATGGAAATGGTTTCATAGGGCTATCAGGTGTAAGCTGAGGACAATGACAAATGACGTGAAAGGTTTGCTTTGTGATATGGAAGGTGAGTAAATAGATGGATGCAGGCAGAAAAGACTCAGGAAGAATTAAAATGTCCATAGTAGTGTGAAACTTTGTGAAGACTCTTTATGAGTCTGTGGAGGATAAGGAGAACCCCGGGCTTGAGACAGACAAATGTTATGCCTTTTAAAAAGGAGGAAGTGAGGAGCCAGCGGATTAGTGACTGTAATGCCAACATTGTGAAATATACAAAGCAAATTGTTGAACAGCGGATTCATAAGCATCCAGAGGATGTTATGGTAATTTAAAAACTGAATCACAAACAACAGAGAAACAAATACCATGATGAAGGACGTATATCTTTACTGGTTTTTATTTATTTGTTTGTTTGTTGCAAAGGCTCTGAGTGAATGGAGGGCTGGCATTACTTCAGATAATTTCATATCCATGTCCCCGGTACATCAGTGACATTGGAGCTTCTTTGTATTAAATGGTTTCCAGCCTTTTTGATAGTGAGAGAGGAGCATGATGTTGGAAAGTCATAATATTTCTTAGTTCCACGGGTGGCTGGGATGGGGGATGTGAGGAATCCTGTGAAGAGACATCTCTGCTGTTGGTTTTCTCCTCTGCGTGGGGAATGAGAATTTGTGCGCCCTTAATGGAACCTGATGTTGTGTTCATGACACCAGCAGCAGCCCTGGAAAGGCTCAGGACTTTTGCTCATTTGCTGCTGTAGCCAAAAAGAGGGTAACGTGGAACAGCAAGAACTTGGCTTGTTCCTCCTAGAAGTGTGGTGGGATGGGCTGGTACCTAGGTGGTTTCCTGTTGTTTTGAAAGTATGAAGCTGATGTAAAAACTCTTTCTCTTCCCTGCTTGCTTTCCATAACCTTTCCTTGCAGACTCTGACTTGCGGCCTATGATACAGCTCTCTGATCAGCTGTGACGTAGCTGTGGGAAGCATAGTGATACATGAAGATGCATTTGGCATGAGTAGGATCTAGAGGATTCTGTTGCCAAGGCAAGCAATTCCAGTTTCAGCATGCAGTGAGAGAAAAATATGCCATTGTCTGGTTTAATGAAAGCTGTAAAATGAAGGGAAAGTAAGTGTACTCTAGACGTATCCTTGTAAATGTGTCAAGAATGTAACAGTGTCTAAATCTACCCTGCATTATAAGGTAGCAATGCCTTTAAGATACTGATTCTTCTATTGAGAAACATTTTTGATCCTTAAATGGTGCACTATAGGTGCTGTCTTGCATGCCAGTGCAAATATTTCCAGCACCTTACAAGACGGATGAATGAGTGGAAGGGAGAGAGAAAAACTAAGAGATGTTTTCTGATCACGAGTGTTCTTTTTAACAGTTAGAAAAGCTGTTTGTTTAGAACATTTTGGTTGATACTGATGTAACAGAAGGATGAGTGAGTGAAAGTTTTAAAGTCAGAGGGATGAGATGGCTCATCCTTAAAGTAGACATTTTTTTGTTTTCCTAATAGCTCGCTAGTAGCATCGGTTTATATGTTTGAAATACTGGTTATTCAGAAACTGGAATGCTTAAGTCTTCTGGTTGCAACTGGGCATGTCAAAGTTGCTGCTGCTTATATGGATTTTAAGGTCTTGATATGTTTATCTTTTTAACTTCATAATAAATTTCAGCTGAAAGGAGTAGTGATTTTAAAAGAGTTAAGAGCAGATACAATCTATACAAAGCAGATCTGTGAATACATTTAACTGTTTCTCGGAGTTACAGAGAATACTCTCTAATTGCTTATAGGTGAACTTAATTAAGTTAGATCTTGAGAAGAAGTGGACAACTTAGGTGAGGTTGTGAGAGTAACAACAGGGAATGGGATTTCCACATACCTTCAGTTCCTGGGACAAGCTGTTTTATGATAGACAGAACTTTTATGATAAGACAGGTGTCCTCTGTGGCTGAACTGCTTCTTCCTTTGAACTCCATGCTCTGAAACCACATTGCAAGTATTACTTTTACTGCAGCAGATTGGCTGGATCTCGCAGCTGTATTGCTGTGTTCATGCCAATGTCTGGGTGACTGATCTCTTTTTTTGTTCCAATCAATTCTGAATGGAGCCTCCATTGTTGTTTATTCCACATGGAAATGTCTGGGGGACCAAAGAGGAGAGAAGAAACGATGAGAGCAGAAATGATGCTCTGCGGTACTTCCCTTGGGAGGAGCAACCCGAACACTGTGTGTAGAGCATTTCCTTTCTCAAATGTTGAGTATTTTCTTTTAAGGAGGACTGTGCTGCTCTGACATGAGAGTATCAACACTGCTCCTCCTCATGAGTGTAATAGAAGCGTCCCATCTGGTGTTATGAAGATACAGGTCTGCACATAACCACAGTTTCTACTGTTCAGAGGCCGCTATTGCAAGCCTCCAATGACTGATGTGTAGCTATATTGCTCAGGTTAACTCACTATTTAGAAGCAAGAGATGATGGTTTTTCCTTTCACTCTACTTTTCCAGAGCATGCAAAAATAGTGTGCATCTCTCAGATCTGTTGTCTTACTGTTGCTGGAGCTTGCATCTGCCATAAACCCTCAATGCCCTTGTCCCCACCTCAGCCTGGCTACCTCGTTGAATTCTGCTTGTCAATCCTGTGACATCCTTTCCCCCTTACCAAAGTTCTTGAGACCCTTCGGCTGACTGATTTTCCTTTCCTGAACTTCGCCTTTCTTCTTTTTTAGCCACCCACAATCTGTCTCTGAAAGTGTCATAATTATTTTCATCTGTTCTTTCTTTTTGATGTTTTTTTCCTGCTTTCTTCTCGTCTTTTGAAATTATTGCATGCTATTTGTTCTACCAACTGAGATTTTGCTTGACTTGCACTCTCAGCTGCTGCCTTTCAGGGTTTATGTAAAGGAGGAGCCCAGTGCAGGTAGCTGAGCTGGAGTGGTTCAAAAGGGACCTGGCTCATGATGTGGCCAACCTAGGTATTTCTTGTTAACTAAAGAGTGCTCTGTGAGATGTTGAATTTTCATTCAAAAGAATTTATTTTGGTGTGTGGCTCCATATAGCTTTGTGCTTAAAAGATCAGTAAAACTGCATCCTGACTCTAAAAGGTAGGGAGCGTTACTGAATGTTAGAAATATGTCCAGTACATAGATGGAGATACTGTGTATATATATATATATGAAATATAAACGTAAGATAGCAATATGTTTTTAAAAAATTATAATATATTTAAAATGAAGACACAGTATTTACAGTACTAAGAAATTATTTTCAAACTCATTCTTTATTCTGCATGTTTCCCCTATCGTGGGACTGTGTGTGGGGTCTACATCGAAATCCTTTTGGGGAGCTGCAGTAGTGATAGGGCTGTGGTTACCATTATGTCACAGTGAGGCTTTCTGAGAGCAGTATGCAGGAGACTCAGGCTCTGAGCGGGCAGCTGCCCAAAGTCCACCCAGCACCTGCTCCCTTGTCCCCAGGAGCAGGACTTGGCCACCACTGTACAGCCAGCTGCCAAAGGAGTGCCCAGAACTGAGCAATGCTCCAGCATAGCCTAGGAAGTGAAGTTTCTTGTACAAAAATAAGAAAAGTGTGTTCTAGCCTGTTCTTACAAAGTTTTCCTTTATCTTTTTTATATATAGGTAAATACAGTCTTTAGCTACAGCTCTTTTAAGGCACAGTGGAGTGCAGATGTGGAATTTTAGCATTACATCCAGTGAGCAGTTGATTTCTGTCCTCTGTACTTAGGCTGCTTAGCAAGATACCTTACAGCTACGTAATTTCACCTTTTTCAGTCCTATCTGATTTATTTCTGGTGTGTCTTCTCTCTCCTTCAAATCACAATGTGTTAGGTCCAGTGTTGTTAAGATTTGATTGCTTTTCCCCCTGAAGACTCTGTGAAAAATCTGATGTTACTGTGGCTAGTGCAGCATCTTTCACAGTCTTTGGGCTCTTGTATGGAAGGCATCATCACTGTTGGGAACCTAGCAGCAATCACAGGACATGAGCCAAAATGCACCTTGCAGGCCAGCAGCCTGTCCCCCCAGGCTGTGCTTGCCAGTGCTTCACCAAACCTCCAGAATCAAATCGTTGGTTAACCATAGAGTGACAGCAGCATGACAGTGCTCTACCTTCTTTTTTCAACCAGGCAAATGAAGTGGGTAAGTGTATGCAGGAACAAGTCTGCAATGTACCGTTGGCTTGTCTTACTCCCTGCTAGTAGAGATCAAGTTTGCGTTAATAGAAAGAAAGGAAAATGTGAGATAGGGTGATGCCAGTTTTGCTCCACACCCCAGTTCCAGAGAGGCTGGGTACTGGACTACTGCTGGACTTGGTCTGAATCACTCCAGTGAGTAATTAGTGCCTTAAGAGGTGCTGACCAGGGATTTCCAAGACCAGCAGGACTAAAGTGCAACTTTAGGGGCATGCACAGGCTCCTTGTCTGCAGGAATGGGGTGTGAGGAAGTATTGACTGGGGAGTTGGACTAGGTGACCTTTAAAGGTCCCTTTCAACTTAAATGACTGTATGGTTCTATGATCTTCCTCACTGCTGTTCTTTGGTGTGTGAGGGCTGTGTGGCAGGCCAGAGCAGTGGGAGGGCTGTGCGTGGTGTGTGGGGCCATCTGTTTCCCAGGTCTGCTATGAACTCGTGCATATGTGCTGTTATTCCACGGTATGTTTGTGCTGTATGTGCAGGTTCAGGCTAGCATGAGAAATGCATTTATCTTCTGGCAGAGATAGCAGCCCTGTAGTACTGACATGAAATACATTTGTTTGCTTGTATGATAAATGGAAGTCTCTCTCCTGCAATTGTAGATCAGTTTGTTTGAACATCACTTGCTTCTTACAATTAACCTTTCATAAAGTAGCCACTGCGAAATCTTTCTGGGTTTACCTTGGTGGTCAATAAGAATAATGATAAATATTATTGCTGCTCAGGAGTTATCTTTTACATGTGCAACCAGAGAAGCTTGGCTTCACCAAATTGATGGGCATGGTGCTGTTCCTTTGGGTGGGTGTGGCATTCCCCCCTCACATGCTTGGGAAACGTTCATGTTTCATTTATTTCTTGCATGTTGATGGGAGCTGTGAGGGTTATGGAGCACCTGTCAGAGCTTTCATGTTGTACTGGAGGAAATGAGGTGGGTAGAAAATATTACGGCAGTGTTTCTGCCTGTGCATGGGTTATTTCCAGCATGACTCTAATCAAGGTGTCCTCTATTCGCCATGCCAAATGTCTGCTGCTGGACCAGTGCACCAGCATTTTCCCTTGCTGGGGGGAGAAAATGAACATGATCTGGTTGTGGTTCACTCTGTCTTTCTTGTGGCTGCAGCAGCAGTCTGCAACCTGAGTGGTTTTCAGGATGCTGCTGGAGGGAATGGGGTGGAAAATGGACAAAGAATATCAGATGGCTTAGACACTTGCTCTGACATACTGCATTAATGTGAGGAATTTGGGTACTATCATCCTCCTGGGGATTTGCTCCATTAGGTGATGGAGCACTGGGGAGGAAGGAAGAGAAAGGAACTGTTTTGGTAAATGTCCTGTGTAATACAAGTTTAATGGTGGTGGTGATATTTCTGTTCTAGTTGTTTTCTGGGACGGCAGCATTGTTAGCCTGAGTAATTATTTCTGTAGTTATTTGTTATGGTATCACTTGCTTTCTGTTCTAATCTTTTTCATGGTATTTATAACTGTTACACAATTGTCTTTTTTACACCTTACTGTGTGTATAAATCATCTGGACCTGTTTCTCGGCAATCCCTGTGAATGATTTATTTCTGGTACCAGTGTGTTTGACAATGGTCACAAGTAAAATCCTGGTGTTAAAGAAAACAGGAGCAGAACAGACATCTACTGCCCTTTCCTTTCTGTGCCCCTGGGTAAAAGCTAGGACTTGTTCCTTTTTGTGTATGATGATAAGCTTTAGTTTAGTCTGTTGGCATTGTGACTAAGAAGAGAGATCTCTTTTCCTCCCTACCAGGCTCGGAACATCAACCAGCTCCAATTATTGGAGGATGAATTTATTTATGTCTTAACATTGTATGAAAGGGGAGAACATGGTGTAGCTGCCAAGTAGTTATTTGTTAACCATATTATTTTAGACACTAAAGAGTCTTTTACTGAATTTTTAATTAGGAAAAGTCTAATTTCTGGATGTCTCGTTGCTCATGATATTAACTGCAAATTCAAATGAATCTCTGCAGTCTTCTATTACATGTAAATTATACATCAATTTGCTGCGGTTGAGAGCAACAAAATTCCATAATAGCAGTATTCTGCCTTGTGACAGACAATTTTATATGCATAGTTTTTTCTGCCATCATTTCTAGTGTCCAGGAGCCATTGGGCCATGAAATCAGATCTGTGCGGCAATTCCTGGTGTATACTAGCATTACCTAATTTTCTGTGACGAACTTCGGTAATGCAATATGCTGGAGGTTTGTTGTTGCCTTTGTTCAGCTTGAAGCAATCTGAGTTGTGTGGACTTGCCATGCTGCTCAGCATTCTGGCCTAGTTGCTCATCCAGGTGACTGTCACCTGTGTTTCTGGATGGGCAGGTGGAGATTAATCGGCTTCTGGAGAAGGCAGAGCAGCATTGCACTACAAGGAAGCAAGCTGAGTCACACATCTCATGCCCTGATGGCTTCCTTTTTGTACAGGCTTTACAACATTGTAATGGAGATAAATGTATTTGTGCTTGTTGTTTGGATGGCTGACTTGAGACTCCTGGGTTCCTGTATATGTAAACTGTGACGAAGGCAGTGCTAGGTGAAAGCATGGTGCAGAAATGCTAGAAAAGGGAGGTCTGAATTTTGCAAAGTGAGCTGACATTGGAGAGCATTTCAGGTCACATCAGCAAGTGTTTGCTTCCCTTTTTGTGACTGCAGCAGACATGAAGCTACTACACAGGAACTAAGGTTTGGGTTAGAAAGTACTGTGCATGAAAACGTGCTGGTGAGAAGGAGTCTGGAGGCCAGCTGTTCCACGGAGCACCCAGCGAGTCAGCCGTTGAGTCTTCTGTGGCAATGGGCTTGGGGAAGATTTTGGAACATCCCAGAGCTTTTTGCATTTGAATCAGTAGTGTTTTATGCCCATCTGTACATCTCATTGCTTGCTTGGAGCTGCAGTTCTGCTGAAAACTCTTGGAACCTTTAAAAAAGTGCATTATTTCATCGTATTTCCTTAAGCTGGCAATCTACCTCTTGTGCATACTTACTAAGTATTTAATGACCTTTCAAAATCAAAGCAGGCTGCATTTGGAAAGAAAATCATTTATCTGGTCTTGAGCATGCAATTAACTGTATTTTAATCTCATGATATTCTGGCAGTGTCAACATGAGTGTATGTGTGGGGGACGTTTACTGTGTGATGATGATAACCTGTACTAGACAAAGGAAAACTCAGGATTCAGCAGAAACAGTGTGTTGATTTACCTCCATGTTATGTAAATGGTGAGATGTGCATTTGGAGAGCATCAGCAAGGTAGTTTTGAGAGATACTGGAAGCCTTCTGCCAGCAATGGATTTGTATGTATACTGGCAAAAAAATAATTTTCCTTGTACTAGTTGTCTTCTGGGCGAAGAAGGAAGTCAGCCACTGAAGTCTGTAACTAAAGTTGCAGATGTGTTCAAACAGTGTGTTTCCTGTCATGAAGCTTCTCAGCTTTCTTTTTTTCCCTTGGTCAGAGGATGCTTACAGGTTTGGAAAATGGGTGACAACTTTTTTTCAGGTGGAGACATCTCAGCCATAGGTGTCCTGCAAACTGAATCTGTGTTTTCCATGTACACTTTCAGCTCAGTCATGTTTTTTGAAGGTTTGCAAAGTGATGACATCCATAAGTTCAGGTAGAATAAAGTGGATGCTATGAACATGATACTCCTTCCTTCCATGCCTTAGTGATGATCTCATTCACTTATGCAGAGAAATGTAGCGTTGTTATAAACAGGAAACATTATCAAAACAAATTAACTGCACCCACCCACCCTTAAAGCTTCAATTATATCCCAGGAACTTGCTTGAACAAAATAGACTGTGCTTGTGGACAAGCAGAGGGCTCTGATTATATCCCTCCATTAAAAAGGGGATTGTAATAACATGGGAGAAAATCACAAGTTTCACAGGAAAAACTGGAAGAGATCCAATTCTAAACTTGGCAGATTTACTTACATAATTGAAGGTCTGGGAGGTCAGTCTGTTCCACGCTATGGTTTAACTTAATTTATATAATTAAAGCTGCTTCCGTCTCCTTCCCCCCAAATAAATGTGGCAAAATGCTATTCTCTTCAGTGCAGGGAATAATGAGAGTTATCAACTGTGGCTATGAATTACCTGGTGAACTCTGCATCAGTGAGGGAGATAAAATCTCTGTAAGTCTCTTATCTGGATTCATTAGGACTCATTAGATAACAATAACATTGCCTAACTATTACTTACGCTGAAGCATGCTTGTTTGTTTCCACGAGGAACAGAGATAAAAATAGAAATCCTTTCCAGTAGCTCTTTAAAAGATACATTTCTGCTAAACTGTAGCTGTAAGTGCATTTAACTTTGCTTGGCAGCTGGTGTGCTGCACCGCACCTTGCCTGGTGCAGCCCATACAAGAACGTTGCTCTCTGCTCGTCAGCTGAGTGCCACCCTGAGCTGGAGTGAAAAGATCAGGGTTGACGTGGTGTCTTTACTGGTGGTGGCATGCCCGAGCCCCTGGTGCAGGACATGGTGTGGCCCTCCCTGCCCATGCCCTGCTCCTCGGCCCTAATTGCTGCAGGCAGTGTCTCAGTGGAGGAAGTTGTTGGTAACCCCGCTGCTGTGTGTCAGCTCTGTTTGTTCTGTGTTCATCCAGGCTGCTGCTGGGGATCTGGCTGAGCAGGGCACTCAGGAAGCGCTGGGGTCAGGCACCCTGCAGGGCCAGTGACCAGCCCAGCCAGGTGTTGGACATGCCTGATGCTGCTCTTTACTGTGAGCAATGCTCAGATGGTTATTAAAGATAGCACAGATGGAACAGCACCTTTCTGTCCTGTGTTCTTGCATAGTCATCGTGATCTCCTAGCTCTTGGTACATGCACAAGCAAGACTTGACTTGTTGTTGAAGTTTGACAGGTGCATGGATGTTAAAAGTGCTGTCTCTTCTGTAATTTTCCTGACCTGGCCTTTACCAGTTGCCCTAGGTTTAAATGGCACA
Organism: Odontophorus gujanensis; assembly: GCA_013399175.1. Lineage (NCBI taxonomy): Eukaryota > Metazoa > Chordata > Aves > Galliformes > Odontophoridae > Odontophorus > Odontophorus gujanensis. The sequence goes on along the minus strand of VXAB01004326.1, from coordinate 344,164 downwards.
GGATATAAACAAATGAATATGTTCTTGTGCTTGTTTTAGGAATAATCCAAAGAAAAGCCCTTGGGGCTGGCTATTGCAGGGTGTTGGCTGCTACTTTCAAAAGTAGAATAAGAGCCTTTGTGGAAGACTTAGAGCGGTGCTGTGGATTTTGCAAGGCTGGGGGCTTCCAACTCAGACAATTCTACGATACTATTCCATCCCCAGGTCAACCTTGGGAGTCTGGTGCTGAGTACAGAGAGCAAGAGATGACACTGTTTAAAAATGCATGTGGAAATAGAGTCTGCTTTTACAGGAGAGCATCCCAAAGGACCACTCTATGCCCCCTGTCCTGTAGACACCAGGAGCTCTGGTTCCCCCAGCCACCAGCAGTGCTGTTCCTCCCTGCTGCTGACACTTCAGTGGCATGCTCTGACCTCCAGGACTGCACATTGCTTGACCTAAGGAAGTACAATGGAAGGTTTCCAGCAATTAGTGACAATTTTCAAAACTGTTTGCCTCTGCTCAAGTTGCAAGAGAAGATGAATCGTCCAACCCAGCACAAAGTTAAATTCAGCTTGGCAGAATTCCTTGGTGACTAAACTCATAATTGGCTCCATGTGGGCAGAGGATCGGTTTGTGGTGAGCTGGGACCTGCACAGCAGACACAGAGCATGTCAGAGGGAGTAGATAGAAGGCAGTATTTGTACGGATGCTACGTGCTTCAGTGCTTTAATTGTTGCTCTTCAGAAGTCATGTCCAATTTATTTATTTATTTATGTTCTCCCCTTTATCTTAAAAGGGAAGGGTCATACATAACATAAAGGTCAACATATCTGCTAGGAGACTGGTACGTAATTGTTTCTTTTCTGTATGAATTCAGTTGACTGTGAACCCTAAGCAACATCCAGGAGCCTTGTGCAGTTGCCTTTGATATGGTTAGCTAAAGCTGAAATAAGTCCTCTGACATAATTAAACAACTCCAAATTTTGCTGTTAAACCTTCCTAGTGATTATGGCCTGGTATTTCCATTCTTAAGGCTGCTTTGTTGTTAATTTACTGCTTTGATATCATTTTAAGTTTAGATGCTGCCCTCCTATGCCTTGCTCGCAGGTATTTGGCTTGAATACAAGAAAATGACAACCAAGTCGTGCTCATTCCTGTTTAAATGCCAAACAACTCCATTAATGTCATCATTGTTACTGTGAGCCTATTAGTCTGGGACTTATGTGAGCTTTTATTCATATTTTTAATAATTCTGAGACTTTTTAGTTGGGAAAAGCTTGACTTAAGAACAAAAGTTGGCTTTCATATGCATGTTTACTTCCTTTACCTCTGGAAAATTCTGGCCTTTGACTTGAGACTTGATGTTTTCTGTCTGCACGTAACCTCAGCTCTCATTTTAAGGCACACATGTAATTTACAGACTTGTGTCTCCTGGCAGATTGTTAGGGCTCCTGTCTGCTCTGCTGAGATGATTGCACACAGCAGTTCAAGTCACTACTCTTATTTTTTTTTTCACCAGGAACAAAATTTTTGCTGCAAGCAGAACCTGAGCTCTCACCTTTCTTCATCCCTTTCTTTTCCACTCTTCTCCTTTCTGTGTCAGCTGTGGTTCTTATTTCTTTTTAAGGTACCAGTGAGTAAGACCAGGTATGTAAGTGCTTGTTACAGTAGAACCTCTTTGTCCCTGCCTCCTTGGTGGCACGCTGCTGGCTATCCCCAGGCACAGTGTCGGTGGTCCATGTCTCCTCTGTGCTATGAAGGCGGCTGCAGGCCAGCACTAGCTACAGCAAGGCTGCTGTTATGGTATGTTGAAGAAAACCAATTCAACGATGATGCATTGGACATGTAACTCATTCTATAAATAATTCCATCCTTAGCTTGGCAGTGAATGCTTATTAGCTGAAAACATTGCCAGTGCCTCAGGGAGCAATCTGAGCAAGCAGATTTTAAGGTGCCGAATGAAGCCCCATTCCCAGTGATCAGTTAAATGGAGCTGCCTAAGGATGGGTGAGGTGAAGGAGGAGGGCTGCAGGGAGGCATCTACTTCAGTAAGCGAGGAAAGGAACCCCGAACCCCTCAGTGCTGTTGCTCTTTGTGCCTTGCTCAGTTCCTGGTGGGGAAAGCCTTCTGGTCTTAGCTTTGCTCTCCTGTTGTTTTGGGTTGTGAGGTAGCTGAAACGCTGACCACCGCCTTGGGATCGTGACGTAGGAGCTCAGCAGAGCTGTTGGCCTGTCACTGCATGCTCTCTGGCGTTGCTGCTTATGCTGGAACTGGTCTGTCATGGAAGCAGTGCTGGGTGTAAAAAGACAAACGTGCTTCACTCAGCGACATCAGCTATGGTGAAAAGGATAAAAACAGCCTGACTGTATATTTGCAGTGCCCAATTCAAAATGTCTGTTAAGTTAGGTAACAGTCCCTTACTTGCAGGGGAGTTCCATGCTTTCTCTTCTCACAGCGATGTCTCAGTGAAAAGTGGAATTGTTTTTGGCCTGGCCACGAAGCGGATAGCAGCCTTGCAGTTCAGCTCTTCACTGTCCTCTTGGTGACATGCAGCTGTCCTTCAGGCACTCAGTTCCCCCTGCTCCATAAGGAGAGCAGTAAGTTTGCTAGGCAGCATGTGAGCAGTGTTCAGAATAGAAGCTGGAGGAAAAACCTTTTCCATAGCATGAGATTTCATTATCAAAAAGCTTAAATGTCATAGAGAATTTTATTGAATGTAGTTAGACCTTGTCATGTTTTTTTTAGATTGTAACTTCTCCATTTTACAAAATACACTGCAACACAAGTACAAAGCTGTTTAAAAGGTTTGTTATGAAATTGCTGCTGGGATATAAATCTCTGAAGTGTGCTGGAGCGTGGGGAAAAACTACAGACACAAGCACATTCATCTGCATGGGCTACAAAGATGCATTTTCTTAAAATATGCTTTTCTAGCTTTGACTTAGGAAAGTGATTAATGCGTATTGTTCAACACAGGAATTCAGGCACTTACAAGCTTTAAAGAGTAACGAGTTCTTTTGTTGAGAAGATTTTATCTTGAAAAATGTGAAATAGAGATCTGTTACATGAAGAGTTCATAGAAGACAAGTTCATAGCTTTGGGATTTCCTTAAAGAAGTTGGTTTTTCTCCTGGCAGCTTCATACTGCTGAATAGCATCTCCATGTAGGCTGTGATAGAATCAAAGAGTGCTTTATTTTTGTCTCCTTCATGATCTCTGAGGAGAAAAAACAGTAGAACATTAACCTTTTCGTGTGTACATGTTTGAAATTATAAACCTAAAAATCTGTGAGTATGCTTCTGTAAAAAAAATCTCTTCCCAGCTGGGTTCCTGTAGACCAGCTCATTTCACTGTTGTGTTTCAATAGTGAAAAATACTCCTGTTTTTTGTGGTGTGTTTTTTGTCTACTTGCCACTGCTTGCTGTTTATCATCACGCCTGATGTTTTAGGTGGAGGAAACACCCTTGCTTTTTTTGCTGTGTATAATCAAGTTACTTCTCGCTTAATTTGCTTTTTTTGGTTTGTGGAGACGTTTCTTTTCATGCCAGCTCTGCTGAGGAATTTTGCAAACATTTCTTTTGTATTCCCTGCTTACTGTGTGCTGAGCTGTAATTCGCCCTGTCATTACTCAGTTCAAAATTTGAAACCTAACAGCAGCTCTTTGTTCCTCACGGGTCTATACCAGAAGTGAGACAGGGATTGAAGTTCTCATATTATTTTGATTTCTAAAGGAAAACAGAAAAAAGATTTATGGAATAGTGATGTAGTAGCAGGGCTCAATGCACTTGGAAAATGCTTTAATAAGCTTTCAGAAGTAGGCTACTTTATCTGTAACGTAATCCTCAAAATAGTGATTGTTAACTTACTCTAGCTGGCAAAACAAGCAATAGTTTTTCATCTGCCTGAAACAGGACAAAGATTCATGCAGCAGCTGTTGACCACTACAAAGATTGCCCAACTTTCCTTTCTAATTTTAGTTTCTTGGTGAACAGGTCAGTCTCTCTCACCCTTTAGTATTCTGTGGTAGGCTTAGCTTTGAGTCAAATAATTTATTTCATCTAAGTCTCCTTAAAGCTGTGAAGTTTTTAATAGGACATCTACCTGTGCAAAAGTTTATTTGGAAAACTCTTGTTTATCTTTTCCTGATCCGTTTCTGTAGTTCAGATGGAAGGTAAGTGCTTACAATATGTGAAAATATTTGTGAATATCTGTTTGAGTGATTGAAGAAATCTCAAATTGGAACTGATGATGAAACTGAGCTGAAATACAAGGGTCATTTGTAAGGATCTGTGGAGCTGAACTTCTTCAGAGCTGATGGTGTCCATGCAGGTTTAGGATTGTATTTACCCAGAAGTAATGCAAATGTCGCTCTTATAATTTGACCCATTAAAATCATGATTTTTCTCTTTCTTACATACTAATATAGCATCGTTTTCCCATTTTTCAGTGCTGGATTATTTTTGGAGGGGTGAAATTACCTAACATGTAGTTGGTAATGGAAATTCCCATCCTTCTCCTCCTACCACTCCCTTGATGTGATGATTGGTCACCTCCCTCCTCCAGCCAAGATGTCTAGAAGAAGCCAGGATTTTAAGGCACATAGATAACTGCAGTACACACTGCTATTTTGCAGTATATCCTTCCTTTATGCCAGCCAAGCCGTGCTGGCTGGAAGCAACATGAAGATGTTCAGAAGAAAACCCTTGCTGTAGCACATTTAATGTTGTCCCAGGTCCAAAGTCAATTCCTTAGAGAAGTGGTTATACGCTGTCATGTAAGAAGTGGTGGTGAAACACTTATAAATGAGTGCATCTTTCCTATTGCTGTTTTCAAGAGTAGCAAAGTGATGGAGCTGCTCCCAAACCTGACACTGAACATTGGCATGTTTTGTTTATCTTGAACACTTTGTTCAGTTGCTCAGTAAGCTTCAACTGCATCTACTCCTGGACACCCATATTCCCAATGCTTGAATTCTTACCTGACACTAACATATCGCTCCTCCCTGTGATTTGGTGCTTTTTCACAACAGGCCTCCAAGTTCTCCCTCAAAAACAGCAAGTTGCAGGAATTTTCTTACTTTTTAGTGCATTTAAATGGAAGAAACTTGAAACATTTAGCAAGGGTCTTTCTCAGTGACTTCATTTTTCTTTAGGATAATATCCTAACTAGTTGTTCCTGCATGAAAATCAGTGTGAATGTAGTTGTTTCTAACTTCTTCATATTATTTTGTAGAGAAAGTGACAGCGTTTTTTTTCTTATTAAAGGAAGCGGACAATTAAATACAGGCAGTTGATTGCATCACCTAAGGATTGTATCACCTTGGCATGATTGAGATTGCTGTTGTGTCTGCTATGCTTTAAATACAAAGCAGCACAGGAGCTTCTCCTGTAGGATCTCACCATTCTGGTGTCCTTCAGCAAATGGATATAAGAATAGCACTGAAAATGCAAACTTTTTAAAAAAGAAAAAGGAGGAAAAAACTAAGAAAAAGGACGGGGGATGGTTGCTGTTAAGTGTGCATTTGCATTTGTGCCTGTGTATTTCAGGAGCTCATTTTGGGAGTATTTGGGCATTTGAGCAGCTGTTGAACAGGACATGCTTCTCTCTTTCCTCTGAAGAGGATCTGCTGTTGGGGAGGGCAGGCAGGGGAGGTGGCTGGGATGGCAGCCCCCCACTGCTGTCTGCCCTTAGAAGTTCCCCAACCCCAAATGGATCCCAGTGGTTGCCCTAGGGGAGGGAAAGAATAGTGTCCCTGTCTGTGACAGCCCTGCTCTTCTGTAGGCAATTACCTTGCCTCCAGGCTGGGATGTGTCTGAGCACACAGTGCTTCTTTCTGTCCTGTGTAGCTGCAATCATATGAGCATGGTGTGGCTGACATCTCTTGCTTGTGGAATGGCAAACATTTTTCCTTTTCCTCTTTTTATGCAAAGAAAACTAATTCTTTCCTGTGCTTATCTCTACATTGTGGAAGTGCTGTGTGAAGGAGCCTGCTGCCTGCAGGGCCCTTGCCCTAAGTTGAGCTTGGCTTTTAGCTCTGTCCCGCAGTGTCCTCTCAGCATGCCCTGGCCTGGCCTCTTGCTTTGCCTGCCTGTAGAAGGGGACAAACACCAGGAGCTTTGGTGTTTGGAAGCTCTCTGCCACTTGGCAGTGCAGCAGTGCGGTCGTCCCTTCACCTGTCCCCATTTGCTGTTTATCCTGCATCCGAGATGAATATCTTATGTTTTTCCTGTAGATAATAATAGCATCCTGACTCAACCATTACATGGTTGGGTTCTTCTTTCAGGAAGAGGTGGCAAACAAAAAATAAACGTGATTTCTGTAAAGTATGTTTGACAGTACAGAGGGCAGGAGTGCAGTGATCTGCAGCAGTACTCTTGGAGAACCTCTCTTTCCCTTAGCTGTGTCCTGCTCATAGGCTGCCCAGTAAGACCTCCTCAGTACCAGCTTTTCTGTTCATGAGAAGACTGGCTTTGCTTCCTAATGGCAAAAAACCATTGTCATGTTGCTGAGGAGCTGTGCCAGTAACAGGGTGTGGGAGCTGCTGCATGGGTTGATAAGTTTCCATTGCCGATCTGATCAGTCTTTGGCCTTCTGTCACCTATCTTTTCAAAATAAGTGTTGTTGCTTGTTTATGCCAGTCATGTTTTTGTGTCTCTGTCACTGTGGAGAATTGATCTGCCTGCTTTGATAAAAGAAGCAGACTACATTTGGTTTGGGGTCTAAACTGAGGAACCTTGTTTATCTCTCTTGCTGACCGAAGCTGATGAGGCAAACTGTTTTCTTTTTGATGGGAATGTTGACCTGTCATTCTGTCACTCTGGATATTCCTGGAAATTTGTAGAAATGCAGATGGATGGATGTACAGATCAACACCTGTAATGAATTTGCAATCTATTGAATTGCCATATGTTAATTGGACTATGAGCTGGGACAGAGCCCTCTTGCTTTTTCCCCCTGACTCGATGCTGAAATGTGGCTGCTGCAAAGTAATAGGTAAGCGTGTGCAGAGGGGAAACTCTCCAGGGGACTTCTGGTATTTCTGCATTAATTCCACTGCTGCAGGGAGACACATGGCTTGTTCCTTTTTTCTTGTTTCCTTCTCATATTCATTCATTTACTTTAGGCCTATGGGTCTTATTTTTGTCAGCAAAGACTACACAATCTGGCTGTGCTGTGTACTGGGTTCCTACCTGCCATGCATTTTCATTATCTCACAGCTTTGCTGCGACTTTGCTACAGACTTCTGCAGCTATGAAGGTATATTGGCTCCTTTCTGCCTCAACCTGACTGTGTCTGTGATGTTTTGGAAGCAAGAACAACATTTCCTGGAGCCTCCTTTATCTCTTGTTGTTCTGCCTCATGAAGAATTTATCCTCTCTTATATTTGTATAAATTTTGGCTGTCTTATCCCATGAAACATGCTGGCATTTGTCTGTAACCTGCAGTTACTCACGAGATTTATTCCCTCCTTGTCTGCAGAGTTTAGTCTTGCTTTAAATGGGACTGCCTTGGATGGCAGCCTCTTGCACTGCCCCTCCAAAGCAGAGATTGCCGGATCTTGTGCTAAGCTAAAATGTGTCTTTCCTTTTAATATGGTTGTGTTTGTGCATCTTGTGTTTTCAGCTGCTTTCTGTGGTAGCAAAAACTTCCTCCAAGGTTATCTTTTGTAGCTCCTCTTGCTGCTCTGGAGGAAGTGGTCTGAGCTAGTGGATACATTTTTGTTACCTTGCTGACGTGTTAGGGAGAAACTTCAGGCTCGCACAGGATTGTTTCAGACAGCAATTGTAATTGACAGCAGGAATTTTCTATTGACAAAGTGCTAAAACCAAGGCATTCATGTTGCTGTCTTCTGAGAGGAGCAACCACATGAACAGAATGGTTCTGACTGTCTTGCACTGAAAAAGGACATTGCTTTTGATTTTCAGGTATAGTTCAAGAACTGGAATTACTTCTCGTACAATAGATTGATGAAGCATAGAAGAATGCCATGCCTGTAGGCCAGTGTTCACCCTGCTGCTTCTTCAGATGTTGCATTTTAATTGTTTCTTGCTCTATATTTGGAAGAGATTGTTTTGTATACCCTCTAGAAACTACATGACAGTTAAATGTCCTGTGCGCCCTTACACTTTTCCCTACTGGTTACATGTATGAATTTTCCTTTTTCCTACTGTCCTGGTGTATTTGCAGATATTTTGCAATGCTAAAATATCCAGACACCAAACATGCAAAAGCAGCAGAAAGGGTTCTGTGTTGGTGCATCTTGGAGATGCATTTTCCTTGTGTTCTGTGAGGTTGAGGCTTGTCTTTTTATGTATTCTGTAGTTCTGTTTTGGTCCAGACTCTGGAAACACACTTGCCCTAGTGATGCTTTTGTCTTGGCTGAAATGTTATCTGATGCAAGGGGTGCTCCTTTCTGCTGGGCTTGTAACAGATACTTGTGTTCTGTACGATGCTGTTACCTGTTCTAATATCCTTATGGTGTCATCTGAGACCATAAGATCCTGTGTTTGAAACGGGGGGAAAGCCACCCTTTGGGAGATCTTTCTTTTAGACAGGCATGAGGAAAAGGCCCAGGAGACTGCCGTTTTAAGATCTGCGTGCTGCGTCCTAAATGTTGTCTGTGCCTTTAAGAAAAAACTGAGCATTTCTGCCTGGTGTCTATGTGAAATCATGTTTACCCTACAGTGTTTATTAAACCTGAGTTAATTTTCCTCCTTGCTCCTTGACTCCAGGAGCTGTGCCAGCGGCGCTCTGTGGTAGCTGGCAGCCTGTGAGTGCTGGGCTGCAGGCCAGCTTCCCCGGGCTGCCTCGCCGGTGGGCCAGGGGCTGCTGCACCAGGGGGGCCTCAGCAGCCCTGGAGCGATGCTCTTGTTTAAAAATAATAATTAGAAACCCTTAATGATTCTCTCTCTCTCTCCCCTGCTTTCGGTCTGTTACTCTAAAGGGCTCTTGAAATGAAGCAATTAGCATTGTGCTATCTCATGACAGTTTCCGCTGCTTTCAAACAAAAAAGATTGTTGTGTGTGTTACCTTTACTTTTGCAAGATAAGTGGGAATTACTGCTGCTTTTCAACCTGGTGTTGCTTTCATCAGGACTGCCCTGGCTGAGGTGAGTGATGAGAGTAGTCACTGCTGCTCCTCATAACAAGGGTGGCTGTGGCCTGATTGCCACCTTAGCCCGCAGGGATGGGTCTGCCTCTTGGTTCGGATCCCAGCGCTGCCTTGGCTTGAGTGTTCACGGACCTATTTGGCAGGGACAACTAGGACTGTGACTATCTGACACAGTCCTGGACAAGTCCGGGAGAAGTTCCATCTGAGCTGCCCATGGATGGGTTACCAGGGTGAGACCCAAGGGGTTGTCAGCCTTACATACCAGCATCCATTGGTATCAAGAAGGTGCTCAGTAAGTGTGTACATCTAATAGAGATGTCTGTGCTGCTGTAATTTTTCTGTTGCACGTCTTCCAGCATCTCTGCTGTTCCTGGGCATGGCTCCTCTGCCTCGACTATTCCAGGGGATTCACCTGCAGCCCTGAAAAGCACCAAAACAAAACAGGAAAGAATACGAGAGCTGCCCTTGACCTAACAGTAAATCACTGGTCTGGGCTATGAAGCAGTCAGTTGTTGAGGAGAAATGCCATGCTCTGGAAAGGTAAAAGTGGAAGTTTTTCCAATGGATAAAGCTTAGCTGCACTGAGACCATTCCTACGGGTTGTGGCAAACAGCTACAGGACACACATCCACATCTGAATTATATTTATGTAACATTCCACTTGTACCAGCAACGTTTCTTAACATGTCATTGCAAGGCTGAGGCATTTGGATTTTGTTCCTCTTTTTTGTTTTGCTTCCCAGTATAGACAAAATTGTACCAGTTGTACCAAATTATACCAGATTTAGTTCTGCTGTACTTCAGGTTGTTCAGTGAACTATGCAGTCTAAAATTAAAACCCCACAAATAACACAAATTTTGAAAACCTTTCTAGGCTAGTCTCCACCAGGAAGTGTTTGTTAGGCCATCACGTCAGCAGAACTATAAGTGGAATGTCATCTTCCCTCTCCCTTTGCTGGTTTAAATGTAAGAAGTTGTCCTGAGCTTCTTGCAAACTTTTAATATTAAGCCAAGCATTACTCAGAGTAAATAAGAACTGTGGGTTCTGTTGGAATACAGATCTTGTCCTATGGCTGTCTTCTCAGCTGCTTTGCTTAGTTGTTTCCTTTCAGAACAATCTGATTAGACGAATCTGCTAACTAAGAGAACTGGCAGTAGTGTACAGCATAGTCGTGATTCCTTGAAAATGAGATGAATTTTCTGAGAACCATGCCAGATCTTGGGCATATAAATGTATATATAAATATACATGTAATATATGTAAATATAAATGTAAGGTGCTTGCTTCCCGTTGAGGGACGTGATTTGCACTGGTCACAGTAAGTGGAAACAGCATTTTAGCTTTGTTTCACTGTCCACATCATGCTTTTCTAAGAAATTAAGCTGTTTGTAGTTGAGTTCTCTGTGAAGTAATATTCTTTTCAGTGTTAAAAATGTTGATCCAGATCAGCAGGGTAAACCTGATGTGGCAGGCTTGTCTGTCATCGGTACAGACTGGATGCAAACTGATGTTCAGAAAGGGAGAAGCTCGGTGCCCTGTTATGTGTCTTCTGTGCCTTCCCAACTACTTTGTGAAAATGAATATACACTGCTTAGGAAAGTTCCTTTTATGTGATTGATTTTGTCCAGAATCTGTGTCTTAACAGAGTAGGAACCATCAGCTGACACTCAGGGTTGACTCTGACTTGTCTCTTCCTTTTGTCGACTTCCATGCAGTACAGATACTAGATGTTTCCCCTTTGGGATTAAATTGTACAGCCTGTTCAAACTGAAGTTTAGTGGGTTTGGGTTTTTACTTTGCTGAATTGAAGCACAGCATCATGTCATTTACCCGTACTGCTGCTATGTGGTGTCTCAGCCTGCTTTCTTTTCCTTTTCTTTGCACCTCCCTCCCCCCAGCCTATTTCCCTTGGACCTTTTAGGAAATCTCAAGAAAAGCGGAGAGAGTCGCTGATGCTGAAGAAAGCAGGATAATGACAGGAAGAGGGCCGTTGTCCCAGAGCTCAGACGACTCTGTGCTAGGTTAGCAGACGTCCTCGAGCTTTCTCTCCTCAGAGTACTTGAGGAAATGTTTACAAGAAATCTATAAATCGTTTGCATCCATTTATGGCAGTTATTTGTTTTTCAAGGCAATCAAATGAACAAATTGTTGTTATTCGAGCGTTTGTTATAAAAGCAGAGGTCTTAAACCTGCTTTCTCTTGGACCCCAGTCACTGAACATATTTCATGTTCCTGGCAAAAATGTTTCCACTTTCGCAAAGCTGAATTATGAGAGGAAAGTGGAATCGCTTCATCTTTGTGTTGGTGTCCAAAGATTTAGCAGTACTCCAGTGCAGGGTGCAGCAAGCACTCTGTGCTGCGGTTTTTCTCATATGCTAATTTTAACTGGCTTTAACCCTCGCAAGAGAGGATATATGCATATATTTTGCCCTGAATCAGAGTTCCAATGGGCAAACTGGCACACTGCAGTATGAGGAATTCTTCCCTTTCTGCTGAATGTTTTCAGAGCTGTTGCAGTTTCCTTGAACATCTTACTGGTGGGTTTTGTCCCAAGACCAGTGGGAGCAGACATGGCATGTGCCTCGTACTGGTGGTCCTGTGAGCACTGAGGTGCAGGTTGGGAGCCTGGGGACACAAGAGCCTAATGCAACTCATCCCTGCCCTGAACAGTGAGACAAAATAGCGAAATAGTGAAACACGCAGGTGGTTCAGATCTTTAGAGCAAAGGCAGTGAATAGACAATGTTAATTTTTTCAAGACCCTGGAAGCTGAAGTATGGTTTCCAGAACAGCCTCAGTGGGGTGTGACTGCTGCTGTAAGTCTCCAGGTTAGGGTGGTGGGCAGTGCACTCTGCATCAAGTGCTGAGGGGCAGACAGACAATCTGAACTGTGGCCATGCATTCTTCAGGCAAAGCGGAGGATGCTGATGGATAAGAAAAACATTTCAGGGTTTCCTAAGAAGGAAACTTATCTAAAACAATACAACAACAAAATAACAGTAAATGTTATATATTTCCAGAAGATTTGTGGCATCAAGTTTTAATGTTGAAAGATTATTTGACAGTAGATAAAACATAATTAAAATACTAAAAAGGCAGTAATGATTCATGCTTTTTGAAGCGAGGCAACTATCTCCTGCCTGGTTTAGAAGGAGACTTCCTTAGCAGATAGGGTCTGATGAACAACATTTCTTTACATGATTCAGAAAAAAGAGCAATTAGAAGTTCATTCCGCTCATAGTAAGCGAGGGCAGTACAAAGACTGATGGTGCCCATTAAAAATGAATCATTTCTGCAGGAAAAAAAATGGCCTCACTGGGGGAATAGCAAAGAAAAAGAGATGCAGGAAATGAGATAGCAAATCAGACAAACCTGGGGGAGAAAATATGTATACTGTGAAGCCAGAGTAAGGAAGTAAACTGAAATTTATATTTTGCTTTTATTACGTCTTACTGAAGCATGAGTGGGTCCCTGAGAGTCAGTAAAAGTCTCAAGGGCTTTGTGTGCCTGGTGTTAATTTTTACCACTCCTCAGTTTGCTTTTTTCTTGAGGGCTTTTCAGCGTCTGCTTCATTTGGTGACATCTTTGGAGTAGGGGTGGGAGGTCTTCTTTCCCTTAGCATTGTGTTAGTCACTGCCTTCTGTGCAGCTGGGGATGTTGGTTGGAGTTTTGGCGTGGCACGGGACAGCAGCGTGCTATAAATTGGGCAATCACTCATCCATCTGCTTTCCTCAGGCCTCACTCGCAACTGTTTCCATGCAGAATGGAGTGAAGGTGGACAGTGGTGGCAGGGAGTGAGCACTAGCAAGGGGTTGGAAATTTGCCTTTTGGGGTTAGTGGTGGGCCTGTAGATGACAGTCCCAACATGGTGGTGCCCTATAGACTTGGGAGTGCCTGATGCTCTGCTGACATAAATTCCTTTTTTGGATGGAACTGAGATGAGGAGGATCTTTTTTCTAGCTTCTTATCATTTCATTTGCTCTTTTGCCTGTGAGTTCATTTACAGAACTTCTCACTGATTCTTCTGTAAGTGCCAATTTACTTAGGAAGTTTAATGATGCTGTCAGTCAACAAAAGGTACTGGAGAATTATCTTAAGCACTTTGCAGATATGGAAAGCAAAAAATTTGAGAACACTTGAAAGGTGAATCGGCCCTAAAACAATTTTCCACGGTGCTTCTCTGTGCCAGTTACTTAACCAGCAAAGCTGGGATCCACCGTCATGGAGTGCTGTGCTATCACTGGGAGGAAAAATGCAACTGTTGCCAGGTGCCTGGTGATGGGGCTGAGCCCTCCTAGAAGGGTAACGTGGTGGTGCTGGAGGTGTGGGACCGGTCAACAGGATCTCTTCAGCATGCAGCATGTGTTGAACCTTTCACTTGTGCTGCCACAGGGCTGTGGGTGGATGAACAAAACCAGTCCTGGGCCATTTTAGACGCTGTGTTGGGTATTTTTTGCCTCCCGTCCTGCAAATAGACTTGTCTACCCACGTATCTACAACATCATAATTACACGTTGTGCCTGGGATGGTATTTGAGCAGCAGTGCTTGTGAGAAGTGATAAGAAGTGAATGAGAGAAATGATTTTCTGATCGTAAGAGTAATATTTCTTATCGCCTTCATGTAAAAATAGCACAAATTAGAGAATCCAAAATAAACTCCTGACATAGATGTGTGAAATCATCACCATGGTGAGGGTCAGATGTTACTTGAGATTTGTAATTCAGGGCATAATTCTTAAGATTTTACTTTTTTTTTAATATTTATTTTGGATAGTGAAATACACAGTGGTTTGAACTGAAGCAATTGTGCTAATTTTCATAAAGCCATCCTGTTGCTTTCACATAACTTTTCAAGCTGAGGTATGTGACAGTTCTTTGTGAATGTGCAAAAAAAACTGTGCCATGCTTCCTGATAACAGTGAGAGCTACTGGGCAAATTAACACTGGTAATTAACTGGGCAGCTAACTTGTTGCAGTGGGCAGGTAGTCTTCCTCTTATTTTTCTTCCTTAGCATGGACAAATCTGTTCAGAGTGACACTGCAGTGGCAAGGAGAGCCCGTATTGCTGCCAGCCTAACCAGTAGGGAAGCTGCAGAGAGTCATCAGAGAACTGCTGGTTTTGAATAGCTGGGCCATTTGTCTTCACTCTCATGCTTGGAAAAATGGTGACAAACAGTATTTTTAACACTTTTCTCTTTGGTGCTTGATATTTTGTGATGGTTAGCAAGCATGTTTCCCCCCTAGGCCAGTCATTCTCCCAGCTATCATACCCTTCAGGAAGCTGTACAGCACAGGTCATCTGGATCTGAATGGGCAGGAGGGAGAGGAGCTGCACTTGGTCAGTAAGAAGGCCAGAACTGGTGCAGGACATGGGCTGGGTCAGGGTAAAGCATAGCCACGCTCATCCAGCCTGTGTGGAGCCTGACTGAAGGCTGACTGGGATGTCGGGCTGTGATTGCTTCCCCTTTATCTCAGTCAAGCACTACTCAGCAGGCTTGGAGCACGGGGTGATCAGCTTCTGCTCCATTCACACTGCAAGCAGATCGAAGCTGGAGTCAGGTACCCCCCAGAGCAAAACTGCAAAGAGCCTGGCGTGTGTGTTTAGTTGCTGCCTCCTACCAGGGCAAGCTGTTCCATGTGGTACTTCTGTCATCTCAGGCAGGATGGGCTGCTGGAGTCAGACTCAGCCATTTAGAAATGGCATTTGATTTTTTTTGCTTCACAGAAACCTGCCTGAAGTATTTCCTGAGGCTTTTCTCGAAAACTGTGTCAGAGCAGCAGGTTAGCTGGTGAGAGCTCTGTCTGCAGAGCAGAAGTGTAGCACAGTGATGCTACAGTATCTTTCTAAGATTCCCTCCATTAGAAATGTCTTGCTCTTGGTTTACTGAACTCTGTTCAAATGTTTGATGTCACTCAGCATGCTGTGGTGTTTTTTTTCTTTAGTAGAGACATAAGGAATATTAAAGCAAGAAATGTTGAAGTGGTTTGAGGACTCAAACAGCTTTGGGGTTTGGAAACTGGCATTAGATACATTGGAAACGTATCCTCTCCATGATCAGTGTGCTGCCATGACATGGAAAGGAATGAAAGATTTCCAGTGTTTCACTCTGCTCTTACTGGTTTACGCATTTGACCTATTCCATTTTACAGGATGTCCAATTTAGAAGTCTGAATTAGCTTATACGTGAGACCAGTGAAGATCCCTACTGCCCTCCTCGGGACATCCCTGTGGAGGTGAGAGGCTGCAGGACCAGCACAGTGCTGGCTGGGTGGGAATTCAGGGTTATAGCTCCAGGTATTGGGTGGCAGAGGGCAGCTCTCCAGCTGAACCTGCAGTTTAATTTGGGTCATTTTGAAACTGCTGGATCTGTCACCATCAGATCCTTCATGCTTGACAGATCCTGAGCTGGCTTCTGAACTGCAGCCAACTTGGAAAGTGTTTTCAGTTTCCATTTCATTTGTTTGGCCTGGCTACCTCATGTTTCATTCATCAACAAAGGTTGATTTTTACATTCTTAATTCTTTTTTTCCTGTCAGCTTCAGCAATTTGGTCGATGATGAGTATGAGGATGTTAGAATATATTGAATCAAGCTAATCTGTTCCAGATTCAAAACAGAGGTACAACATGTACTTGTTCTGCAGAGCAGATGAGGAGACAGAATGTTGTTGTGGACTGAGCTGCGTGCTCACAAGTTGTTACTCTGCTGTTAGTGGAAACGACACTGTAATTGGCCGCAGGAGTCAAACATTTTTAATTTGACTTTTATACTAACTGGGCAGAAGGTGAATGAATGCAGGAGATGAAAATCTGCAGAGGATTCCACCAGTTGATGGAAATGGTGATAGCTGATGACAGTCTCCTTAAAGAGCACAGTGAGCTCCACAACCCTCCAGGAGAAATCAGGAGAGGTAAACAGTCGTGTTTAATTTCTTTGAATTGTGTTTGATGCATGCTAAGCAGAACAAAGTTAGTTGGTGGGTTTGCTGGGAGTGCGTACAAGCTGAGCAACTGGGGTGACGTGTGGGTGCAGTGGGGCGAGCTGCCTTGCAGGGGGCATTGTGTTGTGACCTGCAGCACAGGAGGAAGTCACCTCAGTACAAGAAGACAAGATATGGAACCTGTGGGTTCATGCTGCAAATCGCATCCTTCCTGAGCAGAACCTCGAAGTGTGAGCTCATGGGAAGAGAACCACAGCTGTAATTACCTCCTGACGAGTGAACCCAATGGGGTCCGAAGGTCTTTTGGGACTGCAGTCTGTCAGTGTGTTTCTCTCCAGACACTTGCCTCCCCTTGATCTTCTGTGATAAACAGGTTTTTATTGATTTCAGCTGAAATATCCCTAGCACCATGTGGCACACCATTTAAATTAGCTGCCCCTTCATGGTGTAACACCCAGCTGGAAGGCTGTGCTGCCTGTGTTCTTTGCTTTCTTTTGGAACTGTGCTCTGCAGTAGCTTACTGTTTTTGGGTTCAGCCTCTATTTACGTCAGTGTGCTGTGAACTTCCTTCGGGCTCTCTGACTTTCATATGCTCAATCCCTTGCCTACTTTAGCCTGCAAAAAAAGATAATTGACTTTCTCTCATCACTGCATTAGATCTATTTTTGAAGTGAACTTCTGCAGCTCACACATTATAACCCTGCAGTGACTTTAATGGAGCAGGGCCAGTCCCACTTGCCTGTGGCCATTTGAGTTCTGTGTGACTTGAAGGAAAACATAATTTATTTTACTATCAGCCTTTTATATGTTGCAAGTTGTTCTCACATTCCCTTTAAATTTTCTGCTGAGCAGGCTAGGTAGCTCTGATTTGTTTGGATTTTCCCTGCAATTCATGCCTAAGAACTCCATTTTGGTTTTGAGGTTTCTTGAATATGTGCTTCCCCACACCAGCTACCTCCCTCCAGCTGCAGCCCAAGCACGGAAGGGTTTTGCAAACTTTGTCCTTATTTTGAGGTCTCTTCCTCTTTCATAACACTGTTCACTTGCATTCACTTCACAAACTGCAGCTTCATGTTCTCTCAGCTCTGGATTTCTTGCTGAGTGGCATTCAGTGCTCTCCTCCACAGGGAGCAGCGTCCTTGCCTCCCTTCAGCCCAGATGTTTGTGTAACGTGTTGGGGTGCTTACATATTACTGCCTCCAGTGCACTTGTGGTCTCTTGTAGTTCAGAAGTATCTGCATATTTGTTAAGGTGCTTTCTGCTTCATAGCTGTCTTCTTGGTGCGTGTGTACGTTGATATAAAACAGACAGATCCTGCAGATGTCCTAATCTTTTTGAGTAAGATCTTACAGGGTCAGATGTCACTTTACAGTGCTCTAAATCAGAAAATGAAGAGGCTTATGTTAAAGCTCCTGATGAGTATCAAGGCAGGCTGATGTGTATCAGACGCAGCACTCGCCGTGTGAATGGAGTCCCTCACATTGCTGGAGGTCTGGCTGTGCTGAAGGCATTGCTGTACCTGTGGGTGTGCTGAGCTGTGCTTACCTCACCAAGGAGGAGTGTGACTTGTGGTTTCATAGCTGCAGAGCTGGAAGGAGATAAACTTGCAACGTTTCCGTTTCACTACTCTTTATTTTTTTGTTGCTGTTGCTACTGATACAGTAGGGTGAAGGCAGGATGTCAGAGTTCTCCAGAGGACGTGGGGCCCCTGAGTGGAGCACATCTATGGGTGTGGGGGGAGGGCTGCAGCCAGCATGAATCTGGTTGTTCCCCAGAGAATTCCCCTGCGCACAGGATTGTTGTTAATTGATGTCATTGACAAGTATTTTGTGAGCTGTTAGACGATAGGCAGTTTGTATGAAGACAGAATCCCAAGATACTTTGATGGAATTAAATCAAAAGGGCAAGAAAAAATTAGGGTGCCATTAGATCAATTATCTTCAAACCAGACTCGCTGGGCTGTCTGTGGCAGACTTTTCTGTGCTAAAATGGGAAATGAATGCTGGTGAATGTAACAAATGTTATGCTACTATATTTATGTTGGTCTCCTTTAAAAAATGTTTTCTTATTTTAACTAGTCTGTGGCATGCTGGGTCTTTGTCTCCATTTGATTAATGTGACTTCAAAATGGTATTTATTAAATAATTTTCCAGTGTGGTCTATGAACACTTTAAAAACCCAACAAAATAGACAACAACCCAAAGTATCCTCACATTGATGCCGGTGAACGAACTTCAGTTATGAGAATGAAGGAAAGACCATTGAGCGAGCACAATTAAACTTTACTTATCTCTCTTCCTTTTTAGAAGTGATCTAAATTTAACATGCCAAGAGTTATTTTGGTGCTTTAACTGGTAAGTTTAACAGCGCATTGTCCACTCACAGCGTATTCTGTGTGCAGAAGAATTTCAGAATTCCAGGAACAGCGGGATGTAACCTTTCTTTCACCTGGAAATATAAGCAATTCTTGGGGCAGCTGATAGACGTTGTAATAAAAAATGGGAGGCAGCCAGGAGCTGGAGCCAAGGCAGCAGCCTGGAAGAGGCCTGCCAGGAGGCTTACTTCACACTGCCCGTGCTGGCATGTCAGAGGTGGTGTGAACAGAAATTAGTGGGCTCCATTCTGCAGTGCGTGTGAAGAAGTAGTCTCAATCGTTTCCTTTTTCAGTGTCGTGAAAGCTTGGCTAAATAAATGTTCTATGGCAGCTTCAGCTGTCTCAATATGTGATGACACTTTGCCCCATTTCTTTATGATCTCCTTTCCTTTTCACTCCTGGGCAGTGTGTGGATCGTCCTAAAAACTCCAGCTCCAGTGACACCAAAATGAGGCGAAGAGCAGCCAAGTTTGAATTGGTTTGGAGAAGGTGATCAGAGAAGGGGGGAGAGGGAGGCAATGAGAGGTTGCAGGGAGGCACGAGTGCTAAGGGGTTTGGTTGTGCTGGTTTGCAAGCAGCATGCTTATGGGAGAAGGAACAAAGTTTATTCTGGTTTGCATATCGCTCACTAAATGATTAATCGAGGTCATGTTTAATTATAGAATCAGCTCCATCTCTGGCTGGAGGCGCAGTGTGCTGTGGTTGGGCTGCATGCAGTTGTGTGTCTCACTGAGTTGTTTTGCCAGCTGACAAGTGACACATCCACTCAGTTCAGTGAGGTGCTTTAATGCTGTTAGAGCAAGTAAGGGGTAAACGTATAATTATTTAATGTCTTTTCACTCACAGGAGTGAAGAATAGTTGTATCAAACGGACATAGAAGTGGCCTGTCACTGACCTATCTGCCTCCAGTTCCTGTAAAAATGAGGATTTGTCTAAATGAGTCCTGAAAAGTCCTTGTTAGTGAGTCAGGGTACCTGGAGTCAAGACAAAATAATTAACAGATGTCACGGCACTAACTGGTTCAGGAAGCTGGAGACTTCATCAGCCACTCTGACAGTAATTAAAATGCTGCATGTAACAGCCCGTGCAATGCTTCATATACTCTTTGGGCTGTGGATATGGGAGTGCAGTCTGCTTTTCTGTGTGCTGTCTGTCGGATATATGGGGGATGATGAGAAGTAATGGGGAAAGTTATTTTTGTTAGCTGATGGTGTATTTTTTTCAGAAAAACAAATGCGAACCCTCCAGCTAAAATTCTGTTTAAGAATTTGAAGGCTCTGTAGAACTGAGCTGATGAGACAGGTGTTCATCACTCCAAAATGTGTGCTCTTGTTTAATTCTAGTAATAGCAACACATAAGCTGTGCTATGCTTACTTTCTGTTTTCTCTCCAATTTGAGTGCTTTCCAGCTTCTGAACTTGAAGGATGCTTAAGGAGCATATTCATGCTGATGGAAGAAGCCACTGATGATGTTGTCACAAGTTTTAGATGCTATGTAAAAAAAAAATTGTACTCTGATAACTAGGAAACTTTGTTAATAACTAGGAAGCTTTGTTATCTACCCTTCAGGAGTAAATAAAGAAGTTGCTTAAAAGTGAAGTCTTTCATGCACAGGTATGGATATCATTGGAGATCAGGAGTTTAATCTGTCCAGATCATTGGACATCAGTCATAAACACACACCTAACTGTTCAGGCTCTGGGTTGTCACTGTTGGCTGGTGAACAGAATAGCACCTTTACCCTGTGCTGATCAGCAGATGCACATTCTCAGCTCTGACTCCCAGCTGCAGCAACAGTGCTGTAACATGCTTCTGACATATTTTTCCTAATCAGGACATTATATGTGCCCAGGCATCGTACACATGCTGACAGGTCTTAAGGCGATTGGTGTGAAAAATTCCTTAACAGCAGTATGCTTCTTACTTTAAAACAACTGCCTGTAAAAACAAAACCAAATTACAAAATGACGAAGTGGAAAAATGACCACTTGGAACCAGCTGCACAGCAGTGGCTTTTTGCATATTAACCTTAGCTGGTTTTGTCAGTTTTATTCCTGTGTACAGGTTGTGATCTCTTGCTGCCGTTTCTGTCTCTCACTGTTTCAGTTAGCAATGATTGATCCCAATTTAAGGAATTTGTAAAAAGTAAATCTCATGGGGAAAAAAAGAGCTGAAGGATTAAGGCCTTTGTGGAAGGATGTAAACCAGCTATCTCGTGTGTATCAGTGACGTGAGAGTTGCAGCCTGCTTCAGAGGTATAATTAATACTGGATTCTTATACAACAAGCTGAATGTAATATATTGGATGGGAATTGATTCTGAGAGTCTTATGTATATGTTGTAGGTCTAAAGAATACAGTGTTATTCTCAGTCAGCTTTCCATGTCAAGTAGCTGATGCTAATTAAACAGGCCATGCGTTCCCTGTAAAGCCAAGTGTTTGATGCAGGCCACTGGCAGATGGAAGGGTCAGACTATCTAACAATGTACTGTATTTTACCTTCTCCCAGTCAGGAGAAAAATGGTACCCATTACAGTATTCAAACACTTCTAAAAGAGTTGTTCAGATGCTGATCCAAGATGCTGGCGATGTCTTGGTCACTGGGTTGTCTTGCTATTCAGCTTGAAGCTGGGGAGTTCTGTGCTTGTCTGTCTGTTTTATTAGGATAAACATACTTGAAAGGGAAATGTTTTGTTGTGACTATTCCTATTCACTGTTTCTTCTTATCCATTAGCGTGAGATTTATGATCAGTCTATGAGATGCTAATTTGATCTATTGTGCCAATAGGTGTAAGATGAGAGAGTCGCCTGAAACAACTTCTTTTGGTACCGAGTGATGCAGAAATGGGCAGATGTTACTCTTAGTTACATTCCGATATGTTTGAGGTTGACGAGGGAGGATGGTGCAGGCTCAGAGCTTTGGGCTTGGCGTCTCTTGGGGAACGCTGTGTGGCTGATCTGACATGAGCTGGGAAGGAAGTGTGGTAAATGACCCAGTGAAACGGCATGGGTTTTTTTCTTATTTCAAAAAACAGCTGCAATACACAAGACCATAGTGCAATGAGGCACATCAGGCAGCTGTGGTAAAATATGCTGTTATAGTTCTTTTTCTGTCAGAGGTGTGGCAAGAGTGGAATTCCAGTGTGAATCTTTCTTAAGGACATACGGGATTAATATGTTTCAAAATAGACACCACCAACTTAGAAGTGGGTTTTTCAGATGTGTTTATGATGAATTTTGCGGGGAAAAGAATGGGAATAATGGTATTTGGGATAACTTGTTTACAAGATTGTTACATTCCTCAAAGCCTGGAAAGCTGTTGTGCTTTTCTGTGTTCAAGTAGCCAGCCGTGCTTCCATTTTGCAGGGTTATTTTTAATTCTGGTGATCACATGGCACCACAGATGTCTCTGTTGGTTGCTGAGGTGGGCAGCATGCCCCCAGGCTGGCTGGCAACTGCCTTGGGGGAGTTCGCTGCCTGTGGGGAGGAGCGGCTGGAACAGGGGCACCTCCTGTTTCTAGCACACAGTTATCATCAGGGAACAGGTAGCTTTGCAATTTGTCCCCACCAGTGGCTGTGTGGCGGAGCAACTCCGCCACTGCAGTGCTCCCTGCCTCTGGTGGCAGCAATGTCAATGGAATAGGCATGGCATACTGCTTTTCCTGTATGCCTGATTATTTATTTATACATTCTGTCTCATTATAGCATGATAATAGACTCGAAACAATGTGATAATTATTTCGTTTCTTGAGTGGTTAAAATTAACTGCATTCATTGCGTATTTATTCAGTATAAAAGATACAGAATGTTTAGTAATTGTCCAGAAATTCATTATCTGCATAGTGTTCTGTTTCTAAATGTGTATTGCATGACCATTAATCCGTGTCAGCAGAAAGCATATGGCAATATCTGATGTAATTACTTTTTTCTGTACATGCCAGAGAGAACATCTCATCTAATTGCGTTGTTGACAAAAGTGCTGTTTGGATGGGGGTCCCAGTTTGTGCACACACACTCATTATATGTGGAAACATACTTGTGATTTCAGGTTATCCTGAAGCAAATTTATAGCCCTTACTGATGAGATGTTCTTGTTAGCTTGGTACCAAAGTCTTGCTCACAGTGTGTATGGACCACATTCACGAGTGTTAGGATAACTAACACATTATCTTTTTAAGCAGGGAAGAAACAAACAAACCCATAACACTGTACCTTCTTATTTGTTTTACCAGCCTCCTTTGGTCCAAGCTATTTTCAGTGGTGATCCAGAGGAGATACGGATGTTGATCTACAAAACTGAGGATGTCAACGCCTTGGTATGTGACCTGGGATATGTTTGTGCTGGAATATGTAAACGCCATGCGTGTGAACTTTCACTGTGACAGTACTAGTCATGTCCTCAGCAGTTAGCGTGTAATAGAATGGAAAATATTTTAAAGTTAGAGGTTCGGGGCTTTATAGTAGAATCTTCATTATTTGTCTGACGTGTAATTATCTCCAGCAGGTGATTCTAATTTTTCTACAAGTATGGTAATGATTCCAAATGTGTAGGTTACAGAAGGACATTATTTTCTTGCATATTGAGAAAATAAATGAAAACAGTTGAAAGCTACCTATTTTTATTCTCTATACTTCTCTATTTAGTTTCCTTTTTTGAGGAGTCCTTACAAATTATTCAGCATCTGACTGTACTTGAAACAAAGCTTCTCTAAAGGTCTCAGCAATGAGAGTAAGGAAGCAGCATCTTGGCCACTGCTTGCCCACAGAGGAATTGCTGTTCTTCAAATTGGCTTATTCTAGATAGAGTGATGGTAAGCAGCTGTGAGCAAGTAGTAGTAAAGTGTTCTAACGGTGAAAAAAATCTCCACTTGAACTTTATCATTTGGCAAATTTTCTTTTCTTTAGGCTTTTTAAAATTTGTTATTACCTTAAATCTGTACTGTTAGAAATGAATAGAAATGAATCCTGCCAGTCTGGACTACAGTCTATGGCCTCTCAAAGCGGTGAGGATAATTAAACAGATCCAGAGTGGTGTTTTCTAGGAAACACCTGGACTTTGTATTCAACCTTCATTTTCTTCTCTGACATAGAACTACTAGTTTATTCAGAGCTAATTCCAGCACTTTAACCTGGTGTAGCCATGGCACTGCAGCTTTTACAGACAGGCAGAATCCTGACACTTGGATCTGAGATGCAGAAAGGAACAGAGAGGTGAGCTTATTCAGTTGTCTGTCAAGTGGATGGAAAGATTTGCTGCTGTTTTTGAAGGGGAATCTGAGCAGAGGAGGAAGACCTTGATGTAAAGCTTTCCTTGTGATTCACTGACTGCTTGTTTTCTTGAAAATGTTCTTAAAAGTGCTTGCTTAAAACATCTTTTGTCTTGAACATGATAGTCCTAAATTTTCCTCTGAATTTTGTGTTAGCCTTTCAAAAAGTGTTTCCTGTACAAGGTTACTGTAGGCTTCTCAAATGTTTTTATATCCTTTGGCTGCAAGTGTGCTAGTGATGGTTGCTAGGGAGATGCTCTCATCTGTCATGTGCAATGTTAAAAGCTGAATATGTATTTTATAGATGAGCACCATAGCACTCAGTAGAAAGAGTCAATTGAATGGTTTTGCCTAGACTCCTACTTATGTTAGTAACAATCAACACAAGAATGTTCTGGCTGAGAAACTGTTTTGTCCTTTGTAGTAATTAGAAAAATACCAGTCAACACAAAGTCTGAAGATTGTGTTTTGAATAGTCTTTGCAGGAAAGTGTTAAATGCCTAAACTGCCACTAAAGAAAGATCAGAAGACAGCATGTTTTGCCCCTGTGCTGCCGACTGGCTACTTATGACATGTGCTTACATTTCTATTTTAAGGGTGTTTTTAATTACTTCCATGCTAGTTTCTCTAGTGCTTGGGTGCTCACATGAGAGGAAACTGACACTGTTTGGCAGTGATTTGTCCCTTGTTGATCATTTTACTTTGCTGTGTTAGTACTGAAATAATTCATATGCAAGTAGAAGAGGGAAATAAAACACTTTTTGCAGCAACCTTTGGGGATTTCTGAAATTTTATAGATTATATTTTAGAATTTTCAAGGAAGGCAGAAAAAGCCCACGGAGAAAATATGCAAAATGAGTGAAGTGTAGGCATGTTTCTTAAGAGAAAATTTACCTTAGAGGAAAAAATTCCAAGCAAATCAGTTTAAAAGGTTACTTTTTTTTCCTTTTTTTCTTCCCTGGTCAAATAAATAGAATCTTCCCAAACCAGGAAACACATGTTTATGAAAACAGCTGCTTTCTGGGTGCTGCTATAATTCTGACTTCTGTTTTGCAGCAAAGTGTGAGTTGCAGCTGCTTGGCTCGGAAGCGTATTTTCAGGTCATTCAGCAGTCTCTTTGACCTCATTTCCATGCTGTGCTTGGGGGGACATGGTGCTGTTGTGCATCGCAGGGGAATGGGTAGTGTTACACGTGGCTGGTGGTGAGCAATGCTGTGTTGTGGAGGGATGAAGATGCTGCTTTCCTGGTAAACCCAGGCTGCCTGTGGGTAGTGTTCAGCACTCTGCTCTCCCAGGTTGCACGAAGCATGGGCTAGCGCAATGCAGACCACTGAGTTAGTTTCAGGCAGGAAAATTAAAGGGGGATTTTATCATTGCTTATAAATATCTAATGGGTGGGAGTCAAGTGGATGGGACCAGGCTTTTTTCCGTGGTGCCCAGTGACAGAACAACGGGCAGTGGACACAAATTGGAACACAGGAAGTTCCACATGAAACATGAGTGTGACAGAGCACCGGAACTGGCTGCCCAGAGAGGTTGTTGAATCTCCTTACCTGGAGGTGGTGAAAAGCCACCTGGATGCTTTAGCAGGAAGCTGGAATAGACAATCTCCAGAGGACCATTCAAATCATCACAGTTCTGTGATTCTGTAAATTTGGCTTGTTTCCGTTCAAGCAGAGCTGCAAAACCAGCAGATCTAGTGGGGCTGCAGTGACTCCTGATGAACCAGACTGAGGCCATGGTGAGGTATAAGACCCTGGGCATTGCCTGCTCACTGTTGCCTGCAGAGCTGATCTGTGGAGATGGCACCAGCAGAAACTACAAGGCCCTGCACACATGCATGGAAGTTATATATACTTCTACAATATTGTGAAGCGTGCTTTCTGAGATGGTGCAAATGTTTGACAGTGCAAGTGTGCACACGCTTCAGATTCTGAATGTGAATGGCTTTGCATGCTTAGGATAGCTAATGTGGAAAACAGCTTGTCGTTTAATTTAGAGGAACATGTTTGACTTGGGACAAAGAGAGAAAGCCACATGATGTTTCAGTCATTTTGGGAATCAGGCCCTTGTCTCTGCTCTCATCCAAGATTTTTTTTTTTTTTTTGTCACTGTGGAGTCTCACAGGAGATAAAACTATCCTGGAAGTAAGTGACTGTCTTCTGGAAGTGCTTCTGCCATGTTAGAAAGCTTCTGAAGGAGCCTATTCAGGATCTTTGGAAGGCTTCTCTTTTGTCACATTAGGACAGTTTCTTATGAGCTAACAGCTGTGTCATCAGTGGGTTAAATTTTTATAGAACAGTAGCACTTGTCCTGTTTATTAGGCTGTAAGTCCACCTGTAATTGGCAAGAGAGAGTTGAAGAGGTCTGGTGCCCAAGCTTTTCCTCTAAAAATCATTTGATTTAAGTAACAAAATACTCTAAAGTGGTAAAAGAAAAAAAAACAACAATTCATCATTGCAAAAATAGTTGAAGAACTAGTCTCAGGACTTAAGCTGTAAACTTTCAAGTGACATGTTACCATCAACACGTAAATGTGGTCTGCATGAGCACAAAATCTTTTAAATTTGTCCATTGAAGGACAACAGTAACAGACAGTGAGGTGGTGCGCGGCTAAACCTTTTAGAAGTTTGCTCTTCTAACAAGGTTGCATATTGCTTATCTTTGTCAAACCATTGTTTATCAAATTCAGTTTAAAAGAAATTGTATTTCCCATAACTGCTGTAAAGTAATTACTAGCAGTAGCAATTGTGGCTGATGTTACATTAGTAGAAATATTGCTAAGCATCTTATTTTCTCACAGTGCTTTCCCATTTAATTAGAAGTGCAGTCTTCCTATTTTTAATCACTGACAAATGCAAGTATTGTAGTTTCAAAAAGTGCATTAACTTTGCTGGTTTTGTAGGTGAAGAAGAAATGAGAAGACTGTGTGTGAATAATTTGTGCAAGTAGAGTTTGACGCAGGAGTAGAAGTGTCCATTTGTATACTGGAACACAATCATCCAATACTGCCTCCTGTGATGCACTTTTCCCGTGTATTTTCTCCATCTTTGTACTTGACTGGAATAGTTTATTTGACCTCCTGGCTGTGGCAGGTTACATGGAGGTGGTGGGAGTCCTGACACTTCTCTCAGCTCCCAGCGATGTCACCTCATGAAAGCTGTTTCTGTGGCACTGTGCTGAACCATTTCTACTGGTTTCTCAGGTAGTTTGATGACAAAAGGGGAATGCTGACACTTATTTTCTGTTGTGGTCTCTCTTATATTTTAATAGTAAATAATTACATCCTCCGAATCATTTCATCTGAACAGCTGATATAAAGGTTCAAATCTTGCCTACTTTGAGCTGTGCTGAGGAGAAACTGCTGGCCCATTTCTTAATGTACCCAAACATTTTGCATAGGATGGTATGATTCATGTGAACCACTGTTGTGCTAACCATATACACTGGGGCTCCGATCCAGTAAAGCACTTAGGACTTAATCTGTGGTGCACCTTATCAGTGCTGCTGGGATCCCTTCAACAGCTGAAGCATGTGTTGAGTCCTTTTCTTGTTGAGACCTTCTGCTCTTGATCACCGATTTGTTAATTTCATAATTTCCTTTATTTGTAGTTGAACAATAAAGAAGTACAAGTAACGTTAACTCTGCACCATTTCTGTGAACTGGTGTAAGCCCCTAATAGGGTTTTGGTGAGACAGTGTTTGTTTCAGCTTCTCTTTTAGCCTTTCTTTAGCTTATCTGCCTTCTCTTACTGACCTTTCGTTCCTTTAAGAGCTGCACTTGAAGCAGGCCTGATTATTTGTCTTCGTGCTATTTGTAACTCTGTTATCACTCCTACCCCCTTCCCTTTCCTTGCCTCATAATGTTCAGGTTTGGGACACTGCCAAACTCTCTTGCTGAAAGAACAGATTTCCTTTTTAATTCCCATCTCTGTAGCCTTCAGTCTTTACATCAGTGACTTATTTGTTCGTGCTCCTTTTACTACCACTGTGACAGAATGACACCTGTAGCCCTACACTTGGACCGGGTGCAGTGCTGGAGGTCTTCAGAGCTTGCTGGAGTGGTTGGTGGCTTTCAGGAGGATGTGAGGAGCGTGGTGGGACAGGCAGGCGGTGCTCCTGATCCGCTGCATTTCTCATAGCCTTGAGTGCAACGTAAACAGGAACTTGAGAGTTTTCCTCTGCTGAGTTTCTCAAGGCTCAGCTGCAGGCATCTCGTTGGCACTTACCACTGAAGCCCAGAAGATGCTGCCTGAAGGTCTCTTGTGCTCATCTGTCCACACTGCACATCTTTTTTTTTTTTTTTTGTCTTCTGGCAGTTGTTGTGAGGATGAACTTAGTTTTACCTGGCTGAGGTAAATGGAAAAGGTTTTGGGTTTTGTGCTTAAAACTTGGAGAATTAGATCTGAATTACAATTTTGTGATGAAAGCTTTTCTTTCTCTGAAGATTTGATTCTCACCTACTATGAAAGGATTTCGCATTGATTTATAAAAATAAAAGCTGAGTTTACTTACAGTTAGATACTGCTCCAGTGGTGGAAGCATTCCTTCTGTTGTTCTTTTCCAGGTTTCAGACCCATTAGTATGCCTTTGGTTTTAAAATGCTACCGCAGACCAAAACAGAGTGTAACAGTTCTACTTTTCTGTTTCCTGTCCTTTCCTCCCTGGATTATCAAACTTCTGAATACAACAAAACTGAATAGCCTTAGTTCCTTGATACAAACAATTTCTTATTCTTATGTTGTTAGCATTCAGCTTCAAACTGTTTCAACTCTGTTGCCAGACTTGGCAGTGTTGCAGGAAGCTGATGCTAAATTTATCACTGACAGGTATGACAACTATTACAAATACTGTGCTGTACTAGGAGAGATTCATGCATTAAAATTAACAAGGTAAAAAAAAAATGAAACTCATTTTCTTGTACAACTCTTGCATCCATCCTAAGAAATGTAGTGCAGTGGATAGCATTTGGATAGGCAATGAGAAGCATTGTATCATACTTCAGAAGCAGTATTTCATACATCTCGGTGTATGAACTCGTGCAGCCCATAAAATCTAGTCCACAGTGGATGATAGAATGGCAGAGGTCGATAAGCAAGCAGAGTGCAGTTGGATTAGTCAAGGTGAAGCTTCAACTCTTGTTGTAGTAACTTGAACATTTAAGAGAATCCAGTTTGTTGTAATTTTGGTTTCTGGGCAGACACTGTAGGAGTATGACCCCTGAATTATCCAGTGCTTCTGATTCTGAAAGAAAAAATGGAAAACAGTATTGCTGTAATTTGCCTACCATATGAGCAGGTAAAACTCTCTGGGGCATCTGTCCTCTGACCTAGGACAGCAGAATTTGAGGACACATGTACATTGTGTATGTTTGGAAAAAAAAAAAACAAACATACAAGTATAAGAATTATGGATAGCTCATTCTTGGACACCAGTGGCTCTGTGCTTTGCATGGCTGGAAAACAATTTTGAACATTCACATGACAAATGATTCTGCTGTGCTCATTTGTTCACATTTATAGCATACTTTGAAGATAGTCCAAAATAGCTTGCAGTTGATGACCTTTTGGGCATGTAAAAGAGAGATTTTTCTTGACAGACTCAGATGGAGCAGAGTGTAAATACCAGTGCAATTTCTCTGCTAGTATCATTTGCAGGAGGTGGTGAATTTGTTTCCAGTGTTGAATGATGGTAGACTGTCATTTAGTACGTTTAATTGATAAATCTCTTAAAACTTGACGTATTAGTGGTTAAGAAACCAAAATGAAATAAGTTTTAGGACTGAAAGCAAAGGTAGAATGCTGTGATGTGGAATTAGCTGTTGTGATTTGTTGCCCATATCTTCACATTTAGCAGTTTCTTTTAAAGGTCTGTGTTCTGGAGTCATCAGAATAAAGCAATACAAAAGTTTTTTTGTAAACACTGTGTTTATATCATATGAAATTATAAGAAATCTTGAAAATGTAACTTCTTAATCCTGAAAATGACAAAAATCAAATAAAAAACATCTCTACTTTGGAAGTTGCAGGCAAGATTATTAGTAGTTTTTAGGAGTTTAAAGCTGCAGACCTAATTGGTAATATTCTTCTGATTACTGCTTCAAGTTTGATCACTGTGTACGAGTCCATTTCTGGCTGCTTTAGTCACTTGAGAGTAAATGGTGTACAATTTACTCTCAATCCAATTACCTTCCAATAGAACTGCATCTCGTCTAGGTGTTGTTCCAGATTATCTTCCAAAGATATCCTCTCTGGATGGTGATGGAAACTGCATTACAAAGTCTGATGTCCATAAGCACCTGAAGTATGTCACTACAGTTTTCATTAGCAAATCTTTCCAAAAGAGGCCTGAGAGCCATGTCTGTCATCATATCTAGCTGTGTTCTGGCTTTTCAGGATGTGAGGCAATGTGCAATGTGATGGACATTTGATTTAAAGTTAGATTATATTTTGCTTTGTCTAAATATGTAAAGGATATCAGTAAGGAGAATTTCTCTGCAAGGTCTGGTGGAACCCAGTGACAAAACATCGAGGATTTTTGCAAGTAAGTGTTTTCTTCAGACCTTGAACTTTGTTCTTTCAGTGGTTGAGCTTGCGTTTCTAATCACAGATGGAAATACTTGTAGAAAACTATACACCATGTGAAAACACATTGCTTGTTAATACTAATGCTTGCAGTCATCAACCATGGTTTGTAACATTATGGTCTGTGGCTTTTAGGATGCTGAGAAGCGAACTCCTCTTCACGTTGCGTCATTTCTTGGGGATGCAGACATCATTGAGCTTCTCATTTTGTCAGGTAAGATAGCAACCCTCACAGTCATTAGCTGTTAAGCTAATTTTAAACTACAAGAATGCAAATTTTTGAATTTCCTAGAGCTGGTTGCAGTTGTTTGCTGACTTACCACCCAAATTAAACATACTTCGTATAACTATAAAATGTACTGTGACTGGACAAAGTTAATAAACAAAACAAGAAGTTTGTAAAAACTTCTAAAACTTTCAAACCGATAATATTAACGCATTCAAATACATGCTAACGTAAATGCATGTTTGAAATGTGGACTTCAGTCCTGGAGCATTAGCCAAGAATTTCTTTTAAGCAAAAACAATTACAGAATAGCAGCAGAAAGTTATGAATGAGTTTGAACAAATTGTAATTGGTATTTAGATTAGAAAGGGCGTCAGGAAGTTTATTTGCGGAAGAGGAATGCTGTGTTAGAATGTATCCAAGCAACAGCTTACAAATCTGTGATAGAACAGTTATCCTTTGAAACTACTTGATACTTGATTTTTTGAAATGCATGCTTTTTGTCTGTAGTTTCTGGAAAAAAAAGAAACTGGTCAAAAAAAAAAAATTGAGTGGGCAGTTAAATGTTGTTAGGATAGAAAAAGTATGCATGTGTATACAATATATGACGTATATTCATGCACAGTATTTTTTATATTTGTACATTGTCTTTAGATATTCTAGTCAAATCCAAACTATATTAAATATTTTCTGTAAATGCTCACATTCACGTAAATATCTTTGTGTAATGGTTTAAATGCTTTGATGATGGGTTGCCAAAAGGCTCATTTTGTCTGTTGTCATCTAATGACACAGAATCATAGAATGGCTTAGGTTGGAGGAGACGGTAAAAATCATCCAGTTCCAACTCCCCTACTATGCTCAGGGCTGCCAACCACTGCATCAGGCTGCCCAGGATCACAACCAGCCTGGCCTTGAATGCTTCCAGAGATGGGACATTCACAACCCCTCTGGGCAACCTGCTCCAGCACCTCACCACCCTCTGTGTAAAAAATAACTTCTGAACACCCAACCTATATCTCCCCTCTTTTATTTTAAAGCCATTTCCCCTTGTCCTATCGCTATCAGATCATATAAAAAGTTGATCCCCCTCTTGCTCGTAAGCTCCTTTCAAGTACTGGAAGGCTGCAAAGAGGTCCCCTTGGAACCTTCTTTTCTCCAAACTAAACAAGCCCAGCTCCCTTCTTCATAGGAGAGGCACTCCAGGTCTTTGATCATCGCTGTGGCTTTCCTGTGGACCCACTCCAACAACTCTGCATCCTTCCTGTTCTGAGTACAGGACTCCAGGTGGGGCCACAGAAGGGCATAGTAGTGGGGAACAATCCATTCTCTCTCCCTGCTGGCCACTCCTCTGTTGATGCAGCCCAGGATACTGTTGACCTTCCAGGCTGCAAGAGCACACTGCTGGCTCATATCCAGCTTTCCATCCATCAAGACTCCGAAGTCCAAATCATGAACAAAATAAACTGTTCTTTTGCATGTGGCCTGATTAGTGGTTTGGTGTTCAAAATACCTCACTCTTGTTTATTTATTTATATACGTAACTGGTGTGCATGTGAGTGAGATACAGACTAAAGTGCCGTCTTAACATTGAACTATAACTCTCGATCTCCCCTATTTTAAACTCTCGTGTAGACATTGCCGATTTAACTTGCTCTAGATTTTTCTTCCCAGTTTTCAGTGGGAATATAACGGCAACCTTCTTTTCCATAAGCACGGTGAAAAATAATGATAAATGTTTCCAAACTCTTTTAGTGACAGAAAAACATGATCAGAATGTCAGAAGAAAGCATAAAGTAGACGTCTTTCAAGGAATACATGTAATTCATGGTAAAGTCTTGGATGTGCTTGCAAATTTCAAAGACAGTGTTTTTCTGAACTGGGGAACTGCAAGAGGTAAAGCTTTGGGTGATTTAAGAGTGTGGGATGGAAAGGAACCTTATGGTAAAAATTTCCAACCCCTTGCAGGCTATCTTACTGTATGATTCTTGCTATATGATGCTATAATTTTTGATCTTAAAAATTACTAGAACGCCTCTACAGATGACTTGCATTTTTTAAAAATGAAAATATTTAAGATAAGTCCTGTGATTTCTAGATACCACCTGATTTCCTTGAACTTGAAAATAATTCTGTCTGGAAGGAATTTCTGATGGTTACTTGATCCAGCTTATAGAAGAGCTTTTGTAGCCCAGAACAGATAGTTCTGTGAGCCATGAAATTGAAGAAAACTGGCTTTCTGTGAACCTTTCTGTTGTCTAGCAAGGTACAAGTGCCAAGTGAAGCTTCTCCCACAGCTGAATTACTCAAAAGACTTTGACCTAGATGCTTTGATATCTAGCACAGATGGTAGTAATGCTTCAGTCTTCTCTCTGAAGTGGTTATGCTACATGTAGCAGACTCACACTAGCCGTATGTATGTCCAAGGCCCTAAGACCAAAAGGACCAAGCCTTTTTGCTTGGCAGTAGTGTCATAGGCAGTGCGACTGTCACTGCGGCAAAACCCTGTGCCTGCAGTCTCTCTTCAGCTGCAGACTCTGCTGCTTCATAGTCTTCAGCTTTATTGCTTGCTTTACCTCCTCTCTCTATCTGTATTACTTTTGATTTTGCATAGACCTTATCTCCTTGTTGAATAAATCAAGGGATGGAGGAACAGTCTAAATGTTTCCTTGAACAGAGCCAGCATAGCCTTTAATTGGTGAAGGGAAGAAGAAGAGAATTAATTTGCTGTAGCTGTGTTTTCACTGTATGTTTTTGAGGATGTTTTGAGTAGTCTAATTGTTTAATGAGGGTAACTAGTTTGACATTCGTCATTAATCAGATTTTTTTGCTCTAACACTCATGGCAGAAAGTGATTTAAATGAACATTCCTCTGCTGGCAGGTTGTGCTCAGATGTTTTTTCATTATGTCAGATGCAAACAGTCTTCTCTTCACTAGGAGACAAAAGTTAAACTTATTTTGTGTATGTGTTCTTGCAATGCGTGTTGTTTGTAACATACTGTTGTTCCACTGTTGTGTGTCTTTTTTCAAGTTTTGCAAGTAGCATCACAGGCATATCTGCCTAAAAAGAAAGGTGAAGGAGTTCTGCTGATTCTTCCTGTGAATCCCAATAGCATCACAACATGTACTGATGAAGGCAGGGTACATTCTGCTTCTTGTTTTTCATTGTGTTCCTAATGAGAGAGAGAAAGAAACTTGCTCATGTTCTTCTGGGACAGTTTGTTCCAGTGCCTTACTGCCAAAATGTCATCCACAGGCTGTAGGGTTTGTCTGGTCAACAGCATAAAAAATAGATGGTAAATCTTGCCTACTAGCTCAGCATGAGTCAAAATTAAATCTTATGTTGTGAATTCTATTTATTCATTGTACTGTGATCTCATCACATTACATTGGATATCAGTATGTATATCCAAGAGCGGGTTTGGAGGAGCAGGTTTATGAGTTGTTACAAACACCTTTTTGTTACTGGAATCTGTGAACTAGGCTCTGAAAAGAACAGCACCATCTTGCTTTTGCTTCACTTCTTTATTCCAGAATCATAATACATAGGAGTCTTTCACAAAAGATTAATAATAAAATTAAGTCATAGAAGCAGAAAAGCTTTGTTAACTGACTTAAAATGAGATGGTGTTTTCACTGAGTGAAAGCACAAAAATGCTTGCTCTTGGGATCAAACAAAAGTATTCTCAGCCTCAGTAGAAGCTAGGAGGACTGGCAACCCATTGCTCACGAGAGAAGTGAAAGGAAATTTGCATATTCTAAGGTTTGTGCCCCATGAACTGGTGACAGCACAAATAATTTTAGTATCTAATGAATAAAGCTTCTACCCAGATGCTTGGAGTGATACCAGAAATGGCTTTTTAGCCACCGAAATGGAATGTGTTTGGAACTGATAGAGGAGATGCAATGCCAGGTCCCTCAACAGTTATAAATCATCTCAGTCTATGAAATGTCAGGGCTACGTGGATTTACACCAGCTCAAAGATCTGATCCATGGATGTGGTTCAAACTGGAGAAACGTGTTAGATGGTTTTGCTTTTACAGGCTAAGTGAAAGCTGGCTATGTACAGCTTTGAGCACTTCTCCTTCACCTCCTTTCTGTCAAGGAGAAAGACCACGGTAGCCATCTCATACAAATGTAGTTCTATACAATGGCATGTTCATGGATGTGTCAGAAGAATTGTCTGGATAAATCCAAGCTCCATGGTCGCATGTGCCTGTACCTCTCTCCTTCCTGGGCTTAGTCTGGTGCTGAGGGCAGAGTGAGTGAGCTCAGTTCCTTATCCGTTGTTCTCCTCCCTTCTGGGAATCTGTGATCTAGGCAGTATTGCCATACCTTACTATTTCAGAAGGCTTTGAGCTTCTTGGCAAGCAGATTATGTGCTGGGGGGTGTATCTGCGGTATTGACGTCCATCCTTTCTAAGTTGTGCATTGATGAGGAAAAGGACAAACCTCAGCGTGCTTTGGAAAGGTTCCTGTAAGCCCTGGCATGTAGATTTGACAACAAGACTGTCACATGCTTGGCAGATTCTGGGCCATCCCTGTCATGTAGGCAGCAGGGAATGGCACTGCCTAACTTGAATCCACGTACACATTTTTCTCTTTTATGGCAGGCTGAAGAGTAGGAGGATTGGAGTGACAGCTTCTCTCAATCTTTCCCATGGCTTTCAGACTCCAGTCCTTGGGGATTAGGAGTGACCCCTCTGAAGAAAGTTCGGAGGATGTCCCAGGAATATCTCCTCTCTCTTTCATGATGAACCCAAGACCTGTGTGCTCTTAGCTGGCTACTTATTCCTCCTGTCCTCTGACCACAGTGGCATCTCCAGGCCAATTCCCTAATTAGCAAGTGAACTGGACTTAGGTCTGATCAAATTCTAGCGAACCTCTTGTTTCTGTTATGTAGCTGCTCTCAGGCTCTTAGGTACTTTTATTGACATCTAGCATGTGTTGCTCTCCTGTTGAAAGTCCCAGCTCCACCTACTGGCTGGAGCCATTCTGTTACATTTGCTGTGCTGATCTTTGCGTTGTGCTGTGGATCTCTGTGTGTGGTGGTGGGTCACTACTTACATTTTTGTGTTACTGTTGCTGTGTTTCAGTAGGACTTGGAAAGGTGCATATTATTAATGTCATTAAGTGGTTAAAGAACAGTCTCCTTCATCTGCTGATCATCCCTGATTTCAAAGGTTTAGGTTTCAGAATGTGTGGATTTTGGCAGATGTGCTGGATGGAAAATCATTTGGTTAGGATAAAGAGATGTTAACTGTACTGAAAGCAAACATCAGT
This sequence comes from Odontophorus gujanensis, assembly GCA_013399175.1. NCBI lineage: Eukaryota > Metazoa > Chordata > Aves > Galliformes > Odontophoridae > Odontophorus > Odontophorus gujanensis. Next base: position 308,396 of record VXAB01004326.1, on the reverse strand, counting down.
GAGAGATCTCAAAGATTACAGCACAGCCATATGATAGAAGAGTGTTTCATGGTGAGTTTTCTATTAGTTTTACATGTACCGTTATGCATCAGGCTGTCTGCTTAAGCTTCACAGAGCAACTCCATCAACCAAGGCCTTCCTTCAGTCCTGCGGTGTGAGGTCCCCTGTGCAGAGGCCTGGGATGGGGCTGAGTAAGAGGAAGGCTTCTTCTCTGAAGGAGTATTTCATGTTGATTTTTTGTGTGGTGGGTAGTTGCTGTGGCTACGTGGAAGGATGTTAAGAGATATCTTCAAAGGAGCGTATCGTTTCAAGGTAGACTGGTGGTGTGAAGGCTGCCAGATAGAGCAGCTGGAGCGATAGCAGCTGTAGGCCTCTTGCATATATAAATAGAAATGAATTTACTTAACTATGCAGATAATTGTAGGAAGTCCACTGAAACGATTTAAAAACACTGAAACGATTTAAAAACATGCTCTATGTTTTTATGTAGAGTGAGACACTGAATTTCTCTGTGACTTGAAAATTAAAGCTTCTCATTTTGGGAGGATGCGAACAATGTTATGTGCTGGAGAGCACTTTGTTTTCAGAGTTGATTTCTGTGTTGCTTTCAAAGAGCTGTCCTACAGGGTGGGCCTTCAAGTTCATTAAGTGTAGAGGACGCCTTTGAAAATATGAGCATTGCTCCCCAGATGCCTCCACATTCTCACTTTAAAATGGAGATACTGTCTGTCCCCAAAGGCGTGTCTCTGTGCTGGTGGAGCAATTTGATCGTCATTAGCTGTTGCCGGCAAGGAACGGATGGAAACCTGAAAGATGAATTTTGGTAAAGCAAATAGGCAGTAAAAGGGAAGCATTTTGAAACATCTCTTCAGAAAAATACGTACCTCAGTTCACAAAAAACACTGGCTTTGCTAACAGGCAACAGCTGAATTATGCAGCTTTTTAAAATTGAAAATCACAAATTCATTCAACTGATGTATTGAATTAGATGTGTAAGAGCAATTTCAGTTTGTCAGATAAAGAGCACAAAACGACAAAGAAGTAAGGGAATATGGAAAATTACTGAAGAAGAAGAGATTGATGACATGGTATGGATTATTTTATTTATAGTAGCAGCATTCTTCTTTTATTATTTTCTTGCGTTCTTCTCTTGGCAGACATCTACTTCAGCTTCTTGAAGGGTGAGTGGATCAGTGAAAGGTGTGAATAACTACAGAAAGAGACACTTGCCTAGGTTTTTTTAGTCATCTTCATATTCTCTAATGTCATTGGAGTTGTTGAATACTGAGGAACGATTTGATTTCTCTCCCACTTTGCTTCTCTGTACGTAAGCCTTTCTGATTTCCTGCCATCTGCTTGTGGGAGTTGGTGAATAGGCAGAAATAAAGCAAAAGAAAGCTTAGTAAAGAAAATAAGGATTACAAACAAAAAAAGCAAGGTAAATGTAAAATAGATTTCTAAACCTGAAAAGAGGCATTTGATGGCAGTCATTAGGAATTCATCTAGGCAATTTGTATCCCTCAGATCCCTATAGGATCACAGCAGTGTATCAAGAGGTACCTTGGAGTTCTGATGGTAGAGGATGTGGCTGCTTTATGTGTCTCTGGAGCACCTCAGGCAGTGCATGCTTAGAGTGGATACTGATAGGCATCATTCATAATGGTCTTCTCAGGAAGACAAAAGAAGATAGCAGCTTCCTTGCTTTATATACACATTAATTAGAAAACACTTTTGAAACCATCATACACCTTTACTGGGGTGTTTCTCTGGAGTGCAGATTGTGCCACCAGATACAAAGTTCTAAGGTGAATTACTGCCTCTGATTGCTGCAGTAATTATGATAATAGCTTACTACTTCTTCCAGCCAAAAAACTGTATCCTAACTTGTGGTAGTCTGAAATAACTCATTTGTTCTCTGACTACCTAGCGCAATACCCAGTATCCACTATTATTCAGAGGCAAGCACCTTAATATTCCTGAGAAACAGGTTTCAGAAATTGTTTTTGATTCAGAGAGTGTGATTTATTAACTATAGGATTTTACATGCAATTAAGTTGTGGTGCACAGTGGGGCATAAGAATCCCTTTGTTCATGAAGTTCAGAGGCTGATCCAGGCAATGATGCTCGTGCTTCTCATAATTCTTGTCTATCTATGCCAGTCTTCTCAAATTAGTACTGCTGTCTGCAGACGTTTAAAAATGAGTTTCCCCAGCTCTTTTCCACTGAACATTTTATTCTAGGGTGTCTCTTCATTGGATAGTTTAGTATTTCTTTCAAACAAATCTCATCCCACAAATGTACAGAGTCCCTTCTTTTCTGCAGTCAACCAACACTACAGTAGTTGTTTAATATTCGTCTTTTATCCATTATTCTGGCAAGTGACCCTGAAACCACCCCCTTGCACAGCTGCCTTTTGTCAGAGTGCACGTTATCACTGAACTGTGCATGAGGCAAATGGATCATATCCTCCATCTCCCTTCTGATGTCTGCTGAGGAGCGCCTGCAGATGCAGAGGTGGGGAGGCATTCTTTTTCCTCCTCAGCCAGCGTGCTTCCCTGACGTGTCTTCACAGCAAGATCTACTTAACAGGGAAGCAGAATTTTAACAGATATCCTGTATCTGTTAATCTTGTAAATGCATACACATCAGTGCATATGTATGTACATATGTACATAATCCCCTACATCAAACTGTGCTTCTGCTATGTCTGGTAAACAAGGCTATCCAGTTCCTTTCTTTTTGAATTGTGTGTCTGATTCTATCTGTCTGGGTGATGGAAATACATTTTTAAGGGTAGAGGAGTGCCAGAAGAGCTGAGCTGAGAGACTAAATCTGCTCCGGTTACTAGGAAACCAGTTGGGCAATGCTCTTCGTGTCGCACCCAAGGCATGGATGTAACCTCTGCTTGTTTACTTGCAGGCGCTCGTGTTAATGCCAAAGACAATATGTGGCTGACTCCTCTCCATCGAGCTGTGGCTTCTAGGAGCGAAGTGAGTAAGATTTGATTACTGCTTTTGAACATAAATTCTGTGCTGGAGAAGAAAGCAAACCATTGAAAGCTGCAGCAGGCAACACTGTGACAAATGGGTGAGCATTTGCTGTGTGCAGGGCCTGTAGTGTTGCAGCTAGAGGCCAGCTTTTACCAGCTAATTACAGCTGCTGTTGAGCCTTGGTGTGGCTGACTTCCCCTTGTGGGATGCTTTGTGTAACCGTAGAAGTTCGCACTGAGCTGCTGACAGCTGGAGGGAGTGGCCCTGGCTGGAGTGAGGTAGTGTCACCGGTCTGCAGGGCCATCATCAGCAGGCTGTGAAATGAGGAGGAATCAACCCGTACGGACGTGTGCATGCTGCGTGTGTGCCAGGAGGGAGTGGATGCATGTGGGATCCAAACTGCACTGTTTGTTTTCCTTAATTGCATTTCAAGGCATCCTTCAGCTTTTCTGTTAATCCACTTTGATTTGTGCACAAAGGAAAGCTAGCCCGTATTTCTTCTGCTAGACAGCTAGAGGTCTTCTGGCATCACGTTGCGCTTTTTCCGCCGCTATCTCAGAAAGGAGCGGCAGTAAAGTCCAGGAATGCAGCTCAGGGATGTCTGTGCCATTATTTTGGCTTTCTGTTCTGGACTGCTTGGGCTTTTCTGTCCCCCTAATACTCAGCAGAGAGTGAGCCCAATGCAGGCTGAGTTGGCTGCTGGGTCCAAGGGGAGGGGTTTTTGGACAGACACATTTGTGACTGCCTTCCAGGGACTGGCGGAACTTGAGTCACCTTCCTAACAGTCCCAGCGCCTGCCAGGCCCGCAGGCAGGAATCCTGGGCCTGCTGCTGAACTTGGGCATTGTTTGGCTACTGGCTGAGCTTCCAGCTGCTGGCAGCCACCAGAACCCGCTGAAAGGAATATCTGATAGGACAAGAATGCTGTAATGAGACAAAATACAAAAAGCTGTGTTGAGAAACAAAGGTCAGACTTTAACCTTGAAAAATAACCACACTCTTTCTGGTGCAGGAATTGCAGCATGTTTGGTTTCTTTTTTGGATGTGTCTGAGTGCAGGGTTTTTATTTTCGGTCACTATCCTGACTGAAAATGCATGTCTTTTTGTGGATTTGTGCCTGCTTTTTAACTCTTTGGCTGCTGAAAGCCGTTTTCACGATGAGAAGCTCTTCCCTTGTGCTTGCAGTTCTGGTACCCAAAGGAGGTACCCAGCGAGGCAGCAGGGAAAGGTGTATGGTGTGGGAGGGTGGAGATATCTCACTGATAATGTGGGCTAGCTGGAAATGCTGGACACACAGCTTTGTATAAACGTTGCAAATAAAGAAGTCAATCTAAATATTATTTGCTTAGATTTTTCAGTCTTCACCACTTTGCTTTTGGAAATTCTTCCTTAACTTTTTCCTTCCTTCATTGAAAGTCAAATTACATGAATTTTCCTGTTGAGTTCATGTCCCAGCTGGGTATGTCCCCAGTGTATTGCATTTAAATGGCTTTTAAAACAACGAACCTGTAATTAAAGGAAAAGAAGTAATTTCTGTCGAGACATCAGTGATACATCATTCTTGGTGCCTGGAGAGATGCTGTCTACTAACTGAACCAATCTGTTAGATGTCATTTTGTGGGATGGCTATAGAAAATGAAATTGCTGAAATTAGTGGAGACCAAAGAACAAAAACTGTTTCTAATAGATGTATTCTTGATACATACTGCAGGCGCTCTCCTGGGCCTTTCTGTATACAAAGAGGCTCTTTAGCCACACACACGATGAATTTGTTATTCATTAATAAAACTTCAGCTGAACTTAGCAGAAAACTTTTCAGTTTATGAAAAAAAGAATAAAATGTAGTGCTAGGTTTCTCCTGCTTCCCAGCTGGGAGTTGTTAACTAGCAGGCAAGGCTACTTGAATGCTGCTGTCCCCCAGTGACTCCTTTGTGTTTTGTTTCTGACGAAAAATAGGGGAAGAAACAATGTCATATACAGAGAGACTTATTTTTTTAATCTGACTTGCTTAATGGCAGATACACGAGGAGGAGCAGAAAAGAGCTGATGTTAAACTCTCTAATGAGACAGTCTCTTGAGAGAGAAGGGTACATTTTCTCACTGAGAAATATTCACTTTTAACCCCTTGGGGAGGGAAAGAATGGTAGTGGCAACTGGGGACACGGTGTCAACCCTTGTGTGTGATTCTCATGTTGTTTTTCTTTATTTTTACTTCAAAATTTTATTTTTATTTTTTTCTTTCTTCCTGTTTATAAATAAAAGAACAGTTTGCTATGATTTCATGGTCCAAACTGATACATAAATAACAGTTTGTAAATAACTGATGTAAGAGCGAGTTCAAATATCCATTCATTTCTTCAAATGGAGCCAGGCTGTGATGTCTGGGGTCTCAAAGGTTAATCAGACAAACAGGTTGGGCTGTCTGCATGGACAATTTTGTATGTCCTAAAATCAAATTGGAGAGTTGTGATTGTGGACATTGCTCTAAATGATAGCAGAAGTGATGTATGCTCTGGCATTTGAATCAACAGTACCATGGCAGTAACCACGGATGTTGCTTGGATGAATGTTGATCCCTCCTGGCCATGCCTGGGATGCATAACTGAAATGCATAGGCATCATCGTTGAGCTGTCAACTGCATGCTTACTGAACTGCTTGTTTACAGCTCTAACTGTTGCTGTTGCAGGAAGCGGTGCAAGTACTGATCAAGCACTCAGCTGATGTCAATGCTCGGGACAAAAACTGGCAGACCCCTTTGCATGTGGCAGCTGCAAACAAGGCAGTAAAGTGTGCAGAAGTGATCATTCCCATGCTGAGCAGCGTCAATGTCTCTGACCGAGGAGGGAGGACAGCACTGCATCATGCAGCTCTGAACGGCCATATTGAGGTGAATTGTTTAATGGCATAATTGATGTTTGATTATTTATTCTTTTTTTTCTCCCTTTCGAACAGTTGGCTTGCTGTGTCTGGGTCTAGACTAAGCCCTGTAACACTGACCCCCATGATTGCTGTCACCCATTTGCTTTCCAACCTGTATGCCATGTTTCCTGTCTGCAGAAGTGAGAGTGGCAAGAAAACGCCTGTGCAGAGCTGGCATGCAAGTGTAATGTACGTGCAGACTTGGGAAGCTGACTGTGCCCCCAGCTCTGGCAATTCAAGTGTGTCCTGAGCTATTTTGTGCTTAACTGCCTGCAAAAGTAAGAGAGACGGAATGGAAAGACAGGAAAATTGATGGATTCATTTCATACCGAAGTAAAGTTCAGATATGTGAGATCCAGTCTGTTTTTCCAGTTAGGGTTCTAGAAAATGTGCTTCTGGTTTTGAAATCATATATGCTGCTTCTGCTTACCTAATATGAGTAAGCTCTTCTATTCCAAATACTGGATCTATATGAAAAAACATTGTTTGGTAAACAAAACCCCTGCATAACGAGTTTGGGTAGGCTTTAATTGAAAGGATCTTTGTTGCTTGTTCCTCACTCACAGATCTAGATAAGGAATAAGAAATCTTCAGCTGGAGCAGCAGAATTCTGACAATGGAAGTTGATCAGTTATACTGTAATTAAAAGGATAGGGGAAGGAAATTCCTGTAAAACAGTGATGGTATTTGGCCTTTAAAAGACTGCACTGTTGGGAAAAAAAAAGTGAGACTTAAATCTAACTATCATGATATAAAGCTCCTGAGCTTTTGGGTAGAGTGTATCAGAAGTGATAATTGAAAGTATGTAATTGTTAGCTGATTTCTGTACTGTGGTAAAGCACTGTACAAAGGGAAGGCAATTATACATCTATGTAATTTGTGGTGTTAGAATGTTTTGTTGGGGAAGAAAGTTGTTTAATGTGTTTTTTGTTTTGCCCGATTTTCATTATTTTTAAATATTGCATGACTGATAACAGAGCAAGCAGCTTTTCAGCTCTTAGCCATGCTACCATTCCAGTGTCACCTATAGACCAGCCTGATTTTATATCACAAATTTATCTCTAGAAAGACTTGTATTGAGTGTGTCTGACATAGAGTTTGTTTACTTGCTGTTGTTGCTTCTAGATGGTGAACTTGCTCTTAGCCAAGGGTGCAAACATCAATGCTTTTGACAAAAAGGACAGAAGAGCACTTCACTGGGCTGCGTACATGGGTAAGGCTCAGCTTCTTGTTCCTTGTCTTAATTTCCTGTTGACAAACAAACAGCATGTTTTATGGTAGACAAGACACGAACCTGTCTATGGAAAGTGAGAGTGGTATTTATGCTGTGCAGGAAAAGGGTTGTCTGATCTAAAAGCACAGTGTCCTTTTACACTTTTGCAAGTGGTGAGAACATTGCTGTGATTGTAATGCAATTTATGTGGGCTTTTAATGTTGCTTTTTCCTGATCCTTTGTATCCTGATCCTAATTCCAAACATATTCCCAACTAAAACATATTCAAACTTGAAAAAATGCAGGTTGTATTTATACCTGTTTTCACAAAAAACCTTTATAAAACACGGATTAATATGATAATGATTTTTACTACTTAATTTACATTCATAAGTAGACAAGTCATGGTATTATTAGAAAGTTCTTTTCTTTCCTTATGTTAGAAGCAAATTGTCATCTTTTATTCCAGAGTAGAGAAGAACAACTAATCAATGTAACACAAATGTTACTAAATTCTGTTTAAATAAGTCTGACTGTATTATTCTTTTCAAGTTATAGTAAATTTTATGGTAGCACGGGATTATTTTTTATTTAAAAATGCTGGAACGAATGCTAGAACAAGAAGGTAGTGGTCACTCTTGTTCAGTAGCTTTTGTGTTGGGCAAGCAGCATATTCAGATTGTAATTAGTGAGACATAGTGTGCTCTCTGTCAGATTTTTCACCTGACCTATCATATTTTTAATTTTAACCATGACATCTTTGGAAATGAGGTAATAGGAGATTTCAAATGGTGAGAAAAGCATATTGTGATGTTTTGATATGCACAGACAGATGGAAGGTTGCTTGCCAACAGACGTGATTTGGCTTTTGAGCTGGTGAGCTTTGAACACCGCTCTGAATTTGTGAAAGGTTTTTCTGTTGTGCTGTGCAATTCCACATATATTTGGACATATAATTGAGATGTTGCCAGTAAAGACCAAAGCTGTCTCTGTCATGAAAGTGCTGAGCAGCACAGGTGGCGCACATCTTCCTATGATGTTTGCTCTCTTTCAGTCTGCTTTACCTAATAAAATTCTAAGAAAAATAGCTCTGCTTCAATAAAAAGCAGTAATGACTGTTCCTCAGTTCCTCGATTTAATTTTGATGGTTAAGGCACTGTCTGGGATGGCAGGACATGTGCCTTGGAACTTAAAGGAGGAGGAAACTGAAGACACAGGTGGGTTATAAGTTGCCTTTTATGGTGCTCAGCTTTTCTTGTGTGTATTTTATAGGGAGACCCTAATTTAAAGGAGACATTATGCCATGGGTCTGGCAGTCAGCTCTCAGTCTGTGTCACTTTTAAGGCTGCTGCAGTTATTTTAGTTTGCAGACTAAATATACGTTTGTAGAGCACCAGTTCAGATTAAAACATATGTAGACCTATATTGAGAATGTTTTGCTAGGTTTGTATTGGAAAGTCACAAACCTCATCTGAATATCAGTAGTCAGTAGAAAATCTTGTGATTATATTGGTAGACTGAGCATCAAATTATGCATTCATTTAGAATATATATATTTGCATCCTCAGTGCTGCCAGAAAAAAGAGGAACCTTTATTTTGGAATTTATTATAGACATTAAGTATTGTCAACGACAACAACAACAAAAAAAATAGCATTAGCAATTGGATCTGCAGGTAACATCAACAGGATGCTGTTTTGGAAGTCTTATTGTCATACTCCCATGCTCACTGTTCTTTCTTTAAAAGGGAGAATAAAACACAGGCTGTTATTGTTGTAAGGAGTAATGTGGGAAAGAGATGTGCTTTTGTTCTTTTGAAGACTGGAAAACTAGCTCAGTAAAAAGATATTTGACCCACCTGATGAAAGGGAAATATGTATTGCATGGATTTCTTGAAAAGGCCTAGTGCTAGGATTAAAAATGTTTATGAAAATGATTTATTTTTTTTTTCCCTTGTAAAACTCTGGGAGCATTGTGAAATGTTAGCGAGAGGGTCAGAGTGTTAGGAGGAGAGTAGTAATTTGTGAGAAGTGATACCAGTATACCTGCTGACTGCTTTCTCTCATCTTTTGAAGGTCACCTGGAAGTTGTTGCCTTACTGATTAATCACGGTGCAGAGGTGACATGTAAAGATAAGAAGGGTTACACCCCACTTCATGCAGCTGCATCCAATGGGCAGATTAACATTGTGAAACACCTCCTTAACCTGGGAGTAGAGGTATGTAGTAATGTGCTCTTCATGACTTCTGCGTTTCTCTGTATTCAGAGATTTTGTTTTTCTCTTACTAATGCTGCTACATCAGTGAAGCTTCTAAAGAAAATGGTTCCTGTTTTCTGGACCATGAAAAGCACTTTATACTTCGTGTAGTTTATTAGTTTAAGAGCCAAGAAACATTCTGGAATAAAAATGTCTGATATGGACACTAAATTCCAGGTCACCTTGCTGAAGAATTAAGGAAATATATGCTGTTCCTATAGAGGAAGGTGGAATAATGAAGTCTCCCTTGGCTTGGCATTCCCTTTGATGCGATGAGAGGAGGTTCACAATATGTACATGGAGTACTTTGTGAAGCTGCATTTCAGCCTGTTTACATTTCAGGCTGTGTATTTCCTGCGTTAGCTAGTGGAGAGAAGGGGGGGAATTATTTTCACTCTCGAAGAATCTTTATTTCAGAGTACAGGCTTCTCTTAGATTAATTTTGTCAACTCAGTGGTCCAAAACAGCATTGAGATGACCAGAAGAGTCTGTACCGGTTGTTGATCAAAGATATCAAATAAATTCATTGTATTTGCTAGCTGTATAGCCAGCTCACTTGTCCTGCCAAAAAAAATGTCAGAAGTCTGTGTTGAACTGGAGTAGGTGTTTCCTGTTGTTAGCAGTATCATGCTAATAATGACATGAAATTTCACTTTCTCCACAGAGATAGGGTCTTTGAGATCTTTTTTGTAGAAAAGTATTCACAACATGCTGGAGTCTTTTGTGCAACTTGTCTCACCCTACTTTACAGAACAGCAGTTGAATTCTAAGTCAATGATCAAGAAGTAATGTAATCTTAATTACATCTTCATAACACTCAACTGCTGAAAATGGTTTCTTTATTGAAGTGCAAATGACTGTGCAATTTCTCTGTCCACTCCCTAAGATGCTTTCACTCTTTTCCCAAAAAGAATCTGTGGAAAGATATTTTAAGCCCACTTCTATTCACAATAACTCAATAGAAGGTATTTTTATGTATTTATTTTTTAAAGACTGAGCTTTTTATTTATCTTTCCCATTTTTATTTAAAAAAAACTTTCCGACTTATTAGGGTTTTTATCGTCATCATTACTTAGTCCTGCTATCAGCTTTAAGCTTCTGTCTGGCTTTTAGAAATTATCAGTATGATAAGGAGTTAATGATAACGAAGGTAAAGCATTCCAAGTTAAGCTTTATGGGAATATATTTTTCTCAGTGGAATTTGCTGGTGAGAAATATGCCCTATGACAGTTCAAGTCTCTAGCTTTTTCCATTTGCAGAACGTGATGCAATATGTAAAATCATAAGCTGATATCTGTAATGTTACCTGTGTCTTGTCTCATTTTAGATTGATGAAATGAACATCTATGGAAATACTGCACTTCATATTGCCTGTTATAACGGTCAGGATTGTGTTGTTAATGAGCTGATTGACTACGGTGCTAATGTAAATCAGCCCAATAATAATGGATTCACTCCCTTGCATTTTGCTGCTGCCTCCACTCACGGAGCACTGTGTCTTGAACTACTAGTGAATAACGGGGCAGATGTTAACATTCAGGTAAAACTTGCATTTTACATCTTCAGTTTTACTTTATCCTGTTTTGCATAACTTAGGAGTCTGGAAACTGCAGTAGCGAGTACAGCAAGGGTTTAAGTTCTAAATAGAATTAGTGATGCTGAGAATGCTAAGGATGAGATCAGCTTCTCGCAGAGGAGCATTCAGTGCCTTTGTAAATATAATAGCAGCCTTAAACTCTAGGCTAGCCACTCTCCTGAAACCACTACTAGAATTTAGTTCCAGGAGCTCTGTCAAAATGTTGACTCGGGCAATGGTAATAACTCAAGGAAATTTTTCTTTCTGGTGTTTTCCTTCTTCCTACAATATGGATTTAATTAATTCTGATTCTAACCAAGTTTCTTTAGACTTTTCTGGGTAAGTAAGACCTCAAGGTTGTTTGTTTACATATTTTAAAACCTGAGTGTACAAAGCCTGATTCTGTTTTGGTTATCCGAATGCTCTTGAGATGTGATACATGTATCTTGATGAACCTGAAAGGGACTTGGTGGAAGCCTTGAGATCTCTAAGTTCAAATAAGACTTTGGCTACTTTTCTTTCAATTGTGCATGTTCCAGTTTCTCGTCTGTAAAAGTGGTCTTCTAGCATCTAGTACTTCTGGCAGGTCCCTTGAGATCAGTGGACAGTCAGTGTAGTATTTAAACTCTGAACTGTTGAGGTGAAATTAGATATGGTGCTCGCCAGTGAGTGCAAAACCCGATGCCAATAAAAATGAAATGATATGAGTAGTGAGGCAACTGTCGCTTGCTATTTTCTCAGCTCCTCAGCTTTTCCAAACTCAGTTTATTTCTCTAGATTCCAAAACATTGATCAACTCATTGTAGCTTTCCTTGCATACTCCTTCCTTGTTTTTTGTTTGTCTTTTGTTGGCATCTTGGTTTTGATTAAGTTGACGACAGATTTTCTTTTTTTAGAGCAGCTTATGTTCTAGGATATATCAATAAAATTGCAGGTTGGAAAGTCAGTTATATTCCTTGCATCTCTGTGACTGCTCCTTAGGTTTGTAGTTCATTTGTTTAAAATTCTTTCTGTTGCAAAGAGTAAGGAAAAAAAAACTTACTAAATGGGAGAGAGTATAGTCACATTCAAGAGTGATATGTCATACACCTGGAAGTTTCTACTGAACATAACATATGGCCAGGCTCTTTTGCTCAAAATATTTCCTGCTTATTCCTGAGGAACTGCTTTACTTATATGCCTGTACCTTCTGCATTCATTGTGACATATAGATTCAGGCCTGCAATCTTTAGAAGTCAGTGGAGCTTTTATGTGAAGAATAGCTGTGGGATGTTGAACTGAGGGGCTTCATGTTGTTACCTCTTCTTTTCATGCTAAAGGATTATTTTTACATTTTTGTTTGTTAGAGTAAGGATGGGAAGAGCCCACTGCACATGACAGCTGTCCACGGGAGGTTCACGAGGTCACAGACCCTCATTCAGAATGGTGAGTTTCAATACCTGTTCAATAACTCTCCAAAAGAGTAGGCATTTCTGGGGTTGGAATTTTTGGTTTTCTGGCCCAGAATGCCGAAGAACTTCTCTGAAAGGTGTTCAGCTCTGCATTGTATTCTGAGTTTGAGCTGCATTTACAGATCTACTTTCACAGTGTCACCACTAGTGACACCTCTGTGTTCTTAACAAAATTCAGTCTTCCTCTAGCTAATGAAGCAACTGATCTTCTGTGATTCTTAACCTGTTAATAAGAGCTCTATTTAGAATATTTCATTTGATGAGAGAAAGGCACCAGTAACTTTCTCAAATGATTAGAAGAGTTAACAAGTTGTAGTTATCCTCCCTTGAGAGCTGTGGTGTCCTTAGAGCCCACACCGTTTTCTCTATGCCACCACTCAATGGTTGTACTTCTCTTACCTCCCAAAGCTGCACATCTTGTCACTGACTTCACTAGTGCTGAATAAATACTCTGCAGGGTGGACCAGCAAGACATTGTTTCTTTTGGCATAGGCAGGAGTAGATTCCAGAGCTTGTAATTACCTGTCATACCCCTCTAATCTCTTTTGTCCAAGAATACTACAGCATATAACAAATGTTACTGTTGGAGATCTGACAGAGGCCTGTTTTCTGACCGATAGAAGTTGGTAATACCGATTGTTTACTTATATTTGTTTTGACCATTAAACTGGACAGGACAGTCTGTTTTCTTTTGTTTGTTTCTGTTTTTTGTTAGTTTGTTTAAACACGGTCCCAAACTTGGAACCTCATCTAACTGCAGTATCCCTGTTCTAGCATTTTGCTAGCTTTTATTTAGCATTAGAAAATTCCTCGTAGTGCTTTACTAGAACTTTTCTTGCTGTGGTTATGACCTGTTATCTCCTCTGCATAGCACAAATGCAGTAAGTATTACCATATCTCCATTTTAGCAAGACTTTTACATACTTTCATAAAGTATTCTCCCAGAAAACTAATGAATTAAGTTCTAAATGAAAATATTACCGTGCGCGCGTGTAACTGTTAGAAAAACTACACTCAGACATTAGTAATAAATGGATCACTGTTGAAATGGAAGGTATAATGAGATTTTTCAGCTTCTCTCCTGGGTCTGGTATGCTATCCAGTATTTTCATTAGCAACTTTGATGTTGGAATATGAAACATGCTTTTAATGTTCAGAGAAAACATGAAGTTAGAGACTGTTTGTTTGGCAGAAGCTGGAGTCAAAATTGGAAATGAGCCTTTGAAACTGGAGAAAAGTTATATTGCAAGTGATGCAAAGTGGGGGTAAACACAGGCAGGAGTATCAATTACACAAATACAGAATGACAAAAGCTGAGTGAGTGACTTTTCCTTAGGAAAGGATTTGGGGTTTGCAGAGGATTGGGAACTGAACGCAAGTCAGCAATGTCATGGTGTTGCCAAAAAAAAAAAACAGGGGGGGAAAGCATGCAACCTATGGGAGCGTATGGATAGGAGTATAGCCAGCAGGCATGAAGTAATCCTTTTGCTCAGCTCAGCATTGGTAGACATCAGCTGTAGTACTGTTTCTGGCTTTTGACATTTTCCTTTCAGAAGGATGTGGGCCAGCTGGTGAGAACTGAGGGAAGGACAGGGATGGTTGAATTACAGTAAACCTAATTTATAAAGCGAGACTGAAAGAACGAGAGTTGCGTGATCCAAAAGGGAAAACAGGGACTTGATAGCAGTCTTTGCATGCATCAAAAGCTGTACCAGAGAAGAAAGAATTAGCTTTTGCTGTTTCAGGATAAAACATGAGATGACAGGCATAAACTGCAACAGGAAAAGTTCTGCTTAAGCACTGTGTAGCAGTTTCCAGGGATTAAATGTTAGTTGTATGCTATCATACTCACTGCCTATTCCCTGCCATGTTTCCTGAAGCTGGAGAGGGGTGGGTGAGAGCACTGCTGGTGAACCATGGTCAGTACCATGGCTGTGTGCCAGTCTCATTCTTTGAAATTCAGTGGCCTGGTTTTGCCACATTCACTGGAGAGAAATAGCATTTGTGATCACAAGTTCACACTTAATCTTTTGGTATTAAACTGCATGAAAATATTTTTTGCAGGAGGGGAAATTGACTGTGTTGATAAGGATGGTAACACCCCACTGCACGTGGCTGCAAGATATGGACATGAGCTACTGATTAACACCCTCATAACCAGCGGAGCTGATACTGCCAAGTAGGTGGCTGAAGTGAAGCTTCACTAATGATCAGGTGCTATGTCTGATGCCAGAAAACACAGATATTCCTCAATAGATATTCCTCAATTTCTGAGGTTGAAATGGATAAATGCATTTGTTCTACACTTTGGTGGGACTAAAATATGAAATGATTGGGCAAGTGGAAGGGAAGAAGCCCTATTAAGCTCTTACTGTGCAGTTATGTTTTTGCAAGTAGTACCAGTACTGCTTTTTTTTTCTGAAGGGTTGATGTGACCCACTGGTACAGGATGTATATAAAAGTACATCTTGATCACAGTCATTCCATAAAGTCCCTAGCAAAAGAGTGTCTAGGAAACATGATTAAAAAAATTTCCAATTACCTTCCAAGGGAATTATGTGCACATTCCCCATAACATTTAAATTGGCTTTATAATGGCATATTATATGCAGAGACAATTCTATTATCTTGTATCTTTTGATGTGACGTGGGATAATCAGTAGAACTGCAGTACTACAAAGCAGATGTTAGTAAGCCTCATCTCAGTGTATATTTAGATCCTGTCTTGATTTTTGCATGGTTTCTGATGACTGAAATCGTAGGACAGTTTTTTTCTGATCTGTGATTTTAGGGCATTTATATTTTTATTTATTTTTTCTTTGAATTATGGGACAGGAAGTAGAAATTGGACAAGATTGGTAAATGTTGTTAGTCTTATGGTCTGTCAAAAGAAACAGCAAACGTGAAGTAAACAAAGAAGTGTGAAAAAAAAGAGTAATGCCATGCTGTGAGATACCTATGCTGGATGTTTACAGCAGCATCTGATTACATAAATACAAATTTTCAGCTATTATCTGCACATTTTCGGAATAAAATTTAAGTTTTCAGTCCAGAATGCACCACAGGAGTCAGTGACCTCTCTTAATTTTTTCCTACCTAACAGGTAGGAAAACCTGTTTGCAGATTTAAATGAATTTGTTTTAGTTTTGAAGATACTTGGAGCTCTCTCTGATTGATGTTTGAGGATGTTTAAGAACGAGATACGTTTGCCCATATTCCTGCAACCAGTATGGTTGTCTCTATTCAAACTCGGAGGGTGGGACAGATCTTCAATGGGCATGGGTAGTGAAATTCCATAGGTTTCAGTTAATGTCATGTTAACATAGCCAACGTGAAGATCTTGATGTCTGAATAGGTGTATATTTTTGCTAGCTCTTTCTGCAGTATAGTTAGCTTCAGTCTACCTCTTTTCTTGAAGTTTAGATGTAAAATGAGCTGCAATGGAATAGCACGCTCTCGGACTCAAGGTTATCCAGCCCAAAATTTCTATTTTTCACTCAAATGACCAGAACAGTGATAAAATAAATGACTTCTTCCAGCACCAGAAATGAGTGAAATAACAAGTTGTCTCAGAAATCCCAGGCAGGAGCACTGAAACTCTGGGAAGGGTCTTCTGTACGTACTGCATGTAAATAGCTCTGGCTGAGCTCCCCAAACTGGTTTCGAAAAAGAAAACTCCACAACGTTGGTAGCAACAGCTACAGACAGCTCAGTCAGTCTTTGAGGCAATTGTGTTTTAAGGAGAAAGTATGTAAGTGATGGGAGGAATCACCGTGAATAGCACTGCTTAAGTATGACTGCTTAGCATGTGTGGATAGTGTGTTTTGAAGGAAACCACCCAGAACACATGCTGGGTGTAAATCTTGACCTAAAAGATGAAAAATACTACTTGAGATAACTAGGTGAAGGAGGAGATGGAGGGAAATGGGTGTAGGAAAAAATATGTCAAGACAATGTCCAATGCTTTTTTAAATTAATGAGTCCACATCTAAAAAAAAAAAACAAAGACAACCTGTTTCTACAGATTCATCAGCTCAGTGGAGCTTGTGCTGTTTCCTTTAAAAGAACAGGCTGTCAGATCATCTTCAAAGATATTTACTCTAAGATGTAGATGCTGAACACTGGAAAAATTAGAATTTGTGCAGCACCCCAGGTTGCTGCTCAGTGTAGCTGTACCAGAGAGAGGTCAAATTAAATGTGAAGACAGAGGAAGGATGGAAATGTGGGCTCTGGAAAGAATGATGTTTTTGAAAGCAAATCAGTATTGGTTAAATACCTATGTGTAAAACGTTGGTGAGAACGAGACATCTTTAGAAACACTCACACATCTTCATTTAAAGTATCATTAGTAATTGTGATTTATGGTGAATCAGAAAAAAAAGTTCCTTTGCCTTTAGTCCTTAAATCTTCCATGAGAAAATGCTGCTTTTCATCCACCAACTGTCTTTCGGATAGGAGTTCAGCTGCTGTTGTTCAAGTGTTTGTCATTTTCCAAAAATGTTATCTGCTGAAGCAGGCAGTAGATTATAATCTTGGTGAGATAGTTGGTTTGAGGCTTCGTGTTTGTCTGCCCTTGGAGGACTGCCTGTAATAGCACTTCTAGAACAACTGTATACTTTGCACAAAACACAATGCTAAGTGACAGGAGCCAAGATGTCTAAGCCCAGAAATCTTAGAAGATGGTAAATGGTGGCGTGTTCAGGGATGGAGCTGGGATGACTTGTGGGTGCCAATAACAGCTGCTGAGTACTCATCTTATTGGAAAATGAAGGTGGCTGCCTGATACAGAATTAGCCTAATGATAGGTGTCTACTGTGTTGTTTTGCTTTCATTTTCTTTTGTTTGACCCAATATGCTTGCTCTGAGGAGTTTGTAGTGTAATTGAAAGGGGAGTCATGCGTTCAAAGGGAAGGGGGAGTGAAAGAGCATGTGAGGACAGTAGCTGGAGCAAACAGGATTAGGTGATTAGTTGTTTGGGTGTGGGAGGAAAACTCCTAAGTGTCACAGCACTCTAAAGGAAAGCATGAAGAAAAGTCATTTAGCACTTCAGCCCTGTGGGTGATGGAAGAAAAGGAGGCTTTTGAAAACCCAAGTGAGATTTATCTAATGCAAGATCAGAACAGTACAAATGGGTTTCAGAAATAATACCACCGAGCTTTTGGTATTTACTTTTGCCCCTCAGAACACCATTGCAGTATATGTAGCTGATGCACAAATTTGTGCATTCCACACTGGGAGATTCTCTGCTCCCTCTCTATCTCCTTTATGGTAGCTTTCATTTCACATTTTTAGAAACCTTCCTCCAGAATTCTGTTGAAAGCATAGTGCCAAGATTTGTCTGTATCAGAATTTTAACTCCTGAGCAGGATAGTAAGGAAAAGTAGATAAAATTAGCAAGGCAGGAAGAGTCTTCCTTGAAAAGCATCAAAAATGTGACCATTGTGGAAGGGCCTTTTCATGTGCGGTGTTTCTATGATACCTGTATTTTTACAAGACCCTGTCTAATGAGACTGTTGTGCCTTTCAGGTGTGGGATCCACAACATGTTTCCTCTTCACCTGGCAGCACTGAATGCTCACTCAGATTGCTGCAGGAAATTGTTGTCATCGGGTAAGTAAACCGCAGCAGTGTCTGTGGAGCTCAGTAATGTATGTAGTGTGCTGCTTACAGCCCTTTTATTCTCACTGTTGTGAATTGTTGAAATGAAAGACTTCCCGTCCTGCTGCCTGGTGTGATGTAAGGCATGTGCAGGGTTTTCCTAATGGCAGTTCTTTGCATCCTGGATTGTTCAAGTGCAAAGCCCTTTTCTCCTGGCAGACAACAGAGGGTTTTTATACCACGAAGAAGGAAGAAGCGTGGGACCTTTCTAAATTAGGGGAGTATGAGAGACAGGTCTTTGTGGTGGTTTTTTTTTTTAAATGTTGTTCTCTCCTCACATAAATGATTCAAGAAATCCCCTCCTTGAAGCCTGCACTTGCACAAGTATTGGCATCTTACTGATGGTGGTGTATCTTAGTTAGAACTAAAGTGTATTTTTCAATCTATCTAGCGTAGAGGAGTGAGGGTGCATGCACGACAGGGGAAGCTTAGTGAAGGTGCAGTGTCTGAAGGATAGTCCCAGGTTCCTCACCAGAGCCCAAAGCAAAAGCAGCAGGAGTTTGCTGACCCAACTTTTTAAAAGAGGCAGTAATCAAAGGCCAAATCTTTTTTTTCCCATACAAGAGTTCATCTGATTCAAAAAAACAAAAAATAAACAAATGTACAAAAACCCTCAAAAAAAAGGCAGATCATTTTCTTTTCTAAAAAATTGTTTCATTGCTTAACACACAAAATGTCCTACAAGTACTTCTTTCTGTAAACTTGAGTCCTGTAGAGCATAAAAAATAGTGTGTAAAATGATAATTGCATACCCCATTACTGGTATGCTTTGGTCTTGACCACCAGATCAGGAAGGAGAAAAAAATCTCTGAGTGACCAGAGTCACCACTGCCAGGCTTTATCCTGGGCCTTGTGCATCTTTATGCTTGTTTCTGCATGCACCTGGAAGCCTCTTTCCAAAAACTAAAGTCAGTCTAAAAACCACACACAATAGAATTGGCCCTGTTTCATGTTCACGCTGACTCTATTTTTTCTTATTTCTTCATGTTTTCTGTCTTTGTGTCCTGCTGTCACAGTTCTCTCAAAGTATCTGCCTAAATGCCTGCCACATGCTTTTCAGTAGGGACGTGGTACAGAGCTGGATGCAGAACTAAATTCTCATTGATTTCACAGCTCTTTTTATAGAGCTGCCAAAGTGGAGCAACCACTCTCCATTTCCGTGACAACCTTTTTCTGACTGTAGTTGCTTGTGTTCTGTTTTTTTCTAACTAACTGATTTTTCTGTCTCTGCAATGTTTCTTGTGGTTTAACTAGGACAAAAGTATAGCATAATGTCCTTGTTTAGTAATGAGCACGTGCTGTCTGCAGGCTTTGAAATAGACACCCCTGATAGTTTTGGAAGAACTTGCCTCCACGCTGCCGCTGCAGGAGGGTGAGTAGTTGTGACTATAGCTGTTTCAAGTTATTTTGTAGTTTCATTGCAGATGTGGTGCATACCAATTCAGCTGTGCCAGTCACACATGTCAAGTTTTGGTCACCTGAGATGGTATTTTGCCACTGCCCTCGTGCTTATGTTGTTTGCATGCAAAACAAAGAGGATGGTCTGATTTCAACAACAAACAGCTGACTTGTGGTTGAAGCACGAATTTCAGATGAACAGTGAAACTTTCTTCTTATGCCCCTGTGAAAACTGCTTCAGTTTGGATAGGAGTGCTGTGTAGTCACCCAGATCCATGTGTTGGCTGTAATTGCTGGTGAGGGCTACCAGTCACGAGGAAACTGTCAGCTCCTAACGCAAAGTGTGGAGTAAGGAATAGGAGTTGTGGCTCCCAAGATGCTTCTGGCAGGGCAGTTATTCCCAGCCTCCTCATCTGGGCCACATTCTTGCCTGTAAACACGAGCACGTGCTTGTGTTTGAAGCCTTACACTTGAGCACGAAACCTTGGAGTCCAAATGCAACTCATCTCCCTCTCAATTCTCAGGTGCAAGTTTGAAAATGAAATTGAAAGCACCTCACCAAATTAGAAAGCCAAGACTGTTATCATTTCAGGATGATGTATTTCTGCTCAGGGCCTGGAAATGGAAACAAATGAAAGCTGAAATATATCAATTTATGTCATAAATGTAGCATCCAGTCAGTTAAATATTTCCAAATTATTGTCAGTGCAGCACTGTGAAGTTAGCCTAGCAAATGTACAAAACATTTGGCAAACACTGAGTTTTGACTCTTCTGTTGAGGACTTCATGGCTCAGAAAACAGCTGAAATGGAGCCTTGGCTAGAACCACTTTGGATTTTCTGTGGTTACAGCAAGCAGAAACGGTCATGCATGGTGCATACTTGGCAGTCTTTCAGGAAGTTGCTTTTCTTCCTGGTGAATTAAAAGGCATATGTCATGGAATTGTCATTATTACAAACACCTGATGAAATTGATGCAAATACTGGTTTTCTTAGTTGTACAGTATTGTTCTTGTCGATGCTTGTCTTCAGTTATTAATGAAGGAGGTGTAACTTTTGCTTCAATTGAGATTATTATAATATACTTCAGACACTACCCCTTTGATAAGACTGAACCTCAAAAGAGTAATAAAAACAACTTGAAAGCCCAAAAGAGAATGGAGGAAAAATTCCATCAGAAGCAAAAGTAGCTTATGAAAATAAGCTGTATTTTTCCAGTGGCTTACTATGATTGTCATCACTAACAAGTGTTTCTATTTTTAGTATGCTGTGATGAGTGTTTTACAGTTATTTTATGGAATAGCAATTTTGAGTCAGGATGAACTTATGCCAACGTACTGCATCCTGTCTGCTTTTTTTTTTTTTCCTTTGGAGTTGGAGCTATGCAAAAAACATTGTTTTTTTTTTTTCCTTACACTTACCTGTTACTCCCATTACATTAATGAGAGTTGTATGGGCTTGAGGAAAAGGACATACTTCAAGGGCTTGCTCATTTTGATTGTGAACAGAATGATTTATTGCCCCTGTTAATGACATAGAAGCCTTGGAAAGTGCTATGCTTCTTTTGTTGTTTTCTGGCTTAGAGTCATACATTTATTCTCTTGAACTACAAAACAGATGAGAATTCAGCTACTATATTTTTTTAATTAAAGATCACCTGGCTTTAAATGAGATGAAGTTACGATGTGGTGAATTCTTTCAACAGATTAAAAAAGAGAAAAACAATGGAGCCTGACTCATCTGGTTACATAAAAGCAATAGTAATCTTATGATCATTTTAGATAGTTAATGCTCCTTATTCAGCAAGACACTTAAAGGCATGCTCAAATCTATTAATTGCCAACAATTGATATGAGAATAAACCTAAAACTAGCTCTTGTATGCAATCTCACTGAAGTAAACAGGATTTTAGTGCGCTGTTGCAGCTTTGTGGGAGGGGGTGGATTTCGTTAAATGTCACCTCTTCATTATTAGACTGACATTTTATCAGCTAGCACCAACTTTAAAAGTCCTCTCATAAAATACCATTCCAGTGTGGACAGCGTTATTCAGCCCACTCTGAAAATCTCCAAATGCAATGAATTCAGATTGCATTTACTGCTTTCTCTTCAGAATATAGAATTCCTTTCTGTCTGCAGAAGTCTGACGTTTTCTAGAAACAAAGCAGATGATTTCTAAAGCTTCGTTTTCTGTTTGCTGTGATTGGATTTCAGGTTACAGTTGGCCAGATCCTGATTTTGCACTGCAAATAGTAAAAAAAACCAAAAAAAAACAAAGTAGAAGTTTTTCCCTTTGAAGGACAGGGAGGCAGCCAAGATGTGAGCTTCTCCTTTGTTCACGCTTTGGTTTTCTTCTCTTTTCAGTAATGTTGAATGTATAAAACTCTTGCAAAGCAGTGGAGCGGATTTTAATAAGAGGGACAAACGTGGGAGGTATGTAAATAGTGAAACTCATTTTAAAAATGTAAAAATCCAGCAGGCAAGGAAGAAAGAATGCCTCAGTCTGGGTATGGTGTGTTCCATGAACCATGACAGTAAAACAAAGTAGGAGTTTGATATTCCCTGTGAAACTACTGCTACAGTTATATGCCAAACAAACAGGTGCAGACTTTGTTAAATACGTAAAAGCCATCCCATCTCTTGAGTTTTCTGTTTTAAAAGTATCACTGATTTTTTCTCCTTTTGCTTTTCTTACTGCCTGAGTTCTTGTGCTTACGTGCCCAAGACAGCGCCTGGGTTTTGATGGGAAGGACTGCTGGTATTTGATATGTTTCCTACCTTTTTTTTTTTTAATGTTTTTTTTTCTTCCTGTTTTCTCTTCCATATGAAGTGTTGCTAAGAGTGTTGCTATGCCAGGAATGGATTTTACTCTTTGATTGCTGCAGAATGTCTGTCCGGTGTTTTGTTCTGTGCTTTTCAACAAGGCAGATGTTTTCCAAACCAGGTTCCCCAAAACCTACTGGTGGAATTAGAGTGGGAGAAAAGCTGTAGCTGACTTAATAGCACTATTTTTTTTTTTTTGGTACATTGTGTCTTGTGTGGCAGCAGATTATACCATCACACACTGATAGGTCACTGCTGTGCCCATACAGCCCCATAATAGGTAGGATATCATCCATCCTCAGCTGTAGCAGTGAGGCACCTGAACACTATGCTTGGGTTTCCTGCTTCTTATGAAGCTGTAAACAATGATGGATGTATGTGGAGTTGCTTTAGGTCAGTGAGTAAGGTGAATTCATGTTAAATGGCTGATGACAGTAGCACTGTTTGAACTGAAAATACTGCAGAAATTCTCCTTAACTACTGCTGAGATATCTGGTTCTCCTTTCACCAAAATGAAAGTACATTATTTTAGGGGACGAATGAATTGAAAATGAAATGAGGATTTTTGTGTAGCAGATAGAACCTTTGCAAGTTTCAGCCCTGCTGGCTGTTGTCCTGACAATTCAAACTCTCTCTGAATAACATTTAGCCTTTGAAGTGAGTGTGCTGAGCTTCCCCACACAATGCATTTCTCTTGGGCATTGGAATTTGTCAGTGATGGGATCCCCCACATCTCTATCCACCTCTGGTGCTGCTGAACCTGCCCACGCTGAGCTGATTTTGGAGCTCAGTCCCAACTGTAGTTTCATTGTCTGGAGTGGCATTGCCTCTGTGGGCTGATGCTGAACAGCTGGAGTGGGCAGAACTGAACCACAAGAGCGGGGCTTGATAAGAGGCACTGAGGCTCATGTAGCCAGTGGTGCTGTGGAGTGCCACAGAGCAGGTGGATTGTGAGGCTGCAGTGAAAGCAAATTTACTTTTTTTCCAATGGACAAAGGAGCTTTTAAAGCTTTGATCATGTGTGCTCATAATAATGGCAAGTTAGGCTAACGCAAGTTCGGCGTAAAAAAAGAAGTTTATATATGTGTTATTTAAAAAAAGAAAGGCAACTGTAAGGGAGGGGATAACAAAGCCTTGGTTACTCTGTTCAGCTGGTATGGCTCCCTGAGAACTACAGCAGTTCCCAGTAATCAAGGTGCTGTGAGGGCTGCCCTGCCCTGACACCCAGCTGGAGTAACGTGGCATGAATGCAGAGCAGCAGCAGAGTTTCTTATTGGGAACAGGTTGTTTGCAAGATGCAGAGTGTGGATCTGTATGCTGTTAAGCTTGGTAGGAGTATAAAAACTTCCTTGTAACACAGTAATTTGTTAAATTTGCATAACTTTGAATTTTATCATGATAATGTAAGGTGCTGATTTTTACTGCAGGAAGGCTGTAGGAATGTAGCAGTAGTTGAGGCTTATTGCTATCCTTATCAGTGCATGTTGGAATACAAGGTAACAAATTGTCACTTACGTTCTAGGACACCTTTGCACTACGCAGCTGCAAATTGTCATTTCCACTGTATTGAGACACTGGTGACCACAGGAGCCAATATTAATGAAACAGATGACTGGGGACGCACTCCTTTGCACTATGCTGCTGCTTCTGACATGGACCGAAAGTAAGAGAGCCTGTTTGTGTTCCTTGTTCAGTGTTTTTCCAAATCAAATATTGTTATATTCTCTTCATGACACTCTGCCATTTGAACAACAACAAAAAAATGATCTGACTGGCACAGGAATTTCTCTCACAAGAACTCCACCCTGAATTGCTGTGTCTGTAAGCCAGATCCCCAGGTGATGTGGCATCTCAGCCCTGCAGTTTACCCTTGAAGTAACACGTGATTTTACGGTCCCTCTGTCCTAATGAACTATCTCTACTACATACTGTCTTCTTTCTTCTTCTGTGTGGTTTCCTCACAAGGGGAAGTTCAGAGTTTTGAGTCTGCTTTGCAAATCCATCAGAAGGAAAGGAAAAAGAGACAGCAGAAGGAGTTTTCCCAGGTGGACTTCAGTGATAGCTGGCTGTTCTGATAGACTTTCTGGCAAAAACAAGATAGATCTATCCATCGCTGTCTACTGTCAGAGCTGTTAAAACTCTCACCCTCTCCCGATAGGTTGCTTTCTAGAGTCTAAAAAGTGAGAGACCTTGGGAATATCTTTTGGCAGAACGCTGAACTATTCTTTTGAGAAAAGTTTGGAAGAGCGAAAACAGCTGCAAAACTTAAATATCCTGAGGTTACTGACTAAAGTTTCTGCGTATTTTGGCAATCTCTTCCCTATAACATACTGCATGAAGTAGACTCAGTTATTATGTTTGTTGTCTCTCTAAAATGTTAGGGACCTGTATTTATTTTAAATCATCCCATGCTTATCTGTCTCTTTCCTTCAGACTCTCAGGAACTATTTTCTTGGTTTCTTATATAGTGAGGTCTGGTTAAAGGGGAGAACAAAAGCCAAACCAAAAAATAAAAAGTGTGGCTTATTTCCAGCAGAATACCACCCCAAAGCACTTTGGGAAGACTTCTTAAGCTTGTAGCAGAGGTTTGGATACTGTGTGTGCATGTCAGTAGCTTCTTCGTCATTTGCTGTGGTATTAACAATGTCTTTTCTATCAGCATAAAACCTGAATGGTGCTGGTAAGAAGGCTTCAGGATCTTCAGAGGGCTGTTCTTGGCATTACAAGCAGAGTGGGCTTGTATGAAGGCTTTCACCACTGGCTGTTTCTAATGAAAGCTTGCCAGGATGTGATGTTACTTGGGGTTTTGAGAATTGTGATTCAGTGTGTATTTTCAGCTTTTGACTCTGTGTAGGTTATGCTCCTGCGTGTAAACAACCTCTTAGCTAACTTTAGGATATTGTTGCTTCCAATGGTAACTTTCAAATAAATAAATCTTAGTTTCTAACGGTCATACTCTGAGCATTGGCAGGAATGTTTGGCCTTCTTTGCCCTCAGAGTCTAAACCTAAATTGATTCTGATGTTGTCTTCTCATTAATTTTTCCAGTTGGAGATGTTTTGGAAGAAGCCTTGTTAGATGAAATGTTGTTTACAGTCCATGATTTTGTAGGTCAGCATTTTTATGTTTTTTTTCTGCTGAACAGTGGTGAACTCTCAAAGCTGGGCAATCTTAGTCCAAAGAATATTCAAAAACATTTGACTTTGAAGGTGAACAGTTAACGATCAGAGAATAGTCTTTGTACAACCAGGTTGTCCTACTGTTTCAGCTGATTTGCTAAGTGTTGTTGCTTATGGACTGCAGAAAGTACCCCAGTCCTGCAGTGGAAACAACATAAGCATTTACATTAAATAAATTATTCAAGTTTAGGAGTATGCATTGTTTCTCCTGATGATAGCTTACTTGGTTCAGGGAATGTTATATTGGGATCTCACTAATTTGTTGTTAAATGAAAGTAAATGTAGTTAGGGCTTTCATTTGTTATGCGAGAAGTTTGAAGATCTGCTCAGTAGAAAGTTACCTCCTCTGACTTTTCTGAGTCTGAACATCTCGTTTCAACATGGTGCATGAGTACTGTCTATAGATTTACAATGGTAGGAATTTTTTATTGATAAGTAAGATTTCTTTTTGAGTTAGTAGACATCAAACAGACCCAGATTTGTGCAGCAGTCTCTTGCTGTAAGCATCCACAGGGGAAAAAAATAAAAATAAAAAAGTGAAATCTTGAAAATACGTGCAGGAATTAACCTGATAAAACAAAAATGTACTGTTCCTCATTGTGCAGAATCCAATCTGGAATGTGAGTGTTACATAGGGATTGAATTTAGCAAACTGTCCTCCTTCAAATCTTCCAATGGTATGATCTGTAATGGTATGTAGCAATTGGGAAGCATGCATTCTGTGTTGGCCTTGGTGTCCAAGGAAATTCATAATCAAAGGTCATGATTGTAAGCTCTCAGATCACCATCTTCTGACTGCCATCCACCCAGCTGGGAAGCAGAGGTACAAAAAAAAATGATCCAGGTGTGCAGGAGTATGAAGACATGCTAAGCTATTTTGAGGAATCCAAGGAATCTGACCAGACATCTGAGATATCTCACAGTGCTGCCAAGACATTTCACAGAATGTGAGAAGAGTCAGCAACACAGCTGAAACAGATCAAAGATAGACTAATTCAGTATTGGTAGCTAACCAGTTCCTGCAAGAAACCAGAATTTTCTGGTGGCTTTTTATTTCCTTTTTTGGCACTGACTTGGAAGATGATAAACTTCTGTGCTGTTGTCGTCTCCACTGTTTGTGAAGTATATTAGCTGCAGATCCAAGTAGCACACTCACTAAACTTATTTAACTTTTTACTTTTGGCTGGAAGAGGTCAACTCCATGCAAAGGAGGTTGGGGATGGGTGGCACACTGCATCAGAATCACTCATATTTTGAAAATAAGTTACATTTTTCTGTCATTTATGCTAAGAAGAAAGAATATTTTAGGTAACTCCCATGAAAATGCTGAAGAAATTGAAAGAACCAGTGAAATGAAGGAAAAAGAAGCTGCATTGTAAGTTTGCTGTCAATAAAGAAGTTGAACTTCATTTCTGGAGAAAGCCATTGCTTTGTGCTGCAGCTTACACCCTGCTTTTGCTCATTTGTTGCTTTGCTAGACACAGTGCTTGGCTTCAGTGGGGGCTAACCTGAAGAAAAAAGCTCTTTGCTCTTTTTTTGTGTGTGTATTCCCTAATATTTCTGCTTCTGTGCTTGTTGCTCTTCCTTAATGGAAAATAAACAGCTTCATTAATTTAATAATTCATCAGTAACATGCACTGTTTTATTTTAACACTTTGCGCTGAGTATGTATGTTGCAAAGATAAGTTATCTAATGGCTGCTTCAATGTATTTGCTTGGATTAGCATTTTCATATAGCTGCATATAGATTATTTCACATTTTAAAAATCCCTTTTTTTGTATGACAGCTTATAGTCACTGAAAATTGCAAGTTATTAAAGAAAGTAATAATGGCACAATGATGATTTCCTGCTGGTATAAGAAAAAATGATAGGGGCTGTGAAGAAAAGATGGAATCTTTTGGAAAAGATAATTTTAAAAATGCCAGGAAATAACGAAGTATATTTATATACATACTTACTGGGAAATTAGCTCAGTAAAGTCTAATTTTTATTTTGCCACGGTGTATGATTAGAGGCCAATGGTGAGGCCAAATAATTTGCATATAATAGCAGTTCTGGCTTTCTGAAATGGGCTGTTTACATCATGGTACTGTTTTCTTTGAGTCTTTTGTTAGAAGGCCATTTCAGATTCTGGAGTAGCAGCAAAGGTTGGGTTTAATGTTGTTTTTTAGGAAGATCTTCAAAGATGGAGGTGGGGAGATATTTTATGTTAAAACAAAAAAAAAGTTGAATGTGGGGAGCAGTTGGTGAAAAGGTGGGAAAACTGTAAATACTTTGAAGTGCTGATAGAAATACCAAATCTCAGCTGCTTGTCTGCAGTGCCACCCCTACTTGCAGTGAGGGAGAAATCTGTTAAATATTGAGAGTTCTCATTTAAGTTAATGAATTGTTCACAGGTGTCTGGAGTTCCTTCTACAGAATGATGCCAATCCATCCATCCAAGACAAAGAGGGGTACAACACTGTGCATTACGCTGCCGCATACGGACACCGGCAGTGTTTGGAACTGGTGAGTGCTCAGATGGTTGAGAGGTCTCTTATCTGCTGATACATATATGCATGTGTAAGAAGGTGCCAATATTGTGAATTCACCTAAAGGTTATGATCTGAGTCCTTTGCAAATTTGTGGGTTTGTGAAAGCCCGCAGTAAAATGTAACAAATATGCAACCAGGTACATCTTAAAAACGTGGTAATTTTGTTGAACCAGCCTTTGTTCAACAAGCTGGTGCTCAACTGTTGAACGTGAGAGGAGCTCTGGTTGTTTTTGCTGTAATCAAAATATTCCCAGTGTTTGTGACAGTTCTAAGGAGTAGTTCCCTGTGTGTGGGGATGTGTGTGCACATTATCAGGCTTGCATGCTGACAGCTGTTGTTAGCTGCATACCTACAGTGTGTTTTTCCCTTTGAAGAAACAGTAACAGTGCTGATAAAGCTAATAAAGCACAATCAACCTTGAAGGCCATGTGGCTGTTTTCTTCGTCAGTGTGTTTCCAATTGTTGTTGCACCTGAGTGATTAGAAAATGCATCACACAAGAAGCCAAAAATGTTCAGCCAAATACTGGATTTGAGAGATGCACAGTGTGCATTTATAGTAGACTGGGGCTTGTAAATAAATAAATCCATAAAGGAGTTGTGAATATGGATGTTATTGAGCAGCTTGTTATACAGGGGGATCCAACACTGTTGGGTTCCATATAAATTGTCTCTAAATGCTTTAAAAAAGAAGAAGCTATAATTAGAAAGTTGTGTAGATGTTCAGACCTTAGTAAGAACGCTGCATGTTCCATGTTTTATGTTGTTTGGATTGGTTTTTTTTTCTGTTAAAGTGCTTAATAATTGA
Source organism: Odontophorus gujanensis (assembly GCA_013399175.1). NCBI lineage: Eukaryota > Metazoa > Chordata > Aves > Galliformes > Odontophoridae > Odontophorus > Odontophorus gujanensis. The sequence continues at coordinate 279,594 of VXAB01004326.1, read as the reverse complement.
AGAGGACTTATGCACAAACATGTGCTGCCTTCATCCCACGTGTACCAGTGTTGTCAGTTGCTACCACCTCTGGGAGCTCCTGCAGCTGGCCCAGCCCTGGTCACAGGAGCCAGGAAGTGCTGCCTGTAATTGTGCCGAGGCCACCCTGGGTCACAGCTCCAGGTTAAAAGCCTTTTAACTCCCATCTGCACACACAAATATAATTAGGACACTTGGAAGGTCACTGCTGCTTTGTTGCTTGTGGCAGCTTTCTTTGCTGGGTGCTGTCTCCCGGAGCTACTCTCATGTGACTCTGCTCCACAGAGCGGTCCTCTCCTGCACCCAGTGTGGGCTTGGAGCAAAAAGAAATGTTGTCATTTGATGGGCATGTATGTAATTTGTTCTGTGCAATATACAAGCCTCTGCTTGTATGGGTACACCATGATGTTCTGCAGCCTCGCTTATGTCATATCACCAAATTGTTGCAAGACTTGTGTGAGCAGAGCTCTCTGCAACGGTGTCTTTCTACCTTGGTATTGCAGCCCCTGCGTGCTCCTAGGTGGGGAGCAAGTACAGGGCAAGGACTCTTCCCTTCTCTTGCTGCTGGGCACATTTTCTCACAACGTATCAGTTACAGACCTGCTGTCAGTTCCCGGTGTTACTTAGGCATGCCAGACAAACAAGAGCTGGGAATACAGCACATATAGGAGGTGTTGTGTCTCTTTAGTTTTGAGGGGTGACATGCAACCCATGGGTGAGAGACAGCAGTGCAGCAAATGTTCTGTATTCACACGGAGAATTCAGTGTTGTTCCATGTTAATCCTCACATATCTGTGACCAGAGCTGCAGTATGGTAACCAAAGACCAAGGGTCACTTGAAGAGTTACAGCCCTACAGCGTGCTTTCCGTACACCTGTGAATGACCATTTATGTTCTTTGCTGGCTACCTGAGAGCATTATGTGGGCCAGGATTTTGCCACTGTGTTGAGAGGTTGACAGACATCTCATTTTGTCTCTGGAATACAAAAGGTTGAGCATTCTGGCAAGCAGCTGTGCTTGGTCTGCAGCAGGACCTGGGATTGCCATCTTTGTACCCCCTGTCAGAAGGGACTGATTCTGTTTTGTTCAGTGAGCAGTTGTCCCTTAGTTCTAGTGAGTTACAGAGTCCCAGGTTATATTTGTATGATTATATTCAGTAACAATAATGAATTGATACAGGCAGTCACTTTCACATTGATTTTTGTTTTTATTTTCTTCCCTGCATTGCTTATATTTGAAATGTCAAATGAGCTGGGACCAGTCTGCAGTAGCAGAAAGTGTTGCTGTGAGCATGATTTCAGTTGTTCTTGCTCAAGGAATAGTGGGAACTCAACAGTGCCAATCCCAGTCTAAATATGTCTGTAAATAGATAGAGGGACATTTTGTTTTGGCTTCACACATGTAATAATAGATACTTGAGTATCCAAGTGCTAACCTTGAACCCATTAATCTATATCACAGGAGCTGTCATGTGGAATGTTCCTTCTAAAATATTTGCAGTCTCCTCCTAAAGAAGAGATTGTTCAGGCAGGATTATTGAAATCAAAACATTTTTTTTCCAGTGCCAAATTAACTGTTATTTTACTGTTTTATCCCTTGAGTAAATATTTTTGTTTATTATTGTCAACTCAGTCAAAAATATCTGGGAATTATTTTCTCTTGTCTGACAAGACAGTTATTTATAGGCATAAAACTGTTAGGGGAAGAAGTCCATTTAAAATATGAAGCTTTGAAAATGATCGAAATTAAGGCAAAGTGATGCAGCGCTGAGCTTGATTTCTGTGAGCAGCAGTTAGTAGTATTTCTCTATATGTGCAATATCACGCTCAAGGGATACATTAATGCATCTTTTTTTAGTGTTGTGGACCTTGTCAAGTGTATCAGAGAGCTTGTGAGCCTAATCTTTAGTCCCTCCTTCCTTCCTGTTTTTTGTAACAGGACTCTGAATTAATCTATTTCAAAATAAATGATCACTTAAAAAAAAATAAATCTGCAGAAGGCAATGCAGTGTCTGGTGAAGTTTCCTTAGCTCTAATGGGATCTGATTATTACTTTAAACATCATAGCTTCTCAGCATGACGAAGTATTTACGCCTCTAAGTATACTTTTGGAAGGGCTGGTTTACCTACAGAACTACGTTTTTATTTTTTGCCTTATGTTTTTCCAATGAGCCCAGTACTTGGGAGAAATGTAGCTGAAGTTCTTTGTGGAAAGTGCAGAGGTACAAGGAGAAAAAAGAATTAAGAGTAAAAATGCCATCTCTTTTGGCACAAGAAATAAGGTGTGTTTTTGTGTGTTCGACCACAGAGCTCAATGCCTGAAGCTCTTCTCTAGAGGACCTTTAGGCTGCCTGGAATATCACAATGCTACAGATGACGTGATGTTGCTAAAAAGAGAACAGTGGAAGCAGATTCTTGAATTCTTTTTCCGTCTGTAATGAGCCATTCATAAAGACTGAATGGTGGACATGTGTGCTTGCCAGCAAGTGAAGCTCTGTCTTCCTCATGTGCTTTCATATTTCTAACAATATAATCTCATGTTTGTTTGGATTGGGACTGACTTTGGTGTTTGATAGTCAGGGATGTTGTTCAGGATTGCTTGTTCGTATGTTAGAGTTGATCATGTCAGTGAACACAGTAGTTAGGAGGAAAAATATATAGTTTTAATTGAAATGATCTACTACAAAATCCCTCTTACCATGAAAAGAGTGGAATTTAAATTGTAATTGCAAGTTAAAATGCAATGTGGAGGACCAGTCAGACCCTATATGCTGGTAAGAATATGTTTTGATGTCAAGACAAAAGCAATGAAGTGCCAGTCTTTGGCAGTGGCATCTTTTCACTGACTGTAAGTATCAGTGGTTAATTTTCTTTTAAACTGCTCTTCTCCTTATGTCATCAGCAAATGAAATTCACTTTTGGCCAGTAGAAGTTGAACTGGCACAGTGGCCGACTCTCTTAAGGATGAGAAGAGGGCATGGTTTAATGGAAAACCATGCCTGAGCTGTTATTCCACATGGAGTGCAGAAATTTGGCATTTTCTCTCCAGTTAGTTGGTGCAATTAGGAATTGCGATGCTTATTTTTCATGAAGAAAACACCAAGTAAAACTCCAAAAAAATATAGGACGAGATTTCAAATAGACTCCTGAGTGCAAAATTGAAGGAATGTTACATGAAGTATAACTTCTAGCAATTCTAAATAAATTTAAGTATGTATTTGGATGACTGTTTAGTTAAGGGCTGTTATCAGCACCAGCTGGAGCTGACATGTGAGTGTGGGCCCTTGTGTGTGCAGCTCTCACTGCATCAGAACAAGGGACCCTTTCTGTCACGTCCACTACCATGCACACCTTTCTTGCATGTTTTTTCTTAGCAGAGGAAGCTTGAAGTCATTAATTCTAGCGTTTTGTTTTTGTTTTCCTAAAAGGAGAGTGCAAAAGAAGGTATGTACATATGTTCAACGTGTACCCACTGGTTAAATTATCAATAGGAGTCAATACACGTTAGCGATGCCAATATATGTTAGCTTATATCAGTGCACTTTGGCTAAGATTTCTTTGTTCTTTGGAAACTAAATTAAAAATCTTCTAAGAGTCAAAATCGGGATGCTAATGCTGCTTGTGAACTTTGTGCAAGTGCAGGAATTTGCCATCTGCACCACAGTGGCACTTTGGCTCCTAGTTAGCAGTATTGCCTAGGATCTTCCGGAGGGCTGTTTTCTGTCGGACAGATTTGGGGTGTTTTCTTTTTCTTCTTTTTTTTCTTTTTTCCTGACAGGGAGAGACAAGGTGTTAACATCTGCTGTCTTTTGTCAGAGAGTAACAAGGTCATCACAGAACTGCAGGGGATAGTTCCCTTCAGGCATGGACTTGTGCTGTTGTCCTGTCCATGAGTGTGTGTGGTATTTCAATGTAAATGTGTACAGGATACCCAACTCTTTCTAATATACTGGATCCAGTGGGAAGGGTGTGTGGCATTGCATTAGACAGTATAGCTCAGGGTGCTGGGATCTTTGGGCTGCAATCAGTCTCTTTAATTCAAGGGAAGGTGTTTGGCTGCTTTCAGCAGACTTCCAAAAAGAAACTGTCTCTGGTTTATTGCCATTCGTACACTTTAGGCAAAGGCTCCCACTGTGTGTGTATTTTGTGTGTCTTTTGCCAATCAAAAAAATTGACTGTAAACGTTCTCCTTGAATATTATGTTCCTCTTCCCCTTCCTCCCATGTGAATTCATGCAACTGGTCTCTGTTCTCAGGGGTAGTTGTCTTATTGCCGCCTCAGGAGCATTTCATCCATAGGTGGACAGTATGAAGGTGTCCTCGTAAATATATTTTTATTAATTTCTGAAAAGTAGCTACTATCTGATGAATATTCTGACATTTTACATTTGGCATTAATAGCACCCAGCTGTGGTGCTATGAAAAAGTTACGTGTGGGTGTGCAAGGGATGTGTATTTAAATGTAGAAGTTGCCTTACTGAAATAGTAAAGCTCTCAGTGAAAAGTCACTTGAATGTCAGTGGTGGTTAGATGGAGCCTTTGACGTAGCTATGGGTGGTGTGCCTGGTGGCTGTGTCTGGGGGGGTAGGTGCCTGCTGTTTTATACAGAATCATGCTTTCTCTTTTCTTGTATGATTTGAGACAGTACCCAGCATTACAGTGGTCTGGTTTGAAGCTGCATCTGATGCACTTTAAAAGTGTAGCTTAAACCTTTTATGCATGATGAAAGTATGATTTCCTTTACTTCCTAATAGTAGTTCTAAATTACAGAGATAGTCCATGAAGCCATATTTTTTAAAACTAGAGATGAATATTAGAATTTATTTTAGTTTATAAGAACAATCATATAAACTATCCTGAGTCAGTAAATTGCAAGTCAGAGTGGGGGAAAAATAAAATAAAATCAAATGGAGTAAAACACTTGACACCATATTCTCCCGTGTAATCCTGTATTATAAGCACAAAATAAAATCAAGCAGTGAGTCTTCTTATGTCTGTAAATACCCTTTACTGTACAAATAAAGCTGTGAGAACTGAATGCTATTAATCTTTGTGTGGAGCAGGAGGAGAGAGTAGCAGCCTTGTAGTGCTATTAGCTGGTAACAGTGGAACTGAATAATTGATGTTTTGTCTTGTTTTGTCTGCATCTCATTCCCAAAGCATCGTGTTCCTGAGTATGGAGGGGACTTCACGAAATAAATAATTACATACAGCACTAAACAGTGCTTTTATGAGAAATGCAGGATAGAACGGGGGATGTTTACCTTCTAAGAGATGATGACCTAACCAGAGAGGACAGTGCCCACCACTGTCACTGGCAGCAACTGCATGATTCTGACAGCACTTAAAATCTGCAGACAACTGAAGTGCAGAAATATAATAGTCTAAAAGACATTATCTTAATGGCACAAGAAATAAGACACAAGGTATGCTGGGATCTTCCTCACTCAGCCAGCTGCAACTGTGAGCTGTTGGTAATGCACTCTTATTGTCTCTCTTGAGTGATGGGCTTTGACCAACTTGCAGCAGGCAGGTATCTCACTGCAGCTGCCATGCTTGGGTTGTTGAGAAATAGGTTGTTGAGAAATAAATTCACTTTTTTTTTTTTTTTAATTTATAAAACAGATGCAGCGTGGGTAGATTAGCACGAGGGTGCTCTAAGATGGAAACTAATGCTAATAGAATTAGAACCTTGAGGAGAGTTTTGTGTATTCTTACAATAAGTATATGAGATGTATTGTAAATGCTTTCTTAGAACCATAGAGATTCTAGTGAAGCTGCAGAATTTGCCTTGTAACTTGCACCTGGTACTTTTTATCTATGAGTGTGATGTGTATCCTTCACGTGAATTAGTTTTACTTGCAAGCTGCACTTGATGAGACAAACTAGAAATGCAGTAGTGCTGTGCCCTTGATCTTCTTTTATAATTTCTCTTCTTGCATTGTTGGGCCACGCATCTGGGAGCAACAAGATTTCCTGTCAAATTCTCATTTATTCTTGACTTTATGACAAAGGCATTCAATCTTGAGAGTAATAAGCTCATTAAGCTTAGTCTGCATTAGTCTAAGCTGCTTTAACTAAGCCATTGGGATGCCTTTTGTGAGGAGCTCTCTGATGCTGTGATTCGTTCCTTTAGAGCCTTCTTTTTGTCAATTTTCTGTGTTTTTGTTGTGGGTTTTTTTTTTCCACCTATTTGAAAGGCGGTTATCTGCCTTGTTCCAGAAGTTTTGTGGAGCCCTCTGACAGGTTAAGGGAAGTATTAAGATTTTGATCCCAGCATTTCAGCAGATGATGATCAGTGTAGTTCCAAGTGATTAAATTAGTCTTCTGTGCTCACCTTATGGACTCACAGTAAAGGTCATTGTTGAGCAGGCAGGGGAACAGGCTGTGTACTTGTATTTCGATATTTTTTAGTTCATTTGCTCAACAGAGAAAATCAGTATTAAAATAATCACCTACTTAGAGCTTGTTTGGAGTAATTGAGAATTTGTGACCATGTGTTCAGAGTTACCACTTAATCGTGTTTCTATCCATCTAAAATACCAAGATGCGTTTTTGTAACTCTGCCCCAAATGTACTAAAAACAGTGGTCTGCACTTGTTTTTTTTTTTTTCCCTTATCTGCAAGGTTGGATTAGAATTCATATTTCATCTTAATAAACACACTCACTTGCTTAGGAGTAATATTTGCATCAACATGCCTTTTTCTCTGTCCAGATACTTTACTTTACAAATAAACAAAGTTACTGGATATTTTTCTTTCTTTCTTTTTTCTTTTTGTCTTTGTAGTAGGCCGCAGATTACGTCCTTGTTTAATACACAGTTTACAATGCTCTGGAAAAAATTATCTTTGATATCGGTCCCTTAAGGGCTGATTTGTTACACTGAAATTTTAGGCAAATATGAGTTGAGTATATACCATCATCCTGTGGTACAGGTTGGGTAATTTCTGTGCCTACCGTAGGATTTCACCAGCCTCTTTGGACAGTGTTCCATGTTGGCATACCAAAGAGTTGTCCAAATTGTCACCACTCCCCTTTTTCAGTCTTTGAGTTAATTAATTACTCTCTCTCTCAAAAAAAAAAAAAAAAAGTTTGAAAGACTTATTTGAAACTGTAAAAATGTTACAAGTCACTTGTCACTGTTAAGCTTTTCTTACATTTTGCAGTCTCTGGTTACTAATTTTTTTGGAAAAGATAAATTTCCAGTCACGAAGGATTTTGGAGACTAACTCTTTGAGTAGTTTTCAAGTAAAAATGTCTTGCATGCCAGTAGTAGTGCTACTCAAAAGCATTGAATTCACAGTATTTTGTCAATACTGTGTGGAGTTTCCTTTGCAGTTGCAATGGGGTAAGTTGCCAGGGTTCATGTGCTTCTGTGGAGGGGGGCTAGTCACAGTAATTCCATAGTTTCTCATTCTGGTTGGGCAGGAAAACCCTGTTTGTAAGTCTTAAAATGCTTTGGAATCCCTTGTAAGGATCCCTATGTAAGGAAGTTCTACTTTGATAAATTATAAAAACGGCTTTGAAATTGCTAGCAGCTTTGTTCTAATTATTCCCAACCCAAATTACGTGTCAGAATTATCAAAAATGCTGACTCAGAAATGGCTTACATGTGCATTACCTGTGTGTTCATGAAATAGCACTTTTCCAGTACAAAATGACTGAGGGTTTTACTCCACAGATTATTCCTTTTACTGCTCCTTTCTCACACAACCAATTTATGTGATTCAGGGAAGCTAATCAGGGTAAGGATGTTCATTACAGGCTTTTAAATTAGTTTTATATCTCTATCCTATAGGGGAAGAAGATTTAAAAATACTTTACTGTAAATGTGAAGTACTTACTCCTCACTGCCCTTCAGTATTCACTGTAGGCATCTGAGAATTCTTTGTTGTCTGCTGAATTGTGAGAACTTATCCTAAATTATACGAGAATGTTTTAAATTTTTTTTCTTCCATTTTCAGCTTCTAGAAAAAAACAACAATATGTTTGAGGATTCGGATTCTTCGGCTACAAAAAGTCCTTTGCATTTAGCTGTAAGTATGACAATGTGTGTAAAGTGTTTGATCATCATCTCAAAGAATAATTCTTTAATCTTTGTCTTTGAAGCAGGTTTAATCATAGACTTGGTTTTGAAGCAACTAGGAAGGAATGTAGGCCTAGATGTAACAAAAACAGGTTCTGAACTGGAATTGTTGAGTTTCTGGCAGTTGAAGGTCTTTGCTTTTATTGATTATAACACTCAGGTTGTAGAAGAAGAAACAGAAGTGAAATTAAATGGCATACTACAAGTTTTATTTATAGCTAGTTTATAAAGTTGGAGCTGGCGCTAACGCCTGTGGCTCTGATGATGGAGTGGGATGCTGTCCTGCAGGCATGTGGACTGCAGAAATTCTGGTGCACAGCTAAGTGTGGGACTGCATGCAGTGTGTCCTGTGCCTGAACACCCTCATAGTAAAAATGTTTTTTTATTCTATTTAAATATATTTTCTTGTGTTTACATTTGTGCCCATTGCATGCCTCTTGTCCTGTCACTGGGCACCACTGGGAAGAGTCGAGCTCTGTATTCTTTGTGCTCCTGCTCAGCTGTACAGACACATCAATGAGGCCCTTCTAAACCTTTTATTTTTTCAAACTGACCAGTCTCAGCTCTCTCAGACTCTGTCCACAGACTGGCTCTTCACTGACTATTCAACCTCATCGTGACTCTGCTCTCTTCTCAATAGAGAAGCAACTTGCTTACTGGAAAATAGGAGCATATTTTAGTTCTATGGTGATCATATCTTTGCCAGCCAGTCAGAACTGCTCTGACCTGGTGTTCGAATTTTCTAAACATCATCTGAGGGAACAAGAGCCAAAAATTGGTTTAAAAGGGACTGGGTTTGTCACTAAGCTGTTTTCTCAGTTTTTGGTCTAACAGTGGAACAACTGCTTGGCCCATGCTCAGTTCTGTTCTTTTGAACTTCTGAGAGTCATCACAAGGAGCAAGCTGCTTCCTCAGTACTTAACCTTGAAGATTGGTGTCTGTTTGGTTATTTCATATTTGTATTTCTCTTCTGTTCTTGTTAATTTTATCAATTCTAGGAACATGTTGATACATTTATGTATAAACAAATTGGAGATTATCTTAGGCTGACAGCAAGGAGGACAGAGACTACAAAACCAAATGAAATATTTCCACTTAATGGAACTGTCCCTTAGATTTTTGCAACATTGTGTAGTCAGTCCAAATGTGACTGTTGGTCTGGAAGTGCATCTACTTGTCCCCTGCAGTTGTTCTACCAAGTGATTTCACTGGCAGGAATACTCTAGGAAGCATCAGATAGAAAGAGCTGGTCAAGGTTGTATTTGTTATTACTGGCACTAAAATCTGTTTTGGGAATTCTTTTCATTCAGTTGAGATCAGTTATACACTACGTTAATTGCGTATCTTAAAGAAACTGCAGGTGTATTTATTTTGATATAGTCTGGTGATAATCCATGTGACTTCTGACCAGCATCACTCTAGCGAACCTAATTTTCGAAGCAACTGTTTTCCTGAAAGTCACAGTAGAGCCTGGAAAATGAATTGTTGATTTGTCTGTGTTCAAGTGAGTCGCTGCCTGAAATTCCCCACCTTGAGCTGTATTCTAATACAGCAAAGCAAATAAAAAATCATAATTTCTGCCTGTGAACACTAGGAATTTTTGAGACCCTTGGCTACATGTAGCAATGACAGTGTAGTCTGGCAAAATCCTTTCGAAGTTGAAGAGTCATGAGAAGTCAAGAAACTGTCATTTCTGTTGTGTTTAAGAGACCCACAGTGACAGATCTTATTCATGTTCTATGTGAAAGTCTTTGAAAGACAAGATTTGTGTTCCTTATATGACTCATTTCATATTTCTAGGCCTATAATGGTCATCATCAAGCCTTGGAGGTGCTACTCCAATCTCTGGTAGATCTGGATATTAAGGATGAGAAGGGGCGCACTGCTTTGGACCTGGCTGCATTTAAGGGGCATGCAGAGTGTGTGGAAGCTCTTATCAGCCAGGGTGCTTCTGTCACTGTAAAAGACTATGTCACCAAAAGGACCCCCCTTCATGCTTCAGGTGAGTGTGCTCTCGTGTTACACTTATAACATAAAGCCTATAGTATGCATGCAACTAACTTCAGCTACTTACTGTCCCTGTGTTTATTTCTTCTAAATGGAAGGCAATATGTGTACTGAGGAGATCCTGCAGTTAACTCTGTCATTCTCGTGGTCTTTCTCCTCTGTCATGGTTCAGTTCTCCCTCACAGAAACCCCTATTTTTCCACACTCTATTACTGCTTTGCCCTCGCTGAGCTTGAACATTGCTTTAACAATGCTTTAACCCTAACCCTCTGTTACACCTACTCTATGGTATGGGGTGCTTCCAGTACAGGACTTTCACTTAATGATTCTTTAGCCAAAAAAGGTAGGAAGAGAGAACAGTTGTTTCACTGTTTATCTTAAGGAAAAAAAATAAGTGAAAATACAGGCAGGCTTTGGTGGCAATGAAATTGTTCTGTGCTCAAAACCTTCAGCCTGTTTCAGTGACAATATTGCAGAAATTCATCCTCTTTCAAATGTTATCCTTTTCCTGAGCCAGCCTGTGAATTCGATGTTGTTAAGAGTTGCTCCATTCCTCATATGTTGAGTACTACGTGTTGCATAATTAACTAGAAAATGTAGAATTTGCCGTTTATTTAAGGGTTATTATTTAATATATACTTGTTGGTTAAACACACAGCAGTGCCTGAGGGAATATTGCTCCTCTGGCTGTTAGTTCAAGGACTCAATACAACCTAGCAGTGACCTCTAGTGGAAAGAAAAATGAGTACTTTATTAGACAGTTTTTTAAAATTCTCAGACTCAGTTGTTTTTCAGTGCATTTTTTCATCTTGCTCAGAATAAAATGCGTACACATCCCCTAACATCATTTTTCTCTGTATGCATGCATGTGATCATATATGTGCAACCTGGAAGGCTAAGGTCAAGTAGATCTATATCAGTTTTGCCTGCAGTACTGAAAACACGTGCAATAGCTCTTCATAGCATACTAAAAAATGCCTTCTGCCCCTTACGTTTTGCATAAAACTGAATACACTACTACTCATAATAAGCTGATCTTATAGAGATGTGCTGACAGTGTATATATCAGAAGTTTGAGATTAGAATTGTGGTTTTAGGTTTAAAAAAAGAATAATTATCAGAATACAAACAAGAAGTTCTTTTAATCTGCATTGAAACAAAGTAAGCTCAATGTGTATTTAAAAAGAAAAAGAAAAAAAAATAAAAGAAAAAAGGTAAGCAAAATAAAAAAGGCAACAAGCAGGAAAACCCTATCCATGGGAATAAAAAGAATGATTTGGAAAACGTGTACCTTAAACAGAAGGAAAAATACTGCACTGGGAAGTTGAATATTTGAACTTTCAGAAAATGAAGTTTGCCACTGTCATCAATTTGGAGGATTTTGAATGAGAGTGCACTTTGGGTAAAGTATCCATTCAGACACTGTTTAGGACCTTCCACAAGAGCAGTGCAGAATTCTGAGCAGTCAGCAACGGAGCAAAGCTTCTGTCTCCACCTATTACAAATAGCCACTAGTAATCCTGTGCTTTTTGTTACAGTGGTTCTGTACCATTTTGCTTAGGAGTGTTTTAACAAACAATGATATCACCTCTTGGAAACTGCGTAGTGCCACAGTGATATTTTCAGTGTCTTTTGTTTGCAGTGAAATTGTAAGAGGTAAATTGGCATATTTTGAGAAATCTGACAGAATTCTTGCTGAGTGAACTGCACACACAAGTCAAAACTTACATGCATTTACTGTCCTCTGGGAAGGCGTGTGCCCATCCCCTTAACAGTGTCTGCCTCCATTCCTTCTTATTACAGAAGTGGAATTACTGAACACAACAGTTGAGGCTTGAACCTATGGATTAGATTACACAACTCTGCAGAGCTCTGTTTAGCAAATGGATTTGTGACTTCAGTAGACCAATAATTCACCTAATGAAGTGTTTCTTTTTTGTGTCTTTCCCCTCAAGGAACAGACTTCCTTTGACCTCATAACATGGAAAATTTCCTTAGTCTAAGTTATGTGTTCCCTGTATGATTTTATTACCACCAGACTTTCTTTTCTCTGGCTTGGGGGATCCACTGCAAATAGCCTTGTAGCTCTGTTGGCAAAAATGATGTTCCCTGCGGGGTGTGTAGTGCTTAGCAATTGTTGGATTAGCTCTGAAGACTTTCTGGGAGTATCTGCTCTGAAACTCATTTACCAAAATCTTTTTTCAGACATCAGTGTGAACAAGTTTTGATTTCTGTTCCTCCTGCTGGGTGATTGAACTGATTATTATTCTTTTTTTTGTTTCCCCTGTGAATCACTTATTCATCAGCCCTGCAGAAGTGTTTACATGATATGTATATGATATTACTTAGTGGTAAATAACTAAAAATCTCTTTTATTTTTTCTTTGAGTAGAGCAACTAAGATTATTTTTGGAGAAGTGATTTAAATGTGATGATGTGCACTCATTTCTCTGCCAGAATGATGTGACATAGGTGGAACCCAAGGCTTATGCCTCTGCAGACAAGGGTGTAGGCAGTGTGAATGAATGACTTTCTGCAAGGAGGACATAATTTCTGTGTACTGAGTACAGGAATTTCTGTTTTTTAAAGAGGAAATTCTTGTTCTGTTCATCCTATGGGTTGTATAAAGCTGAAGCCTTTAAACCAGCTGACAGACAGATGGGTTTTCAGTGTTTGGTCCTGCAAAATGTAGTACCTTAGAGCTGTTTTTCAACAGCAGTAGGTTGCATTTTAAAGAGCAAACCCTGTGTTTGACAAGTAGCCGTGGCTTCAAATGTTAAAGTAGAAAAACTGGGAAAAAGAAAAAAAACAAGGATTTTTATTTCTTTGGTTGGTTCTCTGCCATGCAAGCAGCTAACATGGTCGTGTGCCATCACCTCCTTGCTGACTGAATAGAAGAGTCTCATCAGAGTTTTGTTAACTAACAAAGATCCCAAATAGGGCTTTGAGGGGAAAAAGCAGCAGAATGGGGTAAAACTTTGGTTATAGAATATCAACAGTAGTGAAAAATTTTGGTTATAGAATATCAGCAGTAGTGGTGACTTTGTGTACTGGACTTCAGTCACCTTGAATATGCCTGAGAGTCAGAGAAGTTTCTCTGCAGCAAGCCAGAGTGGTGTGAAGCAATCCAAATGGGCTGGAGAGGTCTTGTGCAGTGGTCAGTGAGAGTGTGACTGAGCAGCCTGAGACAATAGCAGAAACTCAATAGCTGCCTTTTGTGGAGGCATTGCTCTGAGGCTACCATGCTGCTCTCCTTGTGGCTACCCCACAGCTGTCTGTTGTCACCCTGGAGCTCACTAGGGAGCAGAATGTGGAAGTAATGTGCTTCCTGGAATATAAAATGTGCAACACTAGTCATTCTTTGCAGATGTTTCTTTTTAAAAACAAAACAGCACTAAGGAACCCTCTTGTACAGCCCACACAATATTAATGACCCTCCCCGAGAACTTCCCAAGGTGTTCCACAACTGACTGCAGAAAGCCTTGTCTTCCTGCTCACGCTGAGGGATTTTGGAATGCTGTCTGGATTGGTAGAAATCTTCTCAGTGGGGAGAATCACAGTTTCTGTTTTACTCATTTGGGATTTTTGTAAGAAAGGAAAGTAATACTTGTCTTACCGAGGAAAAGGAAAAAGGAGCTCACCATGTCATTGGTAGAAGTAAATTGTGGGAATATTCTTTTCTTATATTGAGGGATATTTTCCATACATATATATATAAGAAATTTCTTAACCATAAGTATTCCAGTGGAAAAATATCTGAAATTTTTGAGCCCATTGTAATCTATACACTCTTTTTTCTTTACAGTCATTAATGGTCATACACCTTGTTTACGGCTGTTGCTAGAAGTTGCAGACAACCCTGATGTGACAGATGCCAAAGGACAGTAAGTTTCTTTGTGTGGTTTTTTTTTCAGTTTTGTAATTCAAATGGCATCTTGGATTTCTTACTTAAAAAAAAAATAATAAAAAAAAGCATTTATTTGAAATACTGTATTTCCTGCTCTACTTCTTACAGAATTTGGCAGAGACTACAGAATATGCGTGCAGTTGATCTAAGCCATGTGGGAAGGATTATTCATTAATCATAGCCTCTATTTCATACTTTAAATGAGTCTTCTTATATTCCTAGAGCCAGATTCAATAAAACTAACAAGACCCCGAGATGTCTTATTTTCTAAATTGCTGTTGTTTCTGTTGTTTCAGTGTACATTATGTGTATACAGGTATTATGCTAACAAAGTGAGATAGAATGTTTGTTTGAGGTGAACCCTGAATCTGAGATGTTCCTACAAAAGTTTTATGTCTCATTAAATGTCAGTTATAGAGAGAATAATGGAGTATGTTTTAGAAGTGAAAACATGGATCTTATTTAGGGTACCTGGAATATATCCGACTATACTATATTAGTCTCACCTAAATATAGAAGGAAAATAGATCCCTTTCAGAAAAAAAAATAAAAAAAGAGAAAGATCTCTTGATCCAAATCCAAATTTTGTCTTCAGTAGTTTCCTCGTTAAACAACTGTACATTATTTTCAAAAGAAAAACTTTGAGTAGTTGTCATCTTGGTAATTAGCAGAAGTATTCATTCACAACTTGTTACTGTAAAAGTTGTGTTGGTGGAGGTGACAATAATTGTAGGTTTTTAAAAGAGAATAATTGGAATGATGTTGCTCTGTAAACTGCTTACAGATGAGTTTGTCTATTTCAGTCATGCTAGCTGACTATTAGTCATGTTAAGAATAATTTTATGCAACTGTTTTCATTTGTGTTGTATAGGTGAGTATGGTGAAACAAATAGATTTGTGAGTAGGAGTGGAGAGAAATGTAGGGCTTCCTGTCTTATGTCTTACAGTGAGTTAGCAGTAGCAAGTAGTGTGCCATTTTATTGACGTGATTTTTGTTTCTTTTTCCTTCCAGAACCCCACTAATGCTTGCAGTGGCATATGGACACATTGATGCTGTTTCCTTATTACTTGAAAAAGAAGCATCTGTAGATGCAGCAGATCTCCTGGGATGCACAGCTTTACATCGAGGGGTGACTTCATTTTTCTAAATTCTAAGTATTTGTTTTACTGTGAGTACAGTTCATTTATAAACATGGGGATGTTGAATGTAGGATGATTGAAAACATGACTAAAAACAGTCAATAAGGTAAAAATTGGGAAAAATCTGCTCTGCTTTTGACTGTCCATTTTAATTAATTAAAGAGTGGATTTTCTCTTAGTTAATAGAGAAAATTATAGAATAGACAGTTTACTGTAGTAATCATTATTGTTATAACTGAGAACTTAATGAATTTTGAAAATAATGTCTTTAAGGGGACTGCCCAACAGTTGTTATCCTTTTTCTTGGATAGGAGGACGTAACTATTTAACCCTAAACTTTTATCCAGAAGTAGTGAGGTTCAAGGCAGATCTAATTTTTTTAGGAGCTGTCTTCCTACCCAATGTTAAGTTGAAGCAATCATACTTATTCAGAATTCTGTAATAATTACAGCGAGCAGTTCAGCAGAGTCCAACACTGATTAGTAATAAACATTATGATGTAAAATTGCTGTTCTGTTTTGACAGCAATACGTGACCATGACCAAGGTACTAAAGCTAACCCATAAATGTTATGGAAGCCAGTGATAGAATCTGCCCAGCTGTTAAAACACCTTTTCATACTTCTGATAATTTTCTTTATCTTCCCTCAATTCTTTTCTCACATTTGTATGCTGTTTAGAGTAGCTGGATTCAAGTTTTGTGGTCTCACCCTTTGCTTATACATTTCCTTAATCTTAAACTCCCCCTTGCTTTTGAGTCTCACTTAGAGAAGTCTCTTTCACAAACTAGTAAGCAATGCCTTTGAAAGACAGTACTAAATATATTTCAGTGTTGCAGTTATCATAGGTACCCATGGGAGAAATGGAGCTGAGTTTCATCTTTCTTTGTTGCCAGATTATGACTGGGCATGAAGAGTGTGTTCAGATGCTTTTAGAGAAAGAAGTATCTATTTTATGTAAAGATGCGAGAGGTAGAACACCTCTGCACTTTGCAGCAGCTCGGGGTCATGCCACTTGGCTGAGTGAATTACTGCAGATTGCACTTTCAGAGGAAGACTGCAGTTTAAAGGATAATCAAGGTTACACACCACTGCACTGGGCTTGTTACAATGGTAAGTTTATCCCTGTGGATTGTTAAAGAGTTCAAATGCGGCCTCAGTTTTAGGGAAGCATGATAGCAAAGCAGACTGACAATTTGAGAAGGCTGAAATGAAGAGCCAGAACATTTCCCCTCTACTTGCTCTCTGTGGTTCGTTTTTGCTATGTTTACCCTTCTGTTCAGGAGCCAAGGAAGTTCCAATAATACCTCCCAATGACTTTGTGACTTCCAGAGAAGTTCCAGTCACTGTGCTCATTTGCTCCCATCACAGGAGGCCGGGGTGAAATTCTGGGTTTACTGAAGTAAATCACAAAATTCTCATTTATTTACTGAGGGGCCAGGAATGCTTCTTTGAGGTGTTAGCTATTTATTTAATAGTGCAGGAGATCACACTGTTAGATGGATAGTCTGAACTGATTATACTTCTTGCTTTAATCTAAGAATAAAGCTTCTTACTACCATCACTTCAGACCATCTTGGAGATGTGTGAGGCCGGATATGAGACATCACATTTGAAAAAAAAAAAAATAATAATAATAACAATGTGCTTAAAGTGTTAAATTATAATTCTTATATGCCTAATATTAAATAAATCCTTGTCTTTAGCAAATAAATATCTTTCTCTTTTAGGTCATGAAAACTGCATAGAGGTACTATTGGAACAAAAGTTTTTCCGCAAATTCTATGGTAATAGCTTCTCTCCATTGCACTGTGCTGTGTAAGTAGAATCCTTCTGTAACAAAGCAGATGCTTTGCTTTAGGATATGCCTGGAAAAAGTAGTAATATAAGAAGAAAGCTGTCTTTATATTATTTGCATGAGGAAATCATTTTAAAATTGTTCATAAAACTGTGCTTGTTCTTCTGCTGAGCCAAAGTCGCATGATAAAGAGCATTTTTGCATAAGTTTAATACATGTGCGCTGCTTGATGAAATCCTGACGTGTCACTACATAGCTGCATTTCTGCTCCTTTTCCAGTTTCTTTTCCCTTGCTTACCACTACTGGCATTGAGTGGAATTTCATAGCTCTTCCATTCTTGGGGCGTGAGCTGGGCTATTAAAATGACAGAATTATGAACTCCTTCTACTATTAGAAGAATTAATATCCCAGAAGTAGTAATGAGAGTTATTGTTGTGTTTCTTTTACAGTCCACATTGTTGCAAAGTAGAAAAGAACTGGTGGTAGATTCCAAGTGTGATGGACAATTAAACAAAGACAGTATATTAGAGAAATAAAAACAGCTACAAAGCACTGTTTTTACTCAAAATAAATTCTTTGGAAAAAAAAAAAATCTTCCTTTCAAGTAGTATGCAATTCTCCAGCCCACCTCAAAACACATGCAACTTAAAGATGCATATAAATTTAAAATGAAAGAGCTGCTGCTAAGATGACATAAGTGTGTCTTTAACCATATTGAACATATATTGTATGTCATTATGTTACTATACACTGTTTTCGTAATGAAATAAGACAAATTGCCAATAACTGGGAGAGTACTGACTACATCCAACAAAAATATTAGAAGTGTAGGTAGAGCTGTGCATTTTGATACCTTAAACGTTAGAATAAATCTGTATGTAGGATTATATGACTGAGTGCTTTCTCAGTTCAGCTGTGCTTGTTGTTCAGACTAAAGGATTTGAATGTTTTAAGGTTTTAACCCTAGTTTGGTACTGCAGTTTCAGTTAGCCTGATGCACAGGGTATTGAAGGATCAGCTTTGCTTTTCATGTGAAAATCCATAGCAATAGGTGCAGTTCGGTTAAGTGAAGTGATGATGAATGGTGAGAATTGTGACTGAAAGTATGAAGGCAAAGGTATGTTGGGATAAATTATAAATTATCACTAAGAAATATTAATGGGAAATGAAGTAAATGAGTATTGGATAGTGGTGAAGATGCAGACTTTTTTTATCTTACTGAAAATGTCATATCTTTGGCAGAATCAACGATCATGAAAACTGTGCATCGTTGCTCATCGGAGCCATCAATGACAGCATTGTCAATTGCAAAGATGACAAAGGAAGGTAATAGCTGCTTAAACAAATTGCTTTCCATTATCACGAACATATCTCTTAGTTTTTTTTGTAATTCTTTTCTGAATTTCTGGAAATAATCCTTGTGGTTGAGCTAGGGGTTGTAATGCTGACTCCTGACAGCAGCTTTGTGGTGGCTGACTTAAAGCAAGCGAGCTATGAAGTATTCAATTTTGCCATTAAGGAAATAGTATTTTGTTTCTTTAAGATGGGTACTGCTCTAGGCTGCTTCCCTGAACCTGTTTTCTTTCTGTTAAATATTTGAACACGTTTATATTATTTGCTAAATGAGATGATGCCATGTACAAATAGAGATACATTTAATTAAAAGTTGTAATGTTATGCTAGCATTCTCAGGGGACATAACTGAAAACATCTTTGCAGCACAATAAAATAATTCATACTGGTACAGCAAGAAATATACATTCAGCCCAACCTTTAGTCAAATTGATAATCTCACCATATGTATATACTTACATAAAATTGCTGGAGCAGACACTGTAAATATATTTTAACTCAATTTGGATGTTGCTGCTATAGCTTTCCTCTGGTGATAATATTTACAAAAATTCAGAACATCTTTTCAGGCAAACAAACAAGAATATTGTAATTCTTCAGTAACAGCTGTGGCTGTGTGACTTTGCCCCACAGGACGCCCCTTCACGCCGCAGCCTTCGCGGATCATGTGGAGTGCCTCCAGCTCCTCCTGAGTCACAGCGCGCAAGTGAACGCTGTGGATCATGCAGGGAAAACATCTCTCATGATGGCAGCTCAGAACGGTCATGTCGGTGCTGTTGGTAAGCACATCTCTGCCCCAGCTCATCTTCAGGGTGAGCGTGGCTGCGGTTACTGATTTCAAGTAGGAGATCTTTTTATCCTGGGAAAACTTAAGGAAGAGAGAGAATTTCCGTGCAGGCTATAAGAAGTTTCTCAGCAGTGTTTGCAAAGATTTGCAATAACAAACCTAAGTTTTATGTCCTCCAAAGAGTGCATTGTAACACACTCAAAGCATGAAGGGAATAGTAATTCTTTTCTCCTGGCTACTTCCCTGATTTTAAGGGGCAGAAAAACTTCAGGTGTGAGGACTTAAGTGATGTCTCTTTTTCTGTTATGTTACAGGGAGTCCTGCTTCTTCCAGGCTAGAATAGCTGATGCAGACGTAGGGATTGCAGTTGTATTGACCTAACAGAACTCTTTTCTCTAGCTCTGACAGCACAGGCTGCACCCTACATTTTCTATATCCACGTAGTCCTCTCAGAGCAAGATCCAGAGTTGCTATCAGGAGGTGACTCAGGCCAAACTTGCTGATCTGCAAATGGGAAAGTTCATTTTGTCTCAAACTGTCAAGCGTAAATTCATCTTCATTTGTATATAAGGTCTGCCTTTGGTTGCAGATGAACTCCACAAGATTATTCTGATGTCTACCATTATTTTCACTTCGTGCTCATAAAGCTCACACTGCATTAAGGCTTAGCACATAAGCACATGCATATTGGAAATAGTACATTTTTTCCTCTCTTTTTACATGTTTGTTCACCCACTGCATTTGTTCATTGATTTCTGTTCTAAATTTCAGACTTTTTGGTGAACATTGCCAAGGCTGACCTGACATTAAGAGATAAGGACTTGAATACATCTTTGCACTTGGCTAGCAGTAAAGTAAGTTGAAGACCACTGTGTGCTTCCGCAATCTTCAGTCTCTTGTGTGGGTGTGCCTCCTAAAAAAAAAATCTGCAATGGAAATGTGATGGTCAGACTTGTGGTGAGAACACTGTATCGGGCTTCTTTCCAAGTCTGTTTCAAGGCTTAGTAAATGGAGAAATATGGATGCCTCTTAAGACAGCTGAAACATAAGTAAGTGACACTAAGAGAAAAAATCGAAAATCCTTTGATATTTTTACCGAATAATATTATTGTAAAATAACTTAACATAGGATCAGTGGAAAAAAACAAAAACAACAAAAACAAGAAATAAATATATTCTTTATTCTTATTCTCTAAATTCTGTGGAAGGGACCCAAAATTTTGTCTTGCACTCTGCAACAGTAAAAGTGGAGGCAATTATAATATTGGTGGTGGTGTCTTTTGTCCCCCTTTTTTTCCCATTGATTTCAATTGCTACTGCTGTTGCGTGTCTTGGCAAAAAATAAAAACAAAGCATCCGTGGCATTCCCTCTTCCAGGACTTGTTTTCTGCTCCTGTTCAGAGATGGGATTCCAGATATTGTCACTCCAGTTTCTGTAGGCGCATGAGCTTCATTGGATTTTCAAGGTCCTTCAGGCAGCTGTTCACCTGCCAGGGCTGTAGAATTGCTATGTTGAAACAGCATCAGAAATAAGGCTGTGGTCTGTGTCATTGCCTGTTTCATCAACATGGAGCTCTGACACTGAAGGGCTTTTATAGTAATTTATTGATAACACAGAAAGGCACTTAAAGAGCTAGGAAGTACAGTATTAGTTTTTGAGATTAAACCCTCACTTTCTCTGCTATTGCGTAGTTGTAATAATCAATTGAACAATTTCTCTTCAGAGAAATTCAGGTCTTGCTGAAAGCTGAGAAAGGTGAACTCACACATGAGTGGAGTGCCTACATTTGTAAATATGCTAAACTGTTCTAGTAATGGCAATTTTTGAATGGTGTTTTAGGGCTTTTACAGTCCACCTATCAGAGATCCTTATAAACTGAGTAACATGTTCTGTATTTTAAATTAACTTTTTACATTTCACATTTGTGTATACCATTTATTTTGCCTCAGTTGTAAACTTCT
Organism: Odontophorus gujanensis; assembly: GCA_013399175.1. Classification (NCBI taxonomy): domain Eukaryota; kingdom Metazoa; phylum Chordata; class Aves; order Galliformes; family Odontophoridae; genus Odontophorus; species Odontophorus gujanensis. The sequence continues at coordinate 258,539 of VXAB01004326.1, read as the reverse complement.
CATTAAATTAATAGTTATTTGTTTTCAACTACAGGGTCATGAAAAATGTGCCTTGTTAATACTTGACAAGATACAAGAACAGAGCCTTATTAATGCAAAAAATAATTCATTGCAGACGTAAGTATTGCCTGATCCTCTCAAGTTCAGTTGACTTTTCAGAAGATTCTGATTTAGCTTCTCCATTTCATAGCTTGGAATTTTTTTCCAGATAACAAGAAGTTAGATNTCAAGTTCAGTTGACTTTTCAGAAGATTCTGATTTAGCTTCTCCATTTCATAGCTTGGAATTTTTTTCCAGATAACAAGAAGTTAGATTTATTTTATTTTATTTTATTTTTTAAGTGTTTGCCCTTGAAAACACTGGATTTGTATTACCTTTTCACTTTTGACTTCTTTGATGCTCATTGTGTATGTGATCTGGTGGAAAAATATGAAGTCATTGATTTGAACAGTGTATCAAAATGTCTTTTGACAATGTGCGTGTGTAAGCACACACCTACCTGGAAAGGTAGCCATTTTTTACCTTTTTCAAGATGCACTCCAAATCTAATCAGTCTAAGGTGGTACATTTAGTTTATCAAATTATTTGGGATCATTTTTTATGTACAACTGCCTTTTATTCCACACATTACCAGCAGAGTTGTAACCATCGAAGTTCTTAATCCTGCTGCAAGTATTTGACTGAAATGGAGGAATCCCACAGCAGAAGATTTAATCCCAGGGTCAGGCAGTTGATTTAGTGTATGCAGATGAATCCATTCCTCCTTAGCCCGTTTCCCCTCCTTCCCACCCTTCGACTTGCAATTGTTCTTCCTGTCTCGCTCGCTGCTGCCAAACAGGAGCAACTTAGCTTTTCTTAGGATAATTATTTTTAAACGAAACTTTAATGTTGTTGTTTTATTTTGTAGACCTCTCCATATTGCTGCACGTAACGGCTTAAAGATGGTGGTTGAGGAGTTACTAGCGAAAGGGGCGTGTGTCCTAGCAGTAGATGAAAATGGTAAGTAAACAATACACTCAGCCAATCTTCAGTAGGTACCTAACATGTAATTTTACCCCAGACTGAAGCGGTAGACTTAAAAGCTGGTAGACATCATTGATGCTTATGTTCTTCCAAGAACAGACAATGAGCTGTGTGAGTATCTAATATTAAAAAGGACACTTTTTTTTTTCTTTTTTAAATATAGAAATGTATTCTCAACATCACAGTGGTCCCTTTTACTGTTCATTTTGCATGTACTGTCAACAGCTAGTCTTTTTTTAATGCTTGAGTGCAGTGGTAACTTGAATTTCCTAAACATGCAAGTGGCACCGGATAATTCTGACTCCTTGCAGAAGAATTAAGGATTATGCATTCAATCAGCGCATGTTTTAATGGGTAGGAGGAAAACCATCAACATTTGTTTCATTGTATCCTGGTTCATTCTGAGAGCAAAACTTGTGATTTTCAGTTGTCTGACCTAACCCAAGAGGAAAGTAAGTTACTGTTGCCTCCTAAAATAAATGATTAGTTAATAAATCTGATAATTTTATTTCAGATCTCATTGAAGTCCTTCCTTAAACATTATAGAAACACAACCCTCTATAGGCTTTATAATTTTTTTCCCAAATACCATCCTGAAATGTTTTCTCTCAAATATGGACTTCATGGCATTAATGTAACAGTCCACCTTGCTGTGTCTGTAAAGCAACAATAATACTACTTAGTCATTCCAAGACATTTGAGATCTATGAATGAAAAGAGCAGAGTGGTATTTGTTGTTAACCCAGTGCTACCAGATAAACTTGCATGAGGAGTCCTGCTGAAGTCATCTGGCCCTAGACTCGTTTAGAGAAAGGGGACAGGGAAGTGAACCAGACAAGCTTCTAACCATATTGTTTTTGTAGTGTATGTGCAGATCTAGCCAATTTGCATGTATGTAGTGAGTGAGAATTAAGTTTAAATTTGATGCGTGTTAAATTGTTTTGGGAGTAACTGTTTATGCAGTTTAGAAGAAAGAAATTCAAGTACAATCTTAGTAAAAGTACAGTTCTAAAGAATACTTACACTTAGAATGCAGTAGAAGAGGGAGTCCTATTTAGAGTAATTATTCACTGCTGTTAATGCCTAAGTGTGGGCAGTTTGCTGCAAAACTGTTCTCAAACTCACCTACTGCAGATGTTTTCAGCTTACTTGAGGTAGTAAGATATCAGTGGAGGTCACTGCTTTAGATTAAGATGTAGCAATCTGCAAAAGATTTTGTTTGCACTTAGACTAGAAGAGTTGTTGAAAGTTCTGGAGTACTGCATAGCAACCTATAAAACTGATAGAGAGCAAGCGTAATCGGCAAATCTGTGTCAGAGGTTTGTGCACATGAAGAGAGGATTTGGGGAAGCACTTGGACAGGAGTGAAGTTAAACTACAGTGAAGACAAACTTGATAGCTCCCAGTTCTTTGAGTTACTGACATCTATACTATATTACCTTCACATTTAAAACATAGGCCATGCTTTCTGAATACAATAATCATTCTCCTGACATAATGCAAATTTTGACAAATATCTGTATGACCCTACTTGCTATGTGTGTACCGTGTGTGCTGATCTAATTATTTTCTCTGAATTTTAATTCCTAAATAAGTTCCTATCTGAGTTGAGTATGTTCTCAACCGACCAGTCTTTAAAATTGTTTGCTTATTACTTCAACGCATGATTAAACTAATATCTTTCATGTTTTAATGAAAGCTGTTGTTCTCAGAATGAGACTTGTTCATGTGTACAGAAACTGGAGCCAGTTTCTGTCTCTGTTGCTGTACACCCTGTGTTCTGTATTCACCATGGTGCTTGTGCTGTAGAACCGTGTTTAGCAAGTGCTTTTATTTATATTGTTGTGGAGTCTGTTTCCTGCGTGATTGAAAAAAATAGTGCTTGTGGTCACAGTGATTTAAATGCTCCATGAAGTGTGTATCTTCCCGGCATGTCTAATTTGAGAGAAGTAACACACCCCGCTGCTTGGCATGTGACTGTAACTGGACGTACATCTCCTGCTTACAGTGTCGTCCAGAGATGTGTATGAGGATTGCTCAGTGCCATTCTCAGTACCCTTAGTACTAACCGTTGCCTTGTCTGCGTTTGTGCCCAGGTCATACGCCAGCCCTGGCTTGCGCTCCTAACAAAGACGTGGCTGACTGCCTGGCACTCATTTTGGCTACCATGATGCCTTTTTCTCCTTCCAGTTCAATGACGGCTTTCAACTTCACTTGTTATAAAAAAGACAATTTGGGCAGGACACATCTCTGCGATGGCTCCACTATGGGTAGCATTAACTCTTACAATAAGCCCTTGAGTAATAACATAGGAACAGAGGATGGGTGCAATGACAATGATTCTGATTCTGAAACGTTTTGACTTTCTGGTATTCAGAAACTTTTATTTCATTATTATTTCCTTTCAGCTTTTCTTTTATTGGTCTTTTAAGACAGCTTAAATCCCACTGCATTATTCTTATATGGCTCTCGACAAGTAAGTGTGGAAGATTTGTAGGGTTGATGAGAATTAAGCCTTTAAATAACCAAGCTGGGGGGGTTTACTGGAACGTATTCCCATTGGCGTTCTGTGGCTTTTCAGCTTTCTCATGTTTTCTTTAGGCCCTAAGTGCCCCTGTGAAGTCTCTACCTCTAACTTCAAGTTTAGGAAAAAAAAAAAAAAAAGAGAGAGAGAGAGAAAATGCCTTTTTTTTCTTTTTGACAGCACAATTAAACAGGGAACTGTTTGTAAAAAGTACTTGGTTTAGCTGTACTGTTAGTACACAAACGTATTTCCAACGTAGCCTTCATAGCATCATTGCTTTTCTCATTTGTTTCTTAGTTCCAGGGGCTCTAATAATTAGATTTTTTTTTACACAAACCAAAGGTAAAGTTGTAAATCTTAAAACTGCCTGTATTTGTTTTTTACAGGAAAAGAAATGTTTTACATTCTGCATGCATTAAGCACTTAAATGTACAGAAGGCACTTTTTTACAGTTATTAGTTACAACACACAATTAGAAAAATATACTCTTAAGGCCAAATTCTACTTGTCTTACACCATGTGTCCCACTGACATTAGTGGAACCACTTGTGGAAAATGAAAATCACTTGGCCCTCCCCCCCACCCCCAGTTCAGCACAAGCATGTACAGTTGATTTGCACTATGGAACTAAGGAATTAAGGTCATTAGAAGTTTCTGTCACCTGAGCTGTTAACCAGGAATCTAGTGTCAGAACAGAAATACAAGATCAGGTGTAAGCAAAGGTGTACGTAAAGGTTTATAATGATTTTCCAACATAAATGGATTTTTTTTTTCTTTCCTATGCTCAAATAACTTGTTTTTACAGTAGACAGTATTGATTTTTAAAATACTACTGCCACTGTTTGGATTAACGGAACAAAGGTAAAGCAATGAAAGTGTAACACCAAAAGCTGAAATACCAAACAGGAGAAAAGACACAAATGTATTGGGCAGGGGATCGGAGATGCACGCTAAGAGCCTTTTGTCACCAGCTTTGAAAGCAATGTCAGCTTTGTGAATATGTTTACTCCTTCTGCCAAAGTTTCTAGGTCAAATGGACCCCGACCCTCTTCTGCAACAGATGTACAAAAGGAAGAATGAGACTTTATAAACAAAAGAAACACAAGCCTATCCAAACTAACCAGCTCTGCCAAGAGGACCAAAATGCTTCAGTGAATAAATGGAAGACTTTATTGCTTTTATTTTTTTCTTCAAATGTGAGTGACATAATGAAGTAGCTTTTCTAAACCACAAAAACAGAAACCTTTGAGGTGATGACTAGTCTTGAGTGAATTTTACATTTTATGACACAGGTTTCAAAATGACATTTGTAACTAACAATATGTTGACCGCAGGTTTGTTCTTTTTTTGTTGGTTTTATCCTTTTCCAGGATAAGGAAAATGTTCATATGCTTTTAATGTAAATGTGTTTATATTTATTTGAATTGAAACAAATGCCCAGGAAAAATAACTATAGCTTTTTCTCTTTGATAGTATTTGTGCATATTTTTTGGATTAATGCAAAATGAAATGTGAATCTAGACAAGAGTGATGGCCTGAGTGGAAAAAGGGACTGATGCACTTGAGAAGTGTGCCCATTGTATTGCATGGAATACAAAGATGAAGTCCACAGGCTATATTGGTAAAATGCATAATCACTTGAGAGCACAAGAAAGGGATCCAAAACATTGCTAGGCAAGTGAGAGAACACTGTACAGCTACGCAGCTACGGGATAGAGAGAAGGGTAATGTAGCATAGAGCAGGATGTTAAAGATCCAGTGATCCATGCTCAGAATGTCTGCAGGCCTAAGACTTTGCAGGGAGGGTGAGAAGAGCTGCTGCTTCACTGTACGTTTGGCAGGGTAAATGAACAGTGGGGATTTCTAGTTTAGTTATAGTTTGTAGCCGTGTTCCACTGAACTGTTGAAAAGCTGTCAGCAGACTCCGGTTCTTCGGTTAGAAAAAATTATATATTGTTAATTTTGCTTCGCTAAAATGAAGCGTTGTTTTCTTGAACAATAGCTCATTTCCAAAAATTGCAACAAAAAATCCTGAGGGGTAGCTCTATGAAGGCAAATGATGTTTTCCCTTAACCCTGCCTTTTCTGTGGTAGAATTGCAGAGCACCTGAAACTGTGGCTTTCTCCTCAGAAATAGCACAGAGTAACATTTTTCTGATTGACTTTATCCAAAGCTTTAGCTTGTAAAAGCTGCTGAATAGCAATAACCACCTCACTTCAAGCACTGAAAATAAGAGATCAGTTTGTTAGCTCTCCAGTGATGTCTGCTTAGAAATGAATGGAAATCCCACATTTTACTACTTTTGTTTCTGTGGAAGGACGGCGTTAAAAAGGAGCAAATGGGAAATGGCTGCCACCTGCCTGACAGGCAGCATTTCCATCTTACTTTAAACAGAGATTCATTGTAAGTCTAACCCTGAAATGCAGAGGTACGTTATCCTATTTGAAATTGTTTCATTAGGAGAAAACCAGTCGTCTTTTCAAGAAGGATGTTGCATTATCTCAATAGGCTTTAAAAATTAAAAAAATAATATCAGTATTTTTACTTGCTACCATGCAGTTACTGAAAAAATTTCTGTGTATTTGCAATACCTTCTGACTCTGGTAACACGTAGTGCAATATCTGCTGCCTCTTAACGATGGATGCAATGTTACAGAAGCACAGGTGATTACTGAATTAATTTGAACATTATGCAAATCAAATCTAAACTTGAGAAATCATTTCAGTAACCCAATGATGATGTAAGAATGCAATATTCCAGAAATCATAGAAAAGTATGATCTGTTAGTGTCTTAAGGGCATTGGGAAAGCCATGTGCTCTGAGTGTTGTGTTCTTAGGAGAAGTGACAGGAGCAAGGCCCTTGGATGTACTCAGTATTGGCCTATCCCAGATCTAACCTGAGTTGCCAGAATCCCTTTTCTTGTATGCAAGTACATTAAGCTGTAATATAATTTATCGCTTGTAGAAGCAAATTAGTTATTTAGGGCAGGTATTTAAGCATGGGAATAATTTTACTCTTGTAAATAATTACCTTGCCTTTCCACAGACATTTTACAAGAGTAGAGTTAATCATACATAATTGTTGCACTTAACCCTGGATCCTGCAATTTGCAGTACATGGACTACTTCTGTATCTGCACCAAACAGTGAGTATTTGTGAGGGGCAGCAGCCTGCCCATCTTTATTAGCAGGATGGCCCCATCCTGTGTTTTAAGCACAGTTGCAGGTGGAATCCATGGCAGGAGTGGGTCCGTGTCTCTCTCATAGATACTGAGTTACAACCTCCGGACTGCCTGAATTGCTGTGAAATAGCTCAGGGGATTTCTGTTCATCGCTACTAAAAGGGCACCACAATGTGTTTGGTACTTTTACGCAGTAAACCACTGCCAGATTAGTAAAGGAGAACAAACACATGAAACGAATTGTTTATCCATTGTACTGTTGAGAAACTTGGTTATGTATCTTGAGGATGATTTTAAACAAATTGTGATTTTTATTCTTAGTCCTGTTAAGAAATATTAGAGTGCCTTTTTATATTTGCGTATGATGGAAATGTTTTGTGAAAGTTGTCTTTTCATTTGAGTGTTTCAGAAGCAATATATTACCAGTAAATTTTCATTTCAAACCTTCTTTGAATGTACAAAGTGTTTCTTCTTTTCGTATGTTCTACCTGCATTGAAATGAAAATTAATATGCTCAATTTCTATAGGAATATCGTATAATTTTTGCAGTGCTGAAAAGGCTTTCTTATTACACAAAGTAAACCTTAGATCAGTGTTATAGGAAAGGGCGTTTGAAACTAGTGACAATCCGAGTGCGTGTATAAATGTGATTTTACGCGTTTTTATGCAGTGATTACATATTAAAGCCAATATCTCATGTTTTGTAGGTTTTGTCTCCTATTTTATGCTTTAGCATGTGCAATATATCTTTACAAACCACGGTGATACAGATCTGGTGCCAGTGTTATATTTTGCATAACGTTTGTAATAACCGACGTGAAGTGTCGTTGCGTTGTTTCGGTGGGGTTTTGTCGGTGTTGTTTTCTTTTGTAAACCCAAGGCTCAGCATCACGTCACCCCGCGAGGAAGGACTTCGTTCCGGGCACGGAGCTCAGCCCGGCCCTTGTCAAGCAACAGTTTGTTAACGTTTTACAACTACTGAATGCTGTATCGATGTAAAGAGAAAACCCCACCTGTAAAACTACTCTGGAAATGCATTCAGACGGTTATTTTTACAAATAAAAATGGTACAAATGCTGTCGGAACAAACGGAGTACGGACGCTGTGGGACAACCGGCCGCCACCGCGCCCCCTCTCGGCGCGGGAAAGCGCGGCCCCGCGCCCGCCCTCCCCAACATGGCGGCCGTCCGCTCCGCCTCGCGGCCGGTGCCGGCCCCGCCCCGCCCTTTGGAGGCGGCGTCCGCGCCGCTCCGCAGCCGAGCGCTGCTGGTCGCCATGGGGCGGCCCGGCCGGCGGCTGCCCGCGGTAGCGGCGGTGTTGTACGGGGCGCTGGCGGCGCTGGTGCTGCTGGGGATCCGGGACGTGCTGTTCGTCTACGAGGAGAACCGCTGCGGCATGACCTACATGTACGAGTACCCCGAGTACCTGGTGAGCGGGGCCCGCGCGGGCCGGGAGGCGGCGGCGGTGTAACAGGTGGCGGCAGCGCGCGGCCGTTGGGCTCTGGGCGCGGCTCTCCTCGGCCCCGTGCGTCAGGTCGGCGAGCGGAGGCGCTCGGGTGGGCGCCGACGGCGGCTGGGTGGGCTGGGCGCCTGCAGGGGGCTCTGCTGGCAGCGCCTTTGTGAAGGAGTCTGTGGGAATCTGTTGGCACTGAGGCAGCTCGTTCACTTGGGAGCGGTTAAGGTGGGCGTGGTGATCTTGATGCGGTCGGGACACGTCCACGGTGGCGTCCAGAAGGAACTGCTCGAGCGATTTTACTCTGCCGCACTGACGAGGCAAGTATAAACACCTGGATGTGGTGCAGTACGTTTTCACATCTAGCAGCCAGACCTTACTTCAGGTGTAGTGTGAAGCCACCAATTCGAAGTTGCTGGCAAAATCATAGAATGGGTTGTGGTGGAACCAGCCCCTGCTGTGGGCAGGGTGCTGCCCGCCATGGGGCGTCCACAGCTCTTCTGGGCAGCGTGTGCCACTGCCTCACCACCCTCAGTGAAAATTTTCCCCTGATGTTTAATCGAAATCGTCCCTTTTCTGGCTTAAAACCCTTCCTCCTTGTCCTGTCATTACCTACCTGTGTTAAAAATTGATTTTTTTTTTCCTGCTTGTAAGCTCCCTTTAACTATGTGGTCTCTATCAAGTCGCCCCAGAGCCTCCTTTTCTGCAGGCTGAATGAGCCCAGCTCCCTCAGCTTGTCCTCATAGGAGAGGTGCTCCAGCCCTCTGGTCATTCCATAGCCCTCCTCTGGGCCTGTTCCAACAGCTCGGCATCCTTCCTGCACTGGAGGCTCTGGGCCTGAACACAGCACTCCAGGTGGGGCCTCATAAGGGCCAGGTAGAGGGTGTAAGTCACCCCTATGGCCCTGCTGGCCACAAGACCTGGCTGATGTTATCAGGGGCAGCCTGAAATTACGTTCTACCAGCACATACCTTTTGTGTTTACTCACTGTGTCAGCACTTTATTCCCCATGATGTAGGTTCTGTGCTGTGAAAGTTGTGGAGCCTGAAATGAACACAGGGATGGGGAAGTGGCAGCAGCACCACATGGGGGCCATGCACGTCACATCTGGTTGTGCTGTCTCGCAGCAACTAGTCCCAGAGCAAACACTCCGATTGTGTGGAAAGCAGTGCTTCCGAGGGAGAGTGTTAATTTGTGTGGGTTCGTGAAGTCATTGCCCCTTTCAGCTACCTGTTTATTCTTGGAGCAATTGTTTGTTTTGATTTTATCACGTGGTGTTTACTGGGAGGGAGGCGTACAACTTCCCTGTAGACACAGCTGAGAGGAGACTGAGGCAGAGTGGCTTCTTTCTAGATAAAGAACACAGACCGTAGAGACATTTTCTGATGCAAACCTGATGTTTTTTTTTCTTGCTGTGTAAAATAAAATGTTTCTTTAAGATAAAAATTGCACCTTAATACATTTTAAAATATGTTTGTTTCTGATGTGTCATGAATGGTAATGTAAGTAAGTGACAGCTATAATGAATGTATTTGGGCTTCTAGAAATGTTACAAATCTTTATCCTGGAAAGCTGGAATTTCAAACCAACTAGCACCTATAGGGGAGTTAATTAGTTGTCTTCTTGCTTACTTGGTTTAGAGCAGTGTCACAGGGCTCTGAGAGCTGTGACTCCTGGCACTAAGCTTTAACCAAGGCAACTCATCGTGCTTAATGATACCTACTTCAAGTCCTTGATGCTTGATTTGGTTATCTATCCACTTATTTATTTACTTAAAGCAAAACCAACAGAAGTTTGTCTTTCTGTATCCTGCAGGCTGTAATATAAAATGCTACGTAAAACATAAGCCAAGCTACCTAAATGACTGGGTAGGTGTGGCATTGTTTGCAGCAGTACAGACAAGTTGTTTGGTTCCTTTAAGCTTACATGTGCGTTCAGAAACAAGTGTTACTGAGTTTTCTGTGCCATGGTGAGCTTCCAGGTCACAGGTTCTTCACATTCACACCAGCAGCTGCCTGTGTTTCCATGCAGGGTAGATTTCAGTGGGAGCATGCTGATAGTCCGTGCTGCATCAGCCACCTCTCAGTAAGGCTGGAGCCCCTTCACCTTGTTACCGGTTGTGGGCCGCCTCCTTTGTATTGATTTCATGGGTCCTAGAAGGTAGTATTTTGATTCTGTGCTGCATTTTTCTTTTGCAACAGAAAATAAAATTACCGAAGAAAACAGCCAGACGATATCCAGCGTATGAGCTCTATCTCTATGGAGAAGGGAATTATGCTGAAGAAAACAAAAATCTGATATTGACAGGCATTCCAATTCTCTTTCTTCCTGGCAATGCTGGCAGTTACAAACAAGGTAAACCTCTGGCTAATATACAGCTCATCTGTGGAGTTCCTGTAGTTATGCATTAGGTGATGGCAAGAGGTTTTCTATTCAAAATAGTATCAACAGGAGTCGTCATGGTCATTATCTTCAGTGCTTATGGCATGGAAGATCCTTGTTAGTCCGTGGTCAATTTCAAGCAGTCAGAATAAAATGCTTTACTTCCTGAAAACGCATACAGACTTGTAGAGACATCTGTACCCAAAAGAGGCTATGAATATCACAATTATGGGAGATACTATATGGAAATCTGTGATGGTGCATAATATATTGCAAAGCTTCTGTTAGGTAATGCTGTCTCTAAAGATGTGACAGAAATCCCTGTGTGGGAAGTGGAATGGAATTTGCCATGCAGGTGAGAAAAAATGAGCAAGTCTGGTGAGTAGCAGTACGGTTTCATGCTGCAGATCACGTGCTTCTTCACAGTGGCACCTCAAAAAATTCTGTTTTGAGAAATTTGTTTAGGAACACTGGTGGTTAGCTGTGCTTATTTTTCAAAACCTTTGTTAAAATATTTCTGTTCTGCCATCGTTAGTGGCTCAGAATAGATTATTGCTTTTTTTTTTAATTTTTTTTTTAACTTTAAGAGGATTTATCCTGAAAAGTCGTATTTGATTTAGAATTTATTATGAGACAGTGCTTTTTAAGCCTGCTGCTTTGGTGCAGAGCAGAGTTGCTGCTAACTATTATTCTTGTGCTTTTTGAAACTGTGCTTATGTTTACTGAGAAATGAGAGCTCCTTTGCTATGTTCAAGCACTTGTGAAAGATGTGATTTCATTAACTTCCATGGGCACTAAAACTAAACTTATAAAATGTACTTAGTTAAGATTTTGAGTAGGGAATGGCACTCTGGTTGAAATGTTGGGAATGAACCAAGGCTGGGAGATTTGAGCTCTTGAGTTGTAGTTAGGAACCTCTCACAGATGTGAGAAACAGTGAGGATTGTGCACTTTGAAGGCCACATTAAGTAGCAGCCCTGGTCATGATAGGTCAGAAGCAAGGCCTTGTGTAGGGTAAATAACCCCCAAGAATGGTACTCAATGAAAATACTACAGAAGATGGTATATTTTAGTAGGCCTATATAGATCATATACAGACAAATAGCAAAAGAGAGTGGCTCACCTTTCTGATAGTAGAGACTCGCTGTTGACTCCACGTGGGAGAGATCTCCAAGAAAAGATCCTTCCCTGGTGGTGGTCAGCCCTTAAATGGGGTTTGGGAGAGGTGGAGCCAGGCTCCACCCCTTTTGATCACACAGGTATATCACCTTCACCTGTGCCCCCTGTGGCTGACTCAGTGCTCACCTCAGGTGACCAATCAGTGGTTCAGGCTGGGATTCAACAGTTCCCATATACCTTGTAAACAGGGCATGTTCCCCCTCAAGATTTCAGGTGAGAAAAGTGTTCTTTATGCTTTGATTTTTTCCCCTTCTCTGGAAATGTTCTAAAAATTGATGGTCTTCAGTAAATGTTAGAAAACCCTAGCAACAGCATTGTCTTAGAGCTGAAGTATTTCTGCATTTTGCATTCTCACCCTCTTGGTGATAAGAAGATGCAAGTGAAGTCCTTAGGAGGAGGAGTATGATCGTTGATCTTGTATCAGTTTTTTTTAGACATTTTGTCTATGCAGTCAGTTGCTGTGAGCAGCAGTTCTTGGTAGTTCACTGCCACCTTTTTTGCCAGATCATCAGATTTATTCTTTTCCACGTTCTTCTGTGAGCTTTTATTGTAACATATTTACTAATACTACTTTGAATCAGAAGGATTCTTACAGAAACAGGAAATAATTCTTAGATTTTCCACTTTGCAGTTTGGTACTGTCATTGACCAGCTCATACTTTGTTCTGATTATTTATGTATTCTAATTAGCTTTTGTAATTCAGAAAAATTTTTGCTTTTGAGTGTGTTTTTCATTCTCTGTTTTATATAAGACTTGAGATTATGAATTTAAGATAGTTTTTGTTACTAGATCTCGTCTTTGTGTTTATCTACTAATTTTGATGGAAGGATTGTCTAATTGTCACTATTTAATTGGTGTGATTTCTTTTCCTAGTACGTTCTCTTGGCTCCATTGCGCTTAGAAAAGCAGAAGATCTTGACTTCAAGTATCATTTTAATTTCTTCAGTGTCAACTTTAATGAGGAGTTGGTTGCACTGTATGGTGGTACTCTCCAACGACAGACCAAATTTGTGCATGAATGCCTAAAAGTAATTCTGAAGTTGTACAGGGTAAGTAGTGACATACTCTAAAGAATTTACTTCCATTTTTGAATGGAATTCTGTTCTGCCTTTTCTGATTGGATACAGAAGAATGATGAAAAAGGGAGAGAGAGTTTATGACGTGTTGAACACGCTAGTAGCACAAGGGAGAAGTGCTCTTCTTTAACGGGTTGGTACTGCTTGTGATAATCCCAAAGCCTGGGTTAGGTTTTATGTTGTTTCAAAATAAAATCTTCCATGTGAAATGCATGTGTTTTTGTAGCAGAGCATTACATTTTCCCTAACTTATTAAAACAGTAATATAGCATCACCTTCCATCTGGTTTTCCCTAGAAAAGTTTTCTGCTAGCCTCTGTTGATTTTAATTAGTATTAGCCCTGAGGGGATGCAAGTGAATTTGAGGGGAAAAAATGGGCAGGTGTTAGCCAAAGGGGTCTTAGTTTAGTGTGACACCTGTTTCTGATATGCTAATTTTCCTTTGGTCTTCGCTTAAGGGTCAGGAATTTGCACCAACCAGTGTTGCCATAGTAGGTCACTCTATGGGTGGTCTTGTTGCAAGAGCACTGCTCACCCTGAAGAATTTTAAGCCGGAACTTATAAACCTCATCATTACACAAGCTACACCTCACGTTGCACCTGTAATGCCTTTGGATAGATATCTTACTGGTAAGTATTGTAGTTTATCTAAATACATTTTATTTCTTTACTGATTCTCTCAAACATTAACAGGTGAGATTCTTGCAAATTGCTGTGGCCTTGCAGAAGCTTTGGTGTGTGTAATGCCAATGATCTTAGAGATGACTCTTTAAGAATAGTAAGAGATGGTATATTTAGTTAAATTTGTACAGATGGTATACAAATGGTACAAAAAGAAGGATGGCTCACCTTTGGTTAGGGAAGGCTCGCTGTATACTCCACACGGGAGGGATTTCCAAGAAGAGAAATCCTTTCCTGGTGGTGGTCAGCCCTTAAACGGGGCTTGGGGAGAGGTGGAGCCAGGCTTCACCCCTTCCAATCACACAGGTATTATTACCTCCACCTGTGCCCCCATGGCTGACTCAATGCTCACCTCAGGTGACTAATCAGTGGTTCAGGCTGTGATTCAGCAGTTCCCTTACAGTGTGGAAAATGTACTGTTCTGTTTACTGTAATTAATCTATTCCTTTGTTACTATGGTGGTTATTTGAGAGCACTCAGCTACTAAAAGTGTGGTATAAAATTGACTTTGTGGATTTGAGCTCCTGTGAAGGAGCTGGAAATCTAAATATAAACTTAATAAGCTGTAGAGCACATAACCAAATTTGTATGCTCTGCAGAGAACAACATTCTTTCTTTCTTTTTTTGTAAAATTTGACCTCTGAAATACCTTTTTGTATCAAACGAGTTGAATAAATTGAGTTATTTTTGTGGAAGTTGTAAAATGTAATGTTTAATGCTCTCCAAGTCAGGAAGAATGAACATTGAATACAGATAAAAATTATGTTTTATGTAATGGATTTTCATACATGTGTAAAAGCAGCAGTGTGTTTTCTGCTCTACAAGAAAAGTGTAATCATTGGTTATATGCTGTTAACTTACTAGAAGGATAGATTTTACTTAATTGTACTGATGAAGTATATGCTTAGTAAAAGTTGTTCCTTGTAGATACTGAAGGAATTAGTGAAGGAAAAGAGCAGACATTTATTTTGTTTGTTCTTTATAGCACCCAAAGGAAATAGATTATCTCTAGCTGCTGAATTTGATTTATTGTGTTTGTATTAATCTTTTCTGCTACAGCTGATTATAATACTTCCTCCCTGCTGTTTCTGGACTATGGCTGTACTTACAATAAACCTGACATTTGCTACTTTAACAAAATAAGTGCTCAGCTAACGTAGAAAGTGTGTGTGTCTTTCCCAGCTACCTCCTTGTGGTTAAAACAATAGTTTTTTTTGAATCGAGAGTGATACTTGGATCTTGAATGTCTTTAGGAGAGCTTACAAAAACTTCTAGCTGAATATTTTTATGGCATTTTTGTATTTAAAACAGATGTGTGGAAATTTTGATTAATTGTAATGTGTTTTACAGACTTTTATGCAGCTGTAAACAATCATTGGATTCTAAAGGCCCAAGATTTAAGAAATTTAACTACTCTTTCTGTGGCGGGAGGATTCAGAGATTACCAAGTTCGTTCGGGACTGGCTTTTCTACCAAGACTGAGTCAACATGACAGTGCCTTATCTGTTGTGGTAAAAAAGTGAATTATTTTTTTGGTTTTGCTGTGTTAAATAGCTGTTTATGTAATGCATGTATCAGAGTGTGATTGTGGTCTGAATATGTAGGGTAGTGAAATTAAATATTGGAGTAGTAAGTGTGAAAAGTCAAAGGATATGACGTATAGCACCCTAACTAGTTAATGTAGCAGAAATCAATGGCTGTAATAAGAGTATGTGTTGGGGTGGATTCAAGTCATGTGTCACTTGGTACTGTTTCTTTTCACCACCTTCTTGTGCTTTTCTGTTCCAAACACATTTATTATTTTCCTGCATTTTGCAAGAGGCGTGTATGTGGAAACTAACAGGTGGAGTATAAGAGAACAGAGTTCTTGTTTGATTACAAGAGGACAACTCTGTCATTAAGCCACCTTTTTTTTCTCTTAGTTTTTTGTTTCTGGAAGAACTTAGGATCAACTGGATGCAACCTTTGGCTTTTACAGGCATCTATCTCTTTCCAGTGTTAATCAAGCAACATGACAGAAGTAGTTTTGTTTATCGTTCCATGACTCCTTTCTCCCTATTGCATACATGAAAGACACTGGAAAACGCTCCTCAGTAGGGTTTGAAAGAAAATTTGCAGCTTCCAACTTTGATCTAGTGTGTAAGCCAGCTTTTAAATGAGTTTGTTCTGACATCAACTTGAAATGTCATCTGCAGCGGTTTTTATTTGGTCAGTGTTTCCCTCCTTGTTCATTGTGCAGATGGCTGTCTATAAATAGTTTCAGCTCTAGTTCTGCTAGAGTAGGAAGATTAACTCTGCATTTGACCTAGTAACCCTTCTCTGCATCTGCTGCACTTTCATTTCTCTTGAGTGTTGGTGACCAGAATTTTGCATGAGATCCAATGTATAGTGGTGCCAATTCTTTATTTTCTTGTCATCTGGATATAACAACTCATAACAGTGTTACCTGTAACGGGATGGAGTCATTTGTTCCACTTGATTGTTTTCTTCTTGGCCGTAATTCATAATTTTTCATAGTTTGCTTGAATTAATTTGTACAACTAGGTGATAATGTCTATTTATGGAAGGATTTTTGATATTAGTCCTTAAATGCAGTACATGCACCTGTACAAATGTGCAGCTCCAGACCATCCAGTTCTTTCTGCATGGTGTTCTCATGATCCTTTATTTTGAGGATGTCCTTGACTTTTTTCAGCAGCAGACTTCACTGGCATGTTTCTGTTCTAGTATGCCAGGATCACTTACTAAATCAGTAAGATTAGTCATAGAAGCAGTCTTTGAAAACCTTTTTGGTAAGTGTGTTCTTTAACGTGATTTGCCCTTTCACCACTAGGCTCTGCTATCTAGATACTTCCTTAGTCATTTTGTTTTACATGTTCTTATCTGTGCTGAAGTAAACAAGGTTTTGGTCTGAAGACGTAATTCTCTTCAAACCCTTTCCCTGAAAGTCTTCTTAATTACCCAAATAGATTAAAAGAAGGAAAAATAAAACCAAAAACAAACTTAGTATTTTTAAATACTGAATACTAAAAGAATGTCTTAATGCTTTTCCTTTTCTGAACAGAGTTCAGCCGTGCCTAGGACTTGGGCCTCCACAGACCATCTCTCCATAGTGTGGTAAGCAAATCAGACAAAAGTTAATCGGCTGACCAAACAGCTCTGTTCTCTATTCTTCTTATATTATACAGTAATGTTGCATCAGCATAATGGTGTCTCTTCCTACTACTTTTACTCTCCTGGATATTTTCTTCCTAGATTTGAGTTTACTTATTCTGTTTTTCAGGTGCAAGGAATTGATCCTGGCTACCATTAGAGCTTTTTTTGATCTCATAGATGAAAACACAAGGCAGGTTTGTATATGTGATCCTGTGTGTCATCCCCAGCACACCTTCTTCCGTGGCAGAATGCTTAATCAGAACAAATAACATCCTATTAGATAGGGAAGCTCACTTTTGTTGTTTTTTTTTCTGTGTCAGGTTGAGATAATTGTTATATTTTTGGTACCAGTCACTGAAAAAATCCCCTGACTTTATTGTCCCACATGTCAGAAATAATTAGATGCTAAATTAATTGTAATTATTTTATAAATAATAGTACTTGATCCTTCGTAGCTTGAGTATGGACTGAACTTCTATTCAGTAACGCAGTAGGTGTAGTTGGGCTTGCATCATTATAAACAAATTTTGCTAGCATGTATCTTTGAGTGGAATCTGTTACTGTGTTTGACTCCCCTTTTATACCTCATGTATAAAGGGTGAAAAACTGTGGTAGTTTATCTTAGACTTAATACTGCTCAAACTTTCCCATGTGTTGTCATAATGACTGTCAAATAAGACAAAAATAGAATGTAAATACAATACTAGCACAAGGAGAAGCTAATTGGTTTATCTCCAGTTACTATCACATGTTTCTTTTCTAAATATATATCATGCATCTTGAAAACTGTTGGGAAATCTCCCATTGTACTCAGTTTTCTTTCTGAGGTATTATGCAGCAATAAACAGAAATTGGGATTAAGGTCCAGTGGTCAGAAATATGCAAGAGTAGAGCCCCAGACATAGGAAAGGAAGGCTTACAGATGTTTGGTTTTTGCTTTTTTCTGAATTTGTGGTACAGACTTCTTTGGTTACTTAAGTATGCTCACTTCACTATGAGATTTATAGAGACAGAAAGGCATTACAGTTATTCTGAACTTGACTGACGGTGTGCTGGACGGTAAAACTTTACATAAACCAACTGTAATGTCCACACAGTTGACGAGAAAACATCAGTCTTTTTGTATTTGTTTTTCCCCAAATCAAATCACTGTAGAACAAAAGCAAAGCCCAGCCTACACTTACAACTGTTTGAATGGTGGAAAAATCTTAAATGAGATCTAGTAAGCTAGATTTATGACCCCAGACAAATTAATATAAATGTAAGAATTTTCAACTCTGCTAAAAGTATAATATTTTGGTAAGAAGATAAATGTGTCTAATTAAATAACAGCAATAATAATAGTAATAATATCAGGGGAAACCTGGTGACAGCTTTTCAGGAATCTAAAGGGGGCCTGTAGGAAAGGAACCGACTCTTTAGCAGGGCCTGTTGTGGTAGGACAAGGGAAAATAGTTTAGATGTAAAACAGGAGAGATTTAGATTGGATATAAGAAAAAGTCTTTTAAGATAAAGGTAGTGAAGCACTGGAACAGGTTGCCCAGAGATCGGTGGTGGATGCCCTATCCCTGGAGGCATTCAAGGCCCAGCTGGAGCAGTTCTGAGCAGCCTGATCTAGCAGTAGATGCCTGTGTTCATTGCAGGGAGAGCTGGACTAAGTGACTTTTAAAGGTCCCTTCCAACTCGAATGATTCTGTGAGTAATAGATGATGTCATTAATTTTTTTCTTTTTTTCTTTTTCTTTTTTTTAAGATAACTGAGGATCCCAAGAAGAGAATGTCTGTATTGAATCACCACTTTGTTAGACATCCTGGAAAGATATTTGAGGAAAATCCTGAAGCATTCGCAGAACTCACAGGTGTGCAGCAGTTTTCTGCTGATCAGAATTCAGTGATTCTCCTTGACTGAGAGTTGATCTTCTCAATGACAAACTTCTGAAATAAGTCTGTCCTCCTTCAGACACTTCTGAAACAAGATATAGATTTTAGACATAAACTGCCAGTGTTTGCATGGTTTCACCACTAAATATGTTAAAAGTGACAAAAATGAGTATGTTGTTTTTATATGCCTTTGATTCTGAGTGACAAGCTTGATTGATGCTTACACCAAGATGTCCAATAGATAGTCTCAGAAATTGGGAACAGTAAACAGTGCAGTATAATATAATTACATCTCATTTGTGTTGGAAAGATAGTGTAAGTATTGTAGAACCACCATGGCAATTTTGTGCTACTTACAGGTAAGAGACAAGACTTAGGCAAAAAAAGAAAAAAAAAAGAGAGCTTTTGAAGTTAAGGAAGAATATTCAGAGTGACATATAAAAACTTACTCGTTTTTAGGAACTTTCACATGGATTAAAGTCAAAACCTCGAAATGGACTTACTCGGTTTACAATGTAAGTAACGTTTTTCTTCCTTGTGTTTTTATGTTTGTCCTTTTTACTAACAAGCTTTTTTTTTTTCCTTTTAAGGATTCTGATGGAAAATATTTCACATTTCCTCTTGCAAGCTACAGAGAATCATACAGTCATGTTTACTGTGAAAACACGATGTTGGTGAGAAGATACTTACTGCTCTGCCTGGAATTTGTTTGTGGATTTGTATGGTGTTCATTTGGATTCACTGCATACTTTAAGACAATTTAATGAATAGTAGTTGAAATTAATAGTATCTGCTTACGGTCACTGCCTATGCTTTGTGTCAGATGTGCTTGTGTTAGCATGTCGTGCTTGGTGTTTGAGGTCTGAAACCTTCCATGCCACCTGAACTCGAGTCTTATTTCTGACTCTCTTACTCTTAGCCCCAGATTGTTTATTCTTTAATTTGGTGAAGTTGTATTGATTGTTTTGGATGAAGAGGTTATTTTCAGAGTTGCCAGGATTCAGCCATACTTATGGAATATTTATGGCTGTCTATAGGTTTGCTTTCCTGTGATAACATTGAAGTGAGCCAGGAATTCTACAGACATCTTCCACTGGGCAGTGGAAGTGAATGAGAGCCTGCCAAGAATATGGCACCTTCTCAACCTTCTCCTGTGTTGAGAGGTGATAGTGTACATTGTATTTTTTAGTTCTACATGTATCACTTCAATCAAAATGTTTTTGAAAACATTTAAAAAATATTTTTGAAAGGAAGGAGTGCAACCTCTTGGCAAGTTGGAGGTGTATAAATATACTTCTTAGAATTCTGAAGCTATTTTGGATTAGTGGGAAGAAGATTTATATATATTCCTGTTCCATCCTGCCTGGACTTCTTCCCATAAAAGGAGAGGTTCAGACAATCATTGTGGAGAAAAGTGTGTATCCTCAGTGCTTTTCTAATTGTTCTTGTTAGGAGCAGCTTCAAAATCAATTGGAATTCCAAGATGATGACACCAGACTTCACATTAACTTCTGTTAATGCAGAAGTCTGACTTTGCTGTGAAATTGAAATACTAATAATAATGGATATATTTCATTGAAAGCAGCTGAAATTTGAGGGAGACTGTTTCTGTCACCATTTTTGCTTTTACACTTCAACATATAATATCCTTAAGAAAGTTTGGTTGCTATAGTGGTAGCCACTGCAGACATAGTGAACAGAAGATGAGTTGGATGGAGGTGGAAGTTTGTTCCTCTTTTGTAAATTAATTGCAGCAGTTTCTTCTATCAAAGAATTTAAAAGCAATTGGAATACTGAAACTCTTGCACTGTTTAAAATAAGGAATTAATATCTTTCATCTACTTATAAACTCACACGTCTGTAATGTACTTTTGGTATTGCTGTTACAGGACACAAGTAGCTGGATTTATGGCTGTATGAACAGTGATTCTTCAGTATGGTGAGTGTTCCTTATTGAAATAGATCTTGTAAGACTACATTTGAGTTCTTGTGCATATAAAATACCTTTCTTAAGAAGAGATTGGGAAGAAAATGAGAATTATTGCTGAGCATAACTTGTTCTTTCTGTGTCATCAAGGGAACAGGAAAGATATGCTTTCTCAAGATAGCTGCTTGAATACAGAATAAGACAAGTCAAGTTTCTTGAAGCTGTATTTTTTATTTTTGTAGCAGTAAAAAAGTTGTTCCTATTGCTCTGTGCTATATTGGATTCCTAAATTGTGTGTTTTGTAACGTCTCCTTAGAATCCTGTGACAAAGACATAAGACATTACTTGAAACCCTCAGAAAGTGAACTGAAGTGTCTTTTTTATTTTTTCCATATTCCAGAATTGCTCTTGCTGTTATTATATGAAAATATTTGGAAGTATGGATCAGTTAACAATTATTTGAGTCATGTCATTACAGTAATTACAAAAATGAATTTTGAAAATACCTATTCTTACCGCTGGCTTAACTTTCCTCTCTGAAGTTATCTCCACATAAATTCAATTTGCTCTTTAGATTTAGGTAAAGCTTCCAGATAAATTTGAGCTGGTGTGGTATTTATTTGTTAGGGATCTGTGCTGAAGTGTGTTTGGCTGTTACTGTTCTGTATAACCTTTGGCTGGCTTCAAATAGAGGTTAACCTGGTATAGGACTGCTGTCTGAAACCTGGCCTAGTAAATATTAGTATTGTCCTGAGATTTAGCACTGTTTAGAGAAAGAAATGTATCATGGTATTTTAAAAATAACATATTAAATGACAGAATGAATTTCTTACTGTTCATTATTTAACTTAATATAAATGCAGACCAGTTTTGCACACAGAATTGCTGTTCTTATGGTGTGTTTTGGGTATTCCCAACTATGGATACTTTTGATGTTTAAACACGTTAAAATTTGAGTGTGAATTCAATGCTGATGCTGCGTTTGCTCATTAAGAGTTTTCATTATGTTGGTAGTTGAGTGGTTACTAATTGCTGATTGTTGTGCATGACAAAGTTAGAGCTTAATTTGTTTTTGCAAGAACAAGATTTGCACTATCTGAAATGTTTGATTATAGTTTGATAAATGACTGTGGTATCCAACTGCAGTAGACTCAGACTGGTTCTCAGTTCATAAAAGTGAATCTGTGTAGAGTGGGGGGAAAGCTGATCCACTGTCAAAAGGTAATGCTTGACTAATTAATATTTTCATCCTTTAATGTGCCTGGATTTTTGCAGTTTGGAAGCTACTGATTTATCCTGGAAAACTGAGTTACTTCCAACTGTCAAGGTAAGCACTGTACCTACCCTGGGGCAGGGAGAGGTGTTTCATGGGTTTTTCTGTGTTGTGGGGGAAATAGCTGTTCTGCTTACAGCATTAGGACATGCGTTTGTATTTCAGAGGAAGGGATGCAAGAAGTGGTCATCTGGTAATTGATGAGCAAAGGGCTATACTTAGTAATTATTCTTGTTTTCCATTCTTTCTTTCATTCTTTTTTTTTTTTTTTTAATTTCTTTTTTAAGGTTGTAATACTGAAACTTCAGGATTATCCTTCTTTGTCCCACATTGTCATTCTTGTACCACCCTCAGCTGGCAATAAGGTAAAAAGATGAAGCATGGAAATTGCTTGCTCAGGGTGTTCATAGCTTTTGAATCCTATGATAGAACATAAAGGATTAAATATATGCTAAGTTGTGTTGACAAACTGTAGAACCTACATTACACTGTGGTTTGAAGGTTAACTCAGTTATCTTCTTTAAGCTAATTAACATTCACAGTTGATAAATTGCCAAACCCAAAGCATGAATAGTACCTGAAAGGTGCTGAGCAACAATTCTCAAACAAGTTCTTGCAGTTCTTGAGAGTTGTTGCATGTTTTTCTTAACATTCTGGTTGCATTCTTGAATACTTGTTTTAGTGTGATCAATTCTTTTATCCAGAGTAAATGAGAATACTGTAGATATTTGAAGGTACCCTGCAAGCTCTTAAACCACAAATAATGTGGTAGACCGAATTTTATGCAGGTTGTTATTTCTGAATCTCACAGATAATGTGGGAAATGCAACCTGCTGAGTTGCAGCTCACTGTTAAAAATCATGGAAATTGTAAGTTTATCAGCTGTTTTCTCTTGAAAAGCAATGTGATGGAAAGTAATTTTCAAGTGAGCTAAACATGTATTAGAGATGGTAAAAATGGTATCTACTGCATGCTTTTCTTTGCTTTATGTAGTTAAACTCTGGCAGTGCTACACAGAATTGGGACAGAACACTCTCTTTTGCAACATCACACCCCCACCTCCCATCCCACCTTTGGGAAAAAATATGAACTGGATTCTGATCTTTCTCAACTGTTTGAATAGTCTTTTGAAGACTACTGGGGATGATTGAAAGCAAGAGAATTGTACAAGTTGTGCTTTAGATATCCAAATTTGTACTGCCCTGTACTAGAACAAACTAACTGCCGTTTTTGCTCAATGGAGTGTGGAAAAGTGACATCTCAGTATTTGTGTCTGGCTTTTTGCCTGAGCCTGTGAACAGGACTTGGCTAGAGCAAAGGCTTTAGTTGTGTGCTGAATTTAGATCTGTACTGAGTATTCTGAATTGCAGTTTACTTTGGACTGTGAATTCTTCAAAGAGGATTCCAGAACAGTACAACTTCCTGTGACAAATCTTTTTTCCTTTGGTAAGTGTATCTATTACTTTTGGAGGAAGTATAAAACTAATATCACTAACACGTTGGATGATAAGTTTTTCCAAAAATTCCAGTGGTCAAGATGTTTGTTTGGTTTCTTTTGGGAGGGGAGTTGTTTTTACTAAAGTTAATACAGTTTCTGGTAGCAACAAATTAGAAATGTGGGTTTTTTTGACTAACAGATATAGAAGCATGTAAATCTCTCTGGGGAAAAGGGATCTGAAGATGTAGTGAGTTCTCAAATTATTGGTAGCTAATATTTTGAAATAATATGTTCTTTACAGGGCTTTCTTCAAGCAAAATTCTATTAAATTCGACTGGCTTATTTTACAATGTACAGCTTCAGCACTTCAACCAAGTAAGAATCGTACTTACTTTTTAAGCTAATATAACCACTGTTTGGAGACTAAGTTTTGTTTTTGTTTTAATGTTTTAGGTATATCAAGCTTTCAAAATACATGTAGAGAGCCACTGCCAGTCTCTGATAGGTAAATATACATGTTCAAAAGTATAAATTTATATCACAAGCCTTGCTGAAAATTCTCAAGACTAAAACTTGTGGAAGTCTACTCGAGCAATGGAGTCTAGGCAGTATTATTATAACCTGCTCAAATGTCTGCTAGTATTTCAGAGTCATAGAATTGTAGGGGTCAGAAGGGCCCTCTGGAGACATCTCATCCAACCTCCTGCGAAAGCAGGTTCTCTAGAATAGGTTACACAGGAAAACATCTGGTTGGATTTTTAATATCTCTAGAGAAGAAGACTGTGTAACCTCTCTGGACAGCATGTTCCAGTGCTTTGTCACCATCAAAGTAAAGAAGGTTTTCCTCATGTTTGTGTGGAACTTCCTGTGTTCCAGTTGCCCGTTGTCCTGACACTGGGCACCACCTAGAAGAGCCTGGCCCCATTCATTTGACTCCTGATTTATAAGTATTGATAAGATCCTCTCACAGCCTTCCCCAGGCTTAACAGTCTGAGGTCTCTCAGCCTTTCCTCATGAGGAGGTGTTCCAGGCCCTTAATAGTCTTTGTGACCCCCTCCTGGACTCTCTTCAAAAGTTCCCTGTCTTTCTTCAACTGGAGAGTCCACAATTGGACACAGTAATCCAGATGCTGTCACACCAGGGCAGAGTAGAGAGAGAGAATCACTCCCTTGACCTGCTGTTCACACTTTTTAATGCACCCCAGGATACCATTGGCCTTCTTGGTCACAAGGGCACACTGCTGACTCACGGACAACCTGTTGTCCACCAGGACACCTAGGTCCTTCTCTGTAGAGCTCTTTTCTTTCAGGTCAGCCCCTAATTTGTACCAATGTTAGCAGTTATTCCTCCTTAGGTGGAAGTCTCTATGCCTGCCCTCATTGAACCTTATAAGGTTCGTCTCCACACAGCTCTCCTGGTACTCAAATCTGAGTGTTGAGCTGCATTAACTCAAACAGAATGGAAAACTTAAGGACTTTGTTTGCAAAAAAAAAAAAAAGTTTTATTAGCCTGAGGAAATAGCTTTGAAGTGAAAATCAGAGGTTTTCTTGTAACTGTCCCACTTAATGTTGGTGTCTTTTTGTTTTCTGTGTTTAAAAAAAGGCATTTTTGTTCAGTGCTAAGTGTGTAAATACAAACAAAATGCTTCTGATGATTTGTAGGCCACCTTTTGTTCTACCTACATTCTATAAGTCCTTTGGTAAAATTGTACCAGGTCAAGTGTGATAGACAGATGTAAATAAGTGGTACTGTTAAGCAGTGTGTATGTATTTGTGCTTGAGTGTTGTTTTGAGGAAATGGTGCCTAGCAAATATTTTGTCTGTATTTGGTGTGACTATTAAATTTTCTTTATTTGATTTTTGCAGACACTTGCCACATCTAGATCTGAATGAATTTTATGTTTGTAATTATCTTCCTTTTCAGAAAGAAAACCTAGTGTTTACAGACTTCATATACCCTGGTCACATGAAGATTCAGTAACTGTGGTTAAGTAAGGACTTTATCAATTGTAATTTCTTGTTATGTTTTGGAAGAGATGGAGCATTCCATTGTGGGCATGTTTCTGACATGATACAAATTCTCCAGTCTCAAGTGCTTTACCTTTCTGTGTTTCTCTCATTTACCTATCTGCCTTTCTTGACAAATAAAAAAAAAAGTTTTCTTCAGAATGTCTACTAATAGATAAACGAGTTGCTTGTTTGGTAGTTGTTACTTATTTTATGGAAGTGAATGTTTCATTTCCTGGTAATTTTAAGGTTTGACCCCTTTGTGAGTGGGAACTAGAGCTTGCTCTGGATACTGATTTCTTCCTGTAATACAGATTTTTGATCACAGAGCAGCCTAAACTCTTTCAGTAGTATAGCCCTGACAAAAGCAAATGCTACGCCTTGAAACGTGTGTCACTCATGAATTGTAGTTGAACAACCTGATTAAACTTCAGGTTTTTTTCGTGTATTTTCTACTCCAGCAACTTAATGCTTACAGGAGACTGAATTGAAAATTCATCCTCTCCATTCTCTTCATTTAGCTTATTTACATGTTCTCTGAGGTGTTAGCTAAACTTGTCAGTTTTCGTTAGTATTACACCCCTTGACAGACTGGAAGACGCTGACTTGAGAATGTTAAGTAGTTCTTGAATGACTGGATGGACTTTGAGCTGCCTGGTCCAGTGGAGGCTGTCCCTGCACATGGCAGAGTAAGGTCCCTTCCAGCCCAAACCGTTCTATGGTTCCTTGAGATAGAATAAGCAAGTTCAGTGTACCATTCAGTCTGTAGCTTGTGGTGACACTTGATGAACTAATTCTGTTTAATGTGCACATGTTGAGGAATAAAGTGTGATTTTTTGTTTTTTTTATTATTACTATGAGGAAAATGATTACCAGTTAAGTTGCTGTCTTTCAGAGTTCCATCACTTACTGAGATTTCTGCAAAGCTGCACATTGCTCAGCCTGAAAATGAGAGCAAGGTTCCAGTGTTAAATATTTACTCTTCCTCAGACTGTCAGTATGAAGTGAGTAAAAAACGTTTATTTTATAGCTAGTTTGTGTCAGTGTATAATTTTTGTATAATTCAGTCTTTCAAATCATGTAGCTGGTTTTTAGCAAAACAGACGTGAAGAAAATCTAAGATTCTGCTCTTTGGCCTTTTTGTAAGTGTCATACTTGCTACAATTGTTTTGCAAAGCTAGAGGGCTATTGAAAGTTGGGCTTAGGCTTCTTTATGCAAAAATTAAAGTATTTGTTTAAAAAAAAGTTGGTAGGAAGTTGTACTTTTTTAATCTCAGGATTGCTGTGTTCTAATGGTGAAGTTGTTTTTTTTAAAGTGTTTTGTGTTGTGTTTGTTTGCCATTGTGCAAAATAACACTCAAATTATCTATTCATTTTTTTTTTTTGTGCAGGTAATTCTGAAGACGTCGTTTTTACAAATTCTTGGACAAGTAAGAAGGTCTTTCAGTACAAGTTTTTCCTTCGGTTCTCCTGTCCTTTGTCACATGAAATCCCTTCTTGATGCCAAGAGGAGCACTACTCAGGGACCAGTTAAAACTTCGTCACATGACAAGGCATCCCATCCCATGCCCACATTTTCAGAATAGAAAATCATTCTAGCTCTAAAGAGCATAGAGTATATGTTGAGCATGTGACTTTGTAGTTAGTGCAGTATCAATAGAAGGATGGCACTGGGAAGTCAGATTGACTGTCTTGCCTAGTGAGTCAGTACTGATAAAACTTGAGCATTTGACATGAACCAAAAGTAGGGTTAAAAAAGTATAAGTAGCTCATTTTGTCTCTTCTTAATAATTTTTCATACTGTATCCATGAGGAATACTTTTCTACATTGGTGTCAGTAAGAATAGATCACCCATCTGCAATTTTCTGATTCTGAAAAGAAATTAAATGCCCAAGCACCAAAGTCTGACTCTGGAATATTACTGGCAAGTTTCTCCATTTGTATATATGCAATTATATAAAGGGTTTTTCATTTTGTTATCGTTTTAGAAGGATTTCTGTAATATCTTTATGTGAAGGGATTTTATTTCATAACTTTGGACAGTGGATGCCAAGTAAAACATAAGTTAGAGTCTGAAAGGATTCATAACTCTGTGCAGGTTCTGCTTGGGAAGTGCTTTTTGCTTTTAGGATTTGTTTATGTATTTTGCTGAATTACCAGTAGCGTGCTGCTCTCTTCTTTTTGTATTTGCTGTGATTGGAAAAAAAGTTTCTGTTTATAGTTTGGTTCCTTATAAAAACACATTTAAGTAACCACTTGTGAGAATATGTTCCATATATAACATCAATTGCTAATAGTGGTTATGAAGTACTTGTCCATATTTAACAAGAAACTGTTGCGTCCTTTCAGATAGATCTTCCAGTCAAATTGTCATGCTGGCTTTGTGTTAATTTTTTTTTTTCATGTGTGTATCTACACAAATGATTTTCTTATCCTGCTCTTTCAGATAATAAGGTTCCATGCTGGGGCTCTTCCTGTCTACGTTGTATCTAATATTCTCCTTACCTATGGAGGACAACTGAGTACACTGATGTCAACAGGTAGCTTTCTACAAAAAGATTTCTTCTAGTGTTTTTGAAGAAAGTACTTCTCCAATTTACTGTTGAAGATTTAGCAGTTGTGATTTTTTTTTTTAAGCCAGCTGTCACTGAACTTGAGCAAGTACTTTCGATATATGTTCTTTAGCTTCAGTTTTTGTTGATAGTTCTCTGTGCTTGTGTTCTAGCAGAGTTGTTTTTGTTTTTTTCTTTACTCTGCAGCCCCTTCCTTATGATTAGTGTATGATTAGTTGCGCTGTATTTTAGTATTAATAGAAAAGTGCTTAAAAATATGTGTAAGTTTAAAATATAATGTTAATATGCATACAACAATCTTGCATGAAAATGAGCTTTGAAGACTGATTGTTAGACATGTCTTAAGGCACAATGCATTTTTATTTTAATTCAGGTTGGTATTTGTAACAAACTGAGTTCCTCTGAAAGCTCTTGTGCCATACTACCTGAATATGAATGATGCAGTGAATAAAACCCTCTGATCATAGAATCACAGAATCTTTTAGGTTGAAAAAGACTTATATAAAGTCCAACTATGATGAGGTAGGCAACCTTACAGTGTTGTTGTAAGACGTGGTTATCTCGTAAGTGAACTTTTCAGATTTTTTTCCTGAATTTGCTTTTTGTTGTGAGTAGTCTTTGTTAAAGTTCATGACAAAATAATAATTATAGGTGCTTTCTGTTCTTGATTCTAGGCCAGTGTTCAGAATTTTCACTTGAACTAGTTAGAACAGCTAAACCCTACAAAGTAGAACCTATTATAAGCATTGTTGTGTTTCTACAGGGGTAAGTTTGCATCATTATTTTCTTTTTTTTTAAGCAGTTTCTAAAACAAGAAGATTCAGAATAACCATGGGTGGGAGGATTATTATGTTATGGTCTGACTGTGGTTTTGTTTGAAAGGCTGTAGTAAGAGGAGTAGTTGATTAAATGTCTTAACTGTAATAGCAAGTGGAAGTGATAAGTAATACTGCTTTCATGTTTTTGGCAGGTTTAACTGGTTTAGAGAGATATGGGATTCACTCTTGCTACCAGAGGTGGATGCTGCTGTACTGAGTAGTCAGGATGCATGGTTCCCCCTTGTGTCCCTGATTCTATTTCTTTTTGGGACAGGCATTGCCTACTGGAGTGGAGTATTTTTCTCTACATCTGTGAGAATCTTCTCTTCGTTATGGTTGATTCTGACTAGGTAAAACAACATTATACTCCAATTACATTTTTTTAGATGTCTGCAACACGATCATTTTTGTTTGCTTCAATGTGAATGATTGGACAGATGAAATTCTGCCTAGTTTTAGACATCTGGATTTGCTAGTGCTAAGTACTAATGAAGAATGAGAAGTACCTCATAGTCCTTGTTACACATCACCAGAAGGGAACTTAAAATGGCTTTTTACTACCATATGTGGTCGTAGTGGCTCATAAAGATTCTGATCCAGCCCTGAATTTCTTGGGGGGGGGTGGGGGGAAGATTTGTAAATCTCTTTTATGTAGATAGTGTTCATTTGGCTTTGGTTCAGTATTTGGAGAAGTTCTGATATGGCCAGCAGCAAATAATTTGTCATTAGTTGTCTGTAGAGTTTCCTGTTCCTGGCAAATGCTCTTCTCAGGCTGCCCGGAGGTGTGTGTGATACCCCATCCCTGGAGGCTTTCAAGTCCAGGTTGGCTCAGGCCCTGGGCAACCTGATCTAGCTGTGCATGTCCCTGTGTGCTGCAGGGGAGTTGGACTAGATGATTACCTTTAAAGGTCTCTTCCAACTCTAAAGATTCTATGATTCTATGATTTTCTTTGTGGTTATTTTCAGTATTTGTTGCAAAGGCTTTTGAGATGATATTTTCCAAATAACATGGGTTTTTTTTTTCCCATTGTTTATTTTAGTTATGGAACGTTCAGTGAAACTCCAAGAAATTATAGATATTGTACTATCTTCCCCATTCCATTCCCCCCATTTTCCTATCTTATCATCTCATCTTTGTCATTTCAGGTTCATGCTTATGTCTTAGTCATATCTTCTGGAAAGCTGAGACTCAAAAAGCTTTCCTGTGTCTCACACTGTGAGCGAGCAGCAATTCCTGTCTGAGAAGAATGTCACAAAACTAATCTTGCAAGCTTATTGTTGTATGCTGCTGTGCTGCCATTGAACACCACGGTGTATTAATGTTTGTAGTTGGAGTCTCTGATGTGCAGCTGTGAAGCAGTAATAATACAGTGCTGGTTCTCTTTGTCTCAACAGAAGAACATAGGGACTGATGTAGATCTGGAGCTAGGATAAGCTAATGCTTTAGTGCTTTATGTTCACCAGCTTATCCTATGTGTTCCCTGAGTGAAGTAAAAGTAATGCCTTAGCTACAAACTAGTAGCTAAGAATGCGTTGGTTACAGGAAGGTGTCAGGTTTTTATTTTAAGTTTTGATGAAGTTTTTTTTTTTTTGTCAAATAGCTTACGTATCAGTTGGTGTATATGTTTGTCTAGCCTTTTTTTTCCTCCAGTGTTTAATCAGTTCAGGAGCAACACATTGTTATGAGTCATTTGTGAAACAGAATAATTGTTAGATATCTTGTAATGACATCAAAACTATGAAGTGTGACAGCAGTTCTGTCTTTTTTCAGACCTACTGCACTTTCGAAAGCTAAATTGATCACACCCAGAAGGCTCTGCGTGATGGGGTCCCTTGCTTTGGTTAGCTGGACCACTTGTGGTGCATTTGCTCTGTTCGTTATTTATCTTCAATACTTGTTCAAGGTACTGAAAAACTGAGTGTTCTGAATTAGTACGCAAAGTCAGAATTTTGTGCATTTTGGATTAAAAATGTTAAAAGCAAAAACTGAAGGTTACCTTGATGCATGCCCAAAAGAAATGTTACAATTTAGGTACTTGAAATAGATCTTTTTTGAATGTAGCAACGTTATAAAATTGAGGACTAATAACTTTCTTGAACAAAAGCTTCAGTGGAAGAAGTTTCTGGAATGTTCTGTAGAATAATTTCTTGAATACTATTCACAGATCCTTTTGAAATAAAGGGAGGAAGATGGATATATGGCTGTACTGAATTAGAATAGTTTTATTGTATGTATAATCTGGTCCCTTGGCTGATAACACCAGGATCCATTTAGTCCCTGCGTCCCTGCTATTCAGTTTCCATGGTCTCTGGTGCATCAGAGTATCTAACTTAGGTATCTGATTCACCCTGTGGTTGCATAGTTGCTAAAATGGGTGCTATGGTTTAGTTTCTAGGGAAGCCTTGGGAGCAGGCAATGGCTGGGAGTTAAGGGTACAAAAGGAAGCAGCCTACAGGTGGTCTGAGGTAGGTTGGTGGCAGCAGAAAGCACAGTATGGGGAACAGGATATCTCTGTGTTCTTTGAACCTGAGAGAGCTCCACTGAGGCCCTAGCTGTTAAAAAAGTCAATTAATAATTAACCCCTTAATTTTTTCTTGTGAACTACAGATTTCATGTGAAGCAACTTTACTAAAAAAGCGAATCTGTCTTACAGGTTATAAAACTAAGTGTGAATGTCAGAGCAGAACAAAACATGCTGACCAGGGTGAGTGTTTTCCTGTTTCTGTTCAAAATTCTACAACCAGAAACTGTTTGTGCATTATAAATTGTTATCATCTTGCCCTGGCAGTATTAGGTTGTGCTGTGATGATTGAGTGGCTGCAAAGTTTGCTTACTGTGTGTGTGATGAAAGTACAGGACACAGGTATCCTCTTCTGCCACGTATGATTATTGCAGTCACTGTTCAAAATCACTGCAAATTTTGATAAATTTCCTAGCAATTTTGGGGTGGTGTTTTTGTGTGTTCAGTTTTAAATTTTCTCCTGCTCTTCTTCCATATCCAAATAATCTATTTTATGTTTCATTAGTAGCTTTTTCAGTCATTGAAATGTAGCATCTGCCAGCTTACTAGTTCATCTCCGTTATTTATTGTTAGAGCTAATGTTTTACTTCTAGTTATGTTACCTCCTATATATTTCTTCCATGATTGATCATCTGTGATTTTCACCCACGTGCTTTATTTCTTTTCTGTTCTTCCTCCTTCCGAGAACTCCATTTCTTAATACTGCAATGGTGTCAGGATATCTCTGCTCTCCTATGTATCTCTCTATTCTTTTCTTCCAAAGACAAACTATTAGCGTAAGAGAAATTGCTAGACGCTTTGAAGTGGAACGGTTGAACTTTGCTCTTGATGGCTTTTTTGAGGGATAAATTGTAGATTTTCTCCCTGAGTCATTTTTCATACGTTACTGTAGGGATAGCTTTTCCCTCTTTGTCCCTGTGTATGGGTTCTCTCAAGCCAGTGTGTGCTCTTGTTTTTTTTCTTTTCAGGATTCGGACCATTCAGAAGAAACGTCGCAGAATTCCGTTAGATGCACGGTCAAAAAACAGACTTTGATAGACAGTACTTCAGAAGCAACGCAATCTCTCTCCAACAGTACAACTGCTGAAGCTGCTAACAGTCTTAAGATCCATGTTACAATGCTCAATTTATTCACGTGGATTGTGCTGCTCAACTTGCCATCTTTAGTTTATTGGTTGAAAAATCTCAGGTAACTTCTTAAATTGTCAGTAAGGGTGGGAGAAAAGAATCCAAACCTTTGAAGATAGTCACAATTGCAAATGTTTGATTCTTCAGATTGTCTATCTTATTGTAGCATCAAAGGCTTCCGTTGACTGTAACTATCCTTTCTATGCAATCTGGCTTAGGTATAAGTAGACGTTAAGAGAACAGTATGTTTGAGAAAGTAATGATTGAGAAAATGATTTAAATTCAGCTCAGGGTGCTGTATAAATTTCATATTCATTGCATAGCACATCATTGCTTTCAAATTGGATTTTATCTGGTAGTCTAGTTTAGAAGTAACATGCTTTTAAAACTAATTCACTCTTTTGCAGGTACAATGTTAGACTTGACCCTGATCCATGTAGAGCTACAGCTATTATACTTGTATGCATTTTAGAAGTTCTTATGAATTCAAGTGCTTCTGAAGTGAAATCAAGGTACTGTAACCCAATCCCCAGTTTTACCGTTTATTTCTTACAAGTTCAATTTGTGTGATAAAAATTCACTTGCACTTCACAGATAAGTAATTATTAAACCTATGCAGAGATTCAGAAACTCATGTACTTAAGTGTTAAGAATTAGGTAGAATCTAGGCAAATGATTATAGTTCAGGTAAGTGGAGAAACATGTATTTACCACGTGGGCTTCAGTAGAGTATTTAATATCTAAAATATCGGTTGCATAAAGACTTGTTTTAACTGTGACATTCGTTCACAACTCATTTAAGCTTTCAAAATGTTACAGAATCCTACTCTATCATAAAAATTATTATCTAGAAGTTAGAAGGATAAGTGGATTTTAAACCATCATAGTTATGTTCTTGTAATACTCCCTTATGGGAGAGTGCCCATACCGTGCATTGTTTGGTACAGTTGGTTGTGCAGTTCTTTCTCATACATAAAATTAGTTGTTGTCCCATGAAAGCTTAATAATAAACAGTGTAGTTTATCTTCTTGACCAGTACTTGTTACCTCAGTTGATTTAAAACACTGCATCTTTCTGTTACCGAGTTGATTTCTAGATTTGCTTAATAATATTGTTAAATGACATTTTCTTATCCTTTTTGCGTAATTTCTCTTCCTCATATATCAATTGATATTTCCCACTGAACCTGTTCTATTTATGTTTAAAAAATGGCTAACCCTTGAAATCTTTCTGAAGAAAATGAAATATGGTATTTGGACTCCTTCTGCACGTATGACCACAAAATGGCACTTTTTTCTTTATATTCTTACAGTAAACTCTTGAAGATCGCAGCCAAAGTTCCACTCCCTTTGTCTGTTGCAGTGTTGGCTTTCGGAAGAATGCATTTATACAAAGTACCACATTTTGTAACTTTTTCTTTTCTTCTACACCTGCTGTGTTGTGTTGTGTAACATTCATTTTACATAGGAACAGTGCAGCCTAAAAAGTAACAGTGAAGAGGTGACAAATTTCAACAAAGGAATGCCTAGGTTAACATAACTTTTTTTTTTTTTTTGTAAAGATAACTGAGATGTGATTACCTTGTGAAAAGTTTATGGTTCTGTTCATGCTACTTAGAAAGTTTTTCATGGTGTTCATTTCCTGACTGTGAAAATTAAGTGAATTAACTCTGTGCGTGTGTAAGCACATGAATTGTTATTAAGGTAATATCTCAGCACTCTGTTTGCCTTGCAGACATTCTGATATTTCACTGTATTTCTTTGTTGAAATAGACTTTTTTTTTAACTCAGTACACTGTACGGTGTGTATGTTCTGAACTTGCATCTCTTGCAGGTCTGAAGTATGCTGGTTAAACTCAAACTTTTAAGCACACTGTGACTGTCAGAAATACTACACAGCCAAGTATACTTTTAATCATTTTATGCTGTATTTAAAAGCTGCCACATTTGTGTCTAGTCAAACCGGAATGTGCTGCTTCTATAGAGCTGTTATTTCTAGCAAAGTACTTCTTCAGTTACTTGCTCAGATGAGTGTCTGAGGGATTGTTTGAAGTCTTAAACATTTTCATTTTTGCGAGAGTGAGGAAACAGTGACTGTTTGTCTAGCTTTCTATTATGGAAGGTTACCAGCAGATTCTTAAACAAGTGGCTGTAATGTAGTTTTAAAACATTGCCAGTGTTCTCTGAAGTTTTGTTAGTTCAGAAATGATTCCTTAGACCTCTTCCGTGTGTAGAAGGTAACAAATTTTAAGGTATGATGAGTTTACAGTACAGTTGCTGTACTGCAGTTTCCAGATAGCCAAGGCAGGGTTCTTTCCTGTTGCAAATGGAGAATCATCATCTCATAATAAATGTCCATACAGTAATTTAATATGAAATAGCTACAGCAGTGTAAATCCATGCCTTGCCATACTGTGCTAACTTCCCTCACGTGGATGAGCTCTTAGTAGTATAAAATTATTGACCGTGACTATTAGCTGTACATAAAGAATTATCTTAGTGCCTAGATGCTACAGTGACTGCCATTTCCAGCAATGCCTAGAATAGCTGTTGTATAAGGAGTTCTGTCTCCTGGACGTGTGTTTTGCCGACAGAAGAAATCACACTAACCATAATGTTGTTTAAAATGAGGTATTGATTCCGTGTAGAGATGAGTACTACTACTTGCTTCTGTCTTAGCTGACTCCACTAACTGAGATACCTGTCATCTTCATATAGAATTACTATACCAGCTTGATTACCTAATATGGATGATAACAGGAAATCTGCTACGTACTGTCAGTTGAGTATATTCTGAATATAGTAGTAGAGCCTGACCCATTGACTTTATTGTATCTTGTTATTCTTGCCTAAAGTGCCTCAGTTAGCTCTAGCTTGTTCTTAGAGTCAATTCATCTGAGCTGCCTGAAAAGACTTATTAATTCACACGGTGACTTTCTGAAATGAACCTATTCTGTCTTATAAACAAGCCAGCAGTTCAAACTATCACTAAGTCATTAGAACTGCTTCTGTTTTCAGTTAACCAAACCACTGTTACTGCTGTCAGTAACCGATGTGCTAATCTTCTAATCTAGACATTTTACTAGCAGGATTAGATCGTGCATAGTGTTTGTAAATCAGAAGAGTTAACTGCATTATATCCTGATACTGTCTAACCAAATGTATGCTACAGTATATGTAAATAAGGTAATTTGTGTCTATGTATACTTGTAGCTTGATTTAGCCTAGAAGTTACTTTTCAGACATGGAAGAATAGAGTAGTTTTCCTACTTTCAAGTGGCTGTGAGTGTGAAAGATAGTGACAGAACTGCAGTGGGACTGGTAAAAGGCCATCTGTGAAATGTGCAAGACCTGATTTCTGTGGAAGATCATTTTCTTGTCCTTCATGGTCACTTTGGCCTACTACTGAATTTTGCATCCGATTTTTGTTTGCCATCTTTATCACTTCATCATGCATGAACCCGTTTGTTGGAACTGTTGATGAAATAAAATGATAGTCAGAGTAAGGAGAGCAGTCTCAAGATGTGGTAACTTCCAGAATCTGACAGCGCATGGAAGATACCAAATCACAGCAGCATAAAATAACACCATTTTTCTTATTTATTGATATTTTCGTAAGCTAGGAATTTTGTTGATATTGTTACCATTTCTCTTGAAATGGGTTACAAAACATTATGTAGTGATTCTGAATGTGGTTTTGAAAGTGTAGGAAGGAATGGAAGGATATAATCCTTAGTCTGAGATCCTAGGTGGCAGACTTTCATCACTCTTCTGTTGATACTTCCTTTTCCACGGGTTACTTACTTTCACAGGGGGAAGAAGAAATCTTATTGCAAATTTGGATTTTGTATGTTTTGTGTGTCACTGCTAGGTGGAAAACATGTTCTCAGAGATGTGCAGTGATTGAGGACTCTCTAACTGCTGTTTGAGAGATGACAGTTCTAATCTCAACTAGATTTCCTGTATAATCAGTGGAGGGGATTAGGACAAGTCTAGAGGACAATTCATTCAATTCTAAGAAAAGATTATATAAATTTCCGGAATAGTTTTTCAGATAATGATTGTACTTCTGGAGAAAATGCTTCTGTTCTACAGATTTCTAGTTCTGCCACTTTGATCATTGCAACCTTGGCAGAAATGTGGGCTAACCCACTGCAAGGACTTTTTAATTGACTGTATGACTAAGTATAAATATTATCAGAATATCCTTCTGTATGAGTGGACTACGTTTATAAAACAGCTTTTGGGAAGTAGATTCTCTTCATACCTTTAAATCAAAATTCCAGTTTACTCTTCTAACTTTAAACTGTCTGGAGTAACTAGAGATCAAGACAAGCTATTTCATGATGATTTAGACCTTTGTGCTGTAAAGGAGGTAACTCCCACTCCAACTCTCCTGTTCCTTTTCAGAAGTTGAGGTACTGATTTTGCAAAACCACTGTGGATGTTCACCACATTTATATGGAGATCATGCCATGTAAAACAAAGAATTTTTGGCTTATAAGTCAGGAGACAATCAAAATAAGAATGTGTCTCTCTCTTATGTTTTTGTAAATTGCTAGAAAGGGAGTGATGATAAAGAAAAGACAACGTAGAGTAACAAATGTCACTGACTGAAGCAGAATCTTTCTTATTATGCTGCAGTAATAGCTATACCTATAGCTATCAGTTCATAAAGGATTTTTATTTGTAAGGCAAGGAGAAAGTGTTATTTCTTAACTGGAACTACTAATGGCTATATTTTCAGAGTTGGTTTAAAGTCAGTTGCAGTATGTCACATTTCTGCATCCTCTGGAAAAGGAATTTGTCCTTATTTTTTTTCCTGAGGGAAAAGATAAACAACCACACAGTATCTGAAATTGTTTAATTTCATATCTAATATTAGAAGTTTTGCTCTGATGGTTTCCTTTTTTTTTGAGCAACGTATTGCGGAAAGAATGGGGACTGCCTGTATGCCAAAGAGAACTTTTAAACTACCTAAGTCACCCTCAAAGTCAGTCTTTAAAAAAAAAAAATCCTTTGATATTTAAAGCAAACAAACAAGAGGCAACAGGAAGCATTATTTCATAGGTTGGCATTTGATATGAAGTCTAACTTTCCATCTGTTTGCCAGTAACAAGGTTGTGAACCTGTCACTGCTTTTTTTCCTAAGATCTCCTTCAGGTCTTGACAGGATGAATAAAGCTCATTTGTTGTTGCCTGTGCATAAAATTGATATTTGAGAAGCCCTTTTGATCAAGCTGATGAAGTTTAGCTCAGTGCATTAATGAGTGCGCTGATAAGGAACAAGTTTTATTTGTTTACACTGAGAAAAAGTGTAGCCAGTTATAGACCTTTAATGCTCTGAGTTACTGAAAATGTTTCTGGAAGCAATTATGGTGTATGTACAGTAATTGTGCTGCTGTTACAAGTCACCAAGCCAGTAGAAAACTGTTAGCTGCGAAACAGACTGAGCTCAACGTTTTTTATGTATCGTGGTGAATGTTAGTTGCTTAATTTTCAGGTTTGACTCTTTACATATCCTTTTTTGGGGGAGATAATCAGACTAGCCTTTATGAGCACTTAGCATTGTACTGTAAGTGGTTTTAATCTTCCTTCACCATACCTTTAGAGGAGATGTGTTTCTGTCACCAAAGCTATGTGCTGCTCTTATATATCTCTGGGAATGTGTGCTGATGAATGACGACTGAAAAGCAGTTAGACAATTTAGAGCTAGATAAAATACTTCAAGTTTCTTTAAGTTTATTTGACAAGCCTATTACAAATATGCATTATTTTTATTTATGGAAGAATGTATTTGAAACTTCTAATTGGGACATTTAAAGATTAAGCAATAAGCATGCATTTCATCTCCTTAGTAAACATTACAATTTTTTGAAATAAATGTTGAGTATTCAGAAAATTCTATAGCTTTTATTTTAGTCTGCCCACAACTACAGTTCTTCAGATATCTAAGCACATAGCTGCTTCAAATATGTGCTTATGACATTGTAGCCTGGAAGCCAGAGTCAAAGCTGTGACATTTTGACTTTAAGTTGGTTTAAGGTTTAGGGTCTCGTTCTACAGTCTTATATGCATACAGGTTTTGGAACTCAGTCTCTTGTAAAAGATCTTTTAAGCATGATCTCTACAGTTATTGATAGGTTGTGGTCTAAATTCTCTAGGAAATGTGTAGTATCAGAGCTAATTTTGTGTCTCTGAAGTTCAGGAATGGTACGCAAAAGCTTGTTACTTTGCAGCACATCATTCCAGTTGTTCCTTGTGTGCAGGGTTATCCTTGGTTTGCACTGTCCTGCTGTAGCACAAAATTAGAGGTTTGCAGTAATGGTAGGCACTGTGAATGATATGGTGACGATACAGAGCGTTTGTCCTGTAGGCTATTGCTTTATGGAAGTTCTTCGTGTTCACTGAAGTACCAATGAAGACCATGTTTTCCTTTAAATTCTTAAATTACTTCAAGGTTTATATTAAATGTTTAGATGTTTAGCTTTAATAAATGTTAGAAGGACTATTCTGGGATCAACTTAGGCTTCTCTATTTTCCGTTTGTGTCACTCTAAGTGTGGAAACAGTATTTGAGACCAGTACATGACAACTGAAATATTTACCGAAGCCTACAAAAATGAATATGAGATACATAATTAGTGCCAGACCAAAATTGAAATGTGAAAATCCTCACTGTGACTTTAAACTCTTACCTTTCTAAAGCAAAAAAAACCCCACCACCGCTGCAAAACAACAAAACCCACAACTGTGTGCCTTAAACCAGTAAATGAATACACACTAACTGTAGCCTGTAGACTTCTGTAGCCTTATTTTTCTTCTTTGAAATCAAAGGTGTTTGTGTGGATCATACTGATAATTGGTTTGTGGAAAATTATTTTGACTCTTTAAAAATATAAATAAATAACAAACTACATTTATAGACAGTAAGATTTATGAGAAGTACAGGGTACTTATGGTTTGGAATCGCACCACCCAAAGACAGAAAACTTTAGCTGACCTCAGTTTCTCATTTCTATCTATAGTGACAAAGGAAAATAAGGATGAAAGATCAGTCTCTGATATGTCTCATCTTCTAAGTCTTTGTATCACAATCTTTCTAATTTAGTTTATTTTCTTTAAAACTGTAGCTCAAGCAAAATACTTTATTTTAGCCATTAAGTAACAACAGCTACTCAGAGTGGTTTGGGTAGAGTTGAGGGACAGGGAGGCATTTGTTTGCAAGCCTCAGACATTGCAATAAGGAATTTCATGTTTTAGGAAAAATGTATCTGTAGGTTTGAAAAACTAAGTCTACGCATTCTGTTCTTAAATAATCAAAAAATAAATATTCAAGATCTTAAAATCCTGCTTTGATGTAGTAGAAGTTTAACATGAAGAACTTAGGGAAAATCACTTGCGTTTGTTTGTATATTTTGAGCAAAATCCCTGAATTTATTTTTTTTCCAGCAACAGTACTAAGTAAAACTTGTTCTTGAATAAAGATATTGTGTCTGGGAGACTATCAGTGGGCTATGGATATTGAGATGTGCATACAAAATGATTTCAGGTCAGCTCATCACAGTAATTTGTAGCAATACAAATCAGTTAATAACTTTCTTTTGTTGAGATCCAACATGAGTCCAGCTGCCACAATGCTGGTTTTGTTGTGGAGCAACAGGTAATGTGATTTTTTTATTATTATTGTCAGCCCTACTGATTCCTTCTAGTGTGTAAGTTTAGGACTGTTAGAACTTCTGCCAGTCACCTACCTGTCTCTTCTTTGTTCTGTGCTGATGTTATTCCAGTAATCCTAGTAATTGTTGACTTGCTGGCTACAGAAATACTAATGTGAAAATCCTAGAGAGGGCCAAGCTTTTAAGGCTTTTATATATGATGATGAATTTAGAAAAAATGCACAAGCCTAGTAACTTAATCCTTTGTTACCGTTTAATTGTTTTTTCCAGACAGAAGGTCAGAATAATGTTGGACAGAGCACTTACTTTGGGTGATGGGCAACCAACCAGGGATTGATTGGTTGTTTTTGTTAAGCAAGCTTAAAGTACTGAGGAGCATTTTGAGAAATCTGTCAGTTACTAAGCAACCTAACTTTCTTTTTTTTTTCTTCTTCTGTTTTGAGTTCTTATAATAGCTAGTGTAAACCTAGTATTTAAAGTGGACCTAACTCTAACAGTCACAGGTTTCTAGAGTTGTTGACAGAGTCTTACCAATATATGTTTAAATAATGCTTTAATAAATTATCGTACTCATTAGAAGAGTTATAACTGAATTTTCAGATACATCTGCTGTGTGTGATAAGCTTGATCAAGTCTTTGTCTTGTGAGATGCTGAGAAAACCTTGGAAAATAGATAACTTCAGCTCATGTTTAAATTATTGAAAGCCATTTATGTCAGTCGTCCAAAACGATAATTTTAAATACTGGTCCATTTTCATTGAAGTTAAGGGCAACCTGAATGAGAGCTACACTGGGACTTTGACATTTTGATGGTTTCCCTGTCTGTTGTGTATAATTTGTATTGTTTCTATGTCTTGTTTTTTTTTTGTTGTTTTTTTTTTTGTTTTTCTTTTTACTTTAGTGTGCATGATATAGAAGTACACTGTATATAGTATAAGCTTTGCTAAATAAACACTTCTGTATATTTTTGTATGGTGTTCTAACATGGTTGCATTAGTACAAATTGTGGTAATTCACAAAAAGTGCCATTTACCAGTCATGCTCTGTGGAGTGTTGTGAATGTCACCGGTTGTACAAACACGCTAATCTGTGTTGTAATGAACATTTGCCTTTAGTCTTTGCTCAGGTACTGATGTGCAGCAGTTTGGTGCTTTTCCTTCTAACTTGTAATACTCGGGATTCTAAGCAGAAAATAAAATCAGTGAACAACAATATTGTGGTTAGAGTATTACTTTCCATAATGAAGGTTTTTTTTTTTTTGTATCTTAAGCGGAATAGAGTAAAGATCGTGCTTGATGAAGCCTGTCTCAGTATCTTAATTAGTGCATCCTATGCTTGTACATCTGCCTTATCTTGAACGGGAAACATAATAGAATGGAAAAAATATTTGTTGAGTAATGCAGTTTATATACAACATCATGTGTATGAAACTTGTTCTGTAACTAAACTAATTAGTTCTAAGTTTGCCTGTCATTCTAGAACAAGGCCTTTACTGTCTTGTGGAAACTTGAATGGGACTGAATGTGCAATACAGTGCGCATGGAAAGTAGTTCAAACATGAGTCGAGTATTACCACACCACAGCTATGATCATGTCATTAGTATTAGCAACTTCCTAAGCATTTGATTTACTGAAGATGTGCTTCTATGTAGGCAGTTGGAGAAAAACCCAGTGCTTAAATTTGATCGCATTCAGAAACGCGGGACACTGATACCTGGCTTGGAAAGTGCTTATTAAACTAGATACTGTTCTCCAAGGAGGAATCAATTTAGGTGATTTAGGTTTGTGTAAGTGTGCTAATAGTGCATTAATATAACTGTATACAACTCATGTTTGACTTTGGAAGAACTGTAATATATTGAAAAACAAAAAAAAGTGGCAGTAAGTTTTAACAGTCTTAGATCAAATAATTTTTAGTGTGAATGCTTATAGCTTAGAAAGTAACTACACAATTTTTATAGAGGTTTCTTATTTGTTTTTTTAAGACTACTTATAGAAAATACATTCTAATTGAATCTGTTGCTTATCCACATGCTTCATCAGTCAACCTAATTGTCTGAATTCTGTTAGGGGATACCATTATGGTCCTACAGCAGTAACACTTGTTGCAAATTTGCTAATGTCCTCAGCATGTTGTACTAGTTGAATATCCTGCATATCCCCCATGGCGTTCTTTCTGAGAAAATCAAATGAATGAAAGAATTGAAAAAAAGGATAAAGTACTGGCTGGAATGAAACTGCTGCCGTTCTGGCTTTTTGTTATTTAAGTTGAATAAGGAACTGAAATGTAAGCCCAAACTGTGAACCAAACTTCTTCTTTCTTCTTTCCCTTACTACTATTACCTGTAGAGGAACAATACCACTCCTTGTCGAGTTAGCGAGTCTGTGAACACTCCTGAAGAGGGAAAGGAGGACTGTGAGGAGAGGTGATCTTGTCGCCATCAGAGGTTTGGAAAGGTTTGAGAAACAGCACTGACCAGTCTGTTTTATGGCACCAAATTGTAGCAGCCTGCTCAAACTTCACTCCAGCGGTGGTGAGGGATGACTGCTACTGCAGTGATTATGGTGTAAAGTAAAGATATCAGAACTAAGATAGGAAGTCCCAGGGGAAAATATTAATACTTTTAAAGAAGACATAGTAGAAACAAAAGGTAAATAGCTTGTTATCATAATGCTTGTTTACAGAACAGTAAAGCAGCTCCACAAGATGTTCAAACTGGTGAAACAATTAAGAAACAAAATAATGTGGATAGTCAAATTTTGTGAACTGTTGTAGGGAAGAAACAGTTATAAGATAAACAGGTCTAAAATAATCTTGGTGGGATGAGTTAGGAAGATCTGTTATTTAGGCAATAGAACTGAATCATTCCTACTTTCTTTACGCTGCTGTGTGCTGACAGCCTGCCACCTGAAGTGTTATTGGGCTCTGACTAATGAAGATGTGGTGTTGGACGTGCATTTACCAAGGAGAGAGTGGAGGAAAGCAAAGCTGCGTGTATATACCTGTGCTTACTTGATGGTAAGTAAATGAGAAGAGCTGATCAGAGACCTGTTGACCTTAACAGTGAGTACCATTGCAGGGTTCAGGCAGAAAACATCCTGCTCGTGACTAAATTTAGGTGGAATTTCAAATTTAGCTATGTTTCTTGTCTTAAAATAAACCACCTCTTGACTTTAAAGATATTGATTGTGTATAAACACAGGGCATAAATGTGCATTAACTGACTGACTGGACACTGAGTGTAAGAGGAATAGAGACTGAAGATTTTCATATTTTCTGAAGTAAATATCACTTTGGTGAAATGTTATAAACTGATGTTTCAGTATATCTTAGTTTTTGAATTTTTACACGAAGCACCAGAAATAAAATTCTGAACCAAGTTTCTGGCTGCGGAGACTGGGGTCTCAGCAAAAAGAAACCAAAGACTGACAGAAAGCACGTGAAGTCATGATGAAGAAGATTAAGAAATCTTCCTCAATACAAGCAAGTTTGGTGGATAGAGAAGACAGATTCCTATCTAGGGGAGAAAAGAAAACAGAATCCCAAACAACTATTTTAAGTTCGCTTGATCATAAACAATTAGAGGTGCTCTACCTTAAGATGTCCCTGCCAGTTGAGATGGTGGCTCTGAGCTGACTGCTAAGTAACTGAACTGTGTGTTGAAAAGAAATGAGGATGTTGTCATGTGTATTTTTAAACTGTTCATTAAACCATCTAAAATTATTTTATTAGTAAAATCCACAACTCTCATTTCTCTTCACAATTAAATTTTACATCTGATCTTCTATCACTAAGAAATAGGGTTCATTCACCTTGTGACTGATCATGCAGTTTCCCTCTTTTTTAAATGGTATAAAAATTAGTCCTTCAGAATTTGAGAGTATCTTGTTTTTAAGATTCTTTAGAATTGATCTTAGAGGCAGATGCTTTGGGAAATGAGAATGAGACTACTTTCTATTTTAAACCTTTTGTAATTTCCATTTGATATCTTGAACTCAGTATAAGCCTAAGGGTATTGAATGTGAAACCCCTAAATATAAATACAGTGCATCATCAGTTGGGAATAAAATCAATCAATCAAACGAACCAAAAAAAAAAACCAAGAAAAGCAGCTGGGTTTAAATAATTATAGCGGCAGTTTCTTTTACACAAAGTTAAAAGGAAATCAGTGGGATATTATTGTTGAATTCTGAGCTATGCACAATGTGAATATCTAATGAGAAGGATTAAACCTGCCTGGAGATACACTGAGGCCTGTGTTCTTTTTACAGTTTTTTTTCTTGCTACTGCTGTTCTGGCACTTGCTGAGTCTGTTATCAGGAAGTTCCGTTTTCACGAGGGTAACCGATGGGTTCGAGCTTTAATTTATTTTTTAATAAAAATATTTTTTAATAAAATAAAGCTCATTGAACCCATCAGATT
Organism: Odontophorus gujanensis; assembly: GCA_013399175.1. NCBI lineage: Eukaryota > Metazoa > Chordata > Aves > Galliformes > Odontophoridae > Odontophorus > Odontophorus gujanensis. The sequence goes on along the minus strand of VXAB01004326.1, from coordinate 214,217 downwards.
AATTATATATTATCTTTTCAGTAATCTTTTTTTATATTTCAGCCTTTAGAATAACATTTAGAATAATATACAAGCTTAATAGTATGAATTATACGTGTACAGGTTATTGCCAGTACTGCTGGGAATTTTTTACACCTATGAAATTAGGGGTAGGATGAAGATTTATCTTAACAAAAAATACTAGTTTTAAAATGTCTCTTTAGAGATCTATCTTATTATTATTCTAACCAAAATATCACTTAAATAGGAGGGAGAAATGCAGAATGAATGTATAGGCAGAAAAAATGGAGCAGTGTTGAGATAGATGTTACAAAATAAGGCCGAGGTAAATTAGCATAGTTTGTTGTTTTTTTTTGTGGTCTTTGTCTTAGCTTGTTGTATCACTGGAGGATATTGACTGCTGATAAAATCAGGGTAGGAAAGCAATGCTTTCATTAAAATGTTACGAATTTGGAAACGGTCCTTGCTTTTCTCTCTCTCCAGCATCAGGAAAATGATCCATATCTCATCTTGCTTAAAAACCATTCTACCCGCTGTAATTATTTGTCACCTTTCTGGAGATACCGGAAATTACTTTTAATTAAAAAATATATATATAGTATTTTGATACAGCTCTGCTCTCTCTGCTGGAAATTGTTTTAAACTTCTTGTCTGCTTACCACCAATTTTCTGCAGTACAGCTTTAGGAGGAGGAATTTGCAGTGCGCTGTTCAATAGCAACAGGTCTTAAGAGTATTAAGGATGAAATTCTCAAGGGTCTTTATGTCATGGATGGAAATGGAATCATTACTGTATTTTTGAACTCCTACTAACGTCATTGACACCCACCTACAGTCCACTAGAAATATAAGTGCAGAGATCAGTTCATTCACAGATGACAAGGAGGCTAACCAAGAAGGGGCAAGCCAGAGCTAACTTCACTGGTAAGCTTTATTTTAAAGAGTGAAAGGTAGAATTTGATTATCTTCTTCTTCTTGAGTCGAGGTGTGAAACTGGTCTTTAGTATCTTATGCCAGGCTGTATTATTACTGCACTTACTAATATATGTAGTACATTCTCATTTCATGCAGTTTTAAAAATTGAGCTATGTGGCTCTCAGTCCATAGTTTTGCATTATCATTGGAACCCGTAGACTGGATGCTTTAACTGTTCAGCCAGTGAAAATGGTTGTAGTGTAATAACAAATGTAATTTTACAAATGCAAATATCTTCTCTTAAGTGTCAAACTGGTCCCTTTCGGAAAGAGTCCAGTATCTAGAAATAGCTTTGGTATGGAAAACACTTATGTACTAGGAAGTAAAGTAGTACAGAACCTAAAAAGTTCATGGCACACAGTAGTAAGCAGATTTTCCTTGCCATGGATGAGTTATTTCCACAACTCCTCTGGGCTGCTTTATGTCAGTTCTGTAGGACTTAAGCATCCTGGTTCTTTGTCCTTCTTGCAGATAGTTTGTTCATCTCTTCAATATGTGGAAAGTGGTGCTCCTGGGACTGTATACAATACTGGCTGTCAGAGGATTGGCAAACAGTGCTCCTTTTGAACCAGAAGAAAAATGGAAACCTCTAGATAACCCTAGGAACAGAGACTTGGTAAGGAAACGCTGCAGGAAAGACAGTTTGAGTTTTGTGTGTATGTATGGTTTGTTTTTCTCCTCATTTTCCATCACAATAATTTTTGTCCATTAAATTTAATGGCAAGAGGGTTTAGCAACCATGCACTTCACGTAGTCAGCAGTACAAGAGGATGAGTATTCTTCAGTGCACATGTACCCCTTAACTGAAGATGCATTCTCAGTGTGCAGTAATGTGCATAACTTCCTCACATCTTCAGCAGTTTTCAATTGAAAAAATGTCTTTTGATTATACAGCTTTTATGAACCCAAAGAAGGATTACTATGTTTCTCTCAAAAGTGTACTGCTAGTTACATACTTCATTTTAAGTATGTTTCCATCTGATACATCTTTGTGAATAGTGGCTGAAGATCTGAAAGCTAATTACAGCTAAGAAAATATATGTAAGGTAACATTTGCAAGATCTCATATGGAATTTGTGAGGGGTAGAAAATTGGTTTCCCACAGTTTTTACCACTGTTTAAAGGCGAACTGACTACATTTTTCTACTTCATAGCAATCTAAAGGGCCAGTTCACATCAACTGCCCACCATTGGTAACTCTTACAGAACATTCCCTTCTGTTAAAGCTTTCTCTAAAAGGTACTGTTTGCCCTCAGCAACAGTTCTGCCATATCTGCCATGTCTGAATTATGTTGTCTGTGCACACCAGTTTATGATCATAATAGATTATTTCATCCCATAAAGGAGGCGATTGTTTCAGAAGAAATAATTTGTCTGTTGGGCACGCTGTATTTTCACTTGCAACTTATGTTCAGTTTTTCAGAACACTCCAGGCGTACTTTTCAGGCCGGGGTCTCGATCTCAGAAAGTTCCCAGCTACTTTCGCTGTGAACAATGAAGGACCAAGGCCGGTCATGTTCTACTCAGATCCCATTGCTTCTGCATTTGCAGATTATGAAGAAAGGAAAAATTCTTTTCCAAATGACTTCAAAGGCTAAAAGATGCTGATGACCAAGGTAAAAGAAGATGCTTTACATGTAAGCCAGTGAAATCCTTGGATTCCAAGCAATTCTTAATTGCATCTGAAGTATAAAAACAACTTGTTCTTCAGATCAAATTGTGTGACACCTTAACCTCATGCCTGCAGTTCTTTTGAAAATGATGAGGTTGGGATGTATGAGGTATTTACTACTTCTGTAACAGCACACACTGTGCTTGTGCAGATCTAGGTAGCCTGTGCTTTTATTTTCATGTGGAGAAGAGTAATGGAAATGTACAGATAATGGAGAAGGCGGGTTTTCTTTAGTAAATGGTATCAGTAAAATTGTGAATTGAGACTATTGCTTTCCTGTCATGCGTGTGTCAAAATTCATTTATACGTAAGATACTGCACTAACAAAGCATACAGTGTTTGTATCTTCGTGCATACTCTTTTCCTTACTTTTGCCACTAAAATGAAGGTTGAATAAAGTAACTGTGAACGCATTCACACTTCTCCATAAATCTGAAATAAAATTAAAGAGGGCCGAGCTTGAAGTATTCATAAATGCAGTCTCTGTTTTTAGCAGGCACTTGTCAGCTATTTTATCTACACACAGCTATACCCTGTAACAAATAAATCATTTTATAGCTCATTTTGAAAGTCAGTGACTACTGCCAGTTCTGAAGAAAGGCTACTACCATCTGTTTTCTCCTGTTTTATAAATACATAAAGATTTGATTCAGATTTGAATGTAAGGACTTAATCTGTTTTTAAACGCTGTGCAAATCACTTAATTTGTAATCAGGGTTCAGCTTAGGAATCGTTTTTTGTGCAATTCATCCTTCGGAGCTGTTCCTGGAAGTAGAGAGCAGCTGCTCGCAGCCCTGGGGCCCTCCAGCCAGCTCTGCCACGCACCGCTGTGGGTCAGAGGCGGGCACTGTGCTGTGTACTTCTCTCCGTGCATCATGCCCCTTTTCCCCCTCTCTTTCAGGTGTTAACTTTTGAACTTCATGCGAAGTGGTCATCTCCACAGCAGAACGCCACAGCTTTGCCTTCTTCCTCGCTACCTGACAGTTTACGTGCTGCCTCTGTCCGAGTCGTTACCCCGAGGCGTGCCGCCTCGCCGTCATTCCTGCGTTCGCTGTCTGTTGCCGCACGCGTGGTGCTTGGGGGCAGCGCTGGGTGTGTATAGGTGCGAATAAATGGGGAGTGCCACCCCAATTGTTCAAAATAGGTAAATAAATGTGACCCTTCGGCTTTACTGGACCTAGACCTTGTGAGATAACTGGCGGGGAGGGTGTTAGATGTTCTTTTATACTGGCGGCCTGAGGCGCGTCCCCTCACGGGGCCCTCGCGCTGCGGCTTTGGTTNCTCCCTCACGGGCTGCCCTGGAGGCCCGCGGGGGCACGGCGCGGGGTGCCGCTGCTGGCTGCGCGGGGCCCGGGCCGGGCAGAGCCGCGTGCTCGAGGCGGGTCCGCCGCCTGCGCGGATACGTTCGCCCGCGTCGCGTCGGTGCGGCCGGGGAGAGCTGTGCGGTCACCTCACGTTGGTTTGAATGTGAATGCCCTAAAGCGGGGGTTGCTGAGCTTCCTGTCTCATTGTTTGTTTAAAAGTACGGCGCGTAGCGCTCCTGTTTCACTTGGAGCGCAACAGCTGACACTCGTGGTCAGTCAGGGGAAGCGGGACAGCTGGTAACTGGTGTTGTTGCTGTACGTAGGACAGCGAAAATGCATCTGCGGAGGAAAACACCGACGACGTAGATGCTCCATCTTCATCCAGAAAGGCAGCTGGGAAGTCCCAGAGTCAGGATGAAACAGACGGTAAATGTCACTGTGACCGTTTCAGCAAAAAATGTGTTCTAACGGTGACTGAGAACATTTGCTCTCCGATAGCTGATTTTCTGTGAAAACCTGGCTGTTTCTGGTGAAACTCTGGGTGTTGAAGTGCATGGTTAGAGATCGTAAGCCTTTGTAGGATGTTCCGAGCATGTGTAGGCTTTAACTTTGTTCACTGCTCGTGAGAGGCTGGATCTGGTCATCTTTGTTTTTCTGGGAAATCCTCCCTTTCATTCCCTCCTGGCTTCATATCTGCATGCCCTGTATCACTTACTCTGTCTGAAGTTACACATACGGACCTCAGAAAGCCTTCTACCCGTGTTTTGGTTTGGTTTTCTGTGCTCATCTCTGCTAGCCTTCTTAGCTGAAGCAGGAGGGTTTAGGGATATTTGATTCTGCTGCACGAGAGTTGTCTTACTCCACTGTCATCTCAATGAAAATAAAATAGCTCTAAAGAGGGTGTTTTGGTTTTTATTTGTAATGATTATTATTTTTTTTTATTCTTTGTTGTGCCTAGAGGATCCAGTGTTATTTTTTTCCTTATTTTCTTCTGGATATTCCTGGCTACCTGGGTGGTAAAATCTCCTTAGAACAATACCAAAGTAACACTGACTTTTTTTGGGATTCCTGCATAATGAAAAGACTCTCAGGAAGTGGTAGAAGCAGCACTTCGTTTCATTTGTGTTACTGCCTGGTGATCCCATGCTTCAGGTTCTGGATTTGAGTTTGGGCCTCATAGTGCTGCATTCTGCTTCAGACACCTTTAGAGTGTGCATTTCATGCACTGGCTGGGCGCATCTCATGGGGTTGCCAGTGCTGTGACATAGCAGAGTGCAGTCTTTGATCTCTTTGAGTTGGTTCTTGTACAGAGTTGAGCTCAATGGTCCTTACGGGTTCCTTCCAACTTGGGGTATTCTATGATTCATTTTCTGCTTTCAGTGCAAATTCTCATAATTTTTCTGTTTATTTACTTGTTGGATTTTGTTGCCGTTGTTCTCCTTTAAATATCAAAAATAGGCAAATAGGCCTTAAATTGCCTCACACAGAACGTACCTTAGTGTTGCCTTGATTTGAAACGAGTGACCAGAACTTACCCTAGAAAGAGAAACAGAATGCAACAGGTGGGGCTGGAGCCAAATGTGTGTGGTTCCCTTCTGACCCCTTGTTTTAGCTGATGTCTCTGAAATACTTCCAAGCTGTGGTCTTATGCTCTGTATTCCACCCATTCTGTTATGTGTCTTTTCACACATCTGGTCTTTTTTGAAGAGAAAATGTATCCTGATACCATGTTAGTTCTGCTCTTATTACAGAGAGCACGGAAGTCTTGAAAGCACTCTGTAGAATCAAGGATGCATTGATAGTATTTGTTACTTTTATTTATACAAAGAGTTGCTGGAAGAATCAAACATAATATTCGGAAGAAAAATGTTAGAAAAAGTTAAAATCACTTTTGATACACTGATATTCAGAGCTGAAATAAAGAGGAAATTAAATTAGAAAGTCTTTGTTTTGGATCACGGAGGAGCAGAATATTGATTTTTAGGCACTTAATATCCAAGTGAGAATAAAAACAACAATATATTCAATAAGTACATTGAATATTCAGTGTTGAGTATTGAATTATATTTTGAACAAGAATAAAAATAACAGTGTGTAAAAACAATGCTGCCTGCGGCACAGGGGTTGGAACTTGATGATCCTTGAGGTCCCTTCCAGCTTAAGCCGTTCTCTGGCTCTATGGATCTCTGACATTTAGAAGGCTGTAAAATGTGTAAATCCAGGTGTAGTATCTCAAATCTCTCTAGTCCATTGGCAATATGTTTATTTTTCAGTACCAGCTTTATATTGTGGATGTACCTCTATTGTATCTTTAGATGCCCAATCCCTCATCTCTAACCTTTCAACACCATATGTTTTGTTGGCTAGCAGATGAAGAGAAGCATACAGAAAATGGTTGCTTTTAGTCTGTTTTGCATGGAAAAATAGATCTCTGTGCAGTTATGACCCTTGGTTAAGTTAGTAATGAAGTGTTTTAATATTATGTGCTTCAAGCTTGTTTATTTTGTACATACAGGTTTATGCATTTGTTTATGTTAAATGATTTTGTTACTTATTTTTCTGGAGTTATGTTAATAATCTGGATTTTCCATTTACACAGTTTAAAAGGTACTCATTGTCATGGATAGAGCAGTTAAAAGATCTTACTTTAAATTACTCCTAAAAATTGACCAGTGCATTATTGTTCAGTGTAATTGTCTGCTCACTTACCCTCTTCAGCTGAAAAGATTTATTCCATCCACATAGTTCAGTGCTTGAAAATTGCTTCTCTTCTGTGGATCGAGAAGAGTGTTGAATAAACTGTTGCTTTATTGTGTGTTGTTCCCGCATGCTTTCTTATCAAATATCCAAAAAATGTTAGAAGCTGTGGGATACTAAGCACTGGTGTTGAGTGACACAGTGTTGGAAAAGCTGAGAGGTTGTATAAATGTCTTCTATGGTTCTGAAGGCCTTTTTCTTAAATAAAAGCTCTCTCAAGCTGGCTACTAATTGTGGTGAATTCTGTTTTCTCTGTGCTTGTCCTGATAATGTAGCACACTTTTGAGTGTGTCATAAACTTTTTCTGTTTACTTTCTTGACCAGGAGAAACTGCAGATGGCGTCAGTAAATCTGTTCATCGAGTCTTCGCATCCATGATTGGGGAAAATGAAGACGATGACGAGGATGAAGAGGAAGAAGAAGAGGAGGAAGAAACTACTGAGCAACCCACAGCTGGAGATGTTTTTGTGTTGGAGATGGTACTTAACAGAGAGACCAAGAAAATGATGAAAGCAAGTATTTAAACCTTCATCTAGCTTCTCTGTATTTCATGAAGTATAGTAAATAAATGCTGGTTTGCACGATCTTAGCCGGTGCTGAGAGACTTGCCTGAAAATAATGCTGTATAAGATACTTCTGCTCTCGTTGGTGTGTCCCCTCTGGTTTTTTAGAAAATTTCTGTACATAGCTGTTTGAAAACTTTCAGAAATAATGAAGCAAATCTTTTCTGGTATCTGGATTTTGTGTTAGGTGTCAGCGTTGCTCCGTCAGTTATGAAAATCATCAAATACCTTGGTCAATCATTTTAATGCTGCTCCCACTTAAACTGTCTGTTGTTTGGTTGTTTAAAGCATGAGTATAACTGAATTTGGATGTAACTGAATCATCAGTAGAAATAATTTCTCTTTTCCATTTAGGAGAAAAGGCCTCGCAGCAAACTTCCTCGTGCGTTGAGGGGTCTAATGGGAGAAGCCAATATCAGATTTGCCCGAGGAGAACGTGAGGAGGCTATTCTGATGTGCATGGAAATCATTCGACAAGGTATTTTTGATTGGTAGAAGATTCTGGTTTCAAGGATGGCTTGAAATTACCATGTGCATAGAAAATCAGAAGTGTGGCTTCCCTGGAATGAAAATGCTCAGCACAAGGAATGCCATTGTGTAACTAGTGTGAAATTTAAGAGTGTGCCATGCACTTCTGTTACTGTTTTGCTTTTGAGAAGAAACTAGCACCCTAATTCTGCAGCTTTATGCAGATTACTTTTATTGTCTTTCTAAAACTAGAAGGAAAATACAGAGAGCTATTGGCAAGACTTCTAATGTAGAAAAAACACTGCAGATAGTTGTTGTGAGGTTCAGTCCGCCTGTTTAATGATCTATATAGAAGGAATTGGAAACTTGTCTGCAAAATTTGTTTTCTGAATTGGAACACTGATGCTGATGTTTTGTATAGCTCTGATATCTGTAGTTTGATGAAAGATGAGCTACTTGTTTTCATGCAGTTCTTAAAACAACAGTTCTTAACTGTTCTGTTTGTCTTTTTGTAGCTCCTCTTGCCCATGAGCCCTTCTCCACTCTTGCCATGATCTATGAAGACCAGGGTGATATGGAGAAGTCATTACAGTTTGAACTGATTGCTGCACACTTAAATCCTAGTGATACTGAGGAATGGGTCAGACTGGCAGAGATGTCACTGGAGCAGGACAATATTAAACAGGCTATTTTTTGCTATGCAAAAGGTAAAGTAGCAGTAATTTTAATATCTTAAAGTAAATGTTAGGTGCTGATGGCAATCACTGTGTTTTCTTCTGTTTTCCGATGTAGTTTGTTGCAGTTTGCTAAGATTCTGGTACCTCTGTCCAGACATTGGTTAAAGAATAAAATTAAAATTATTCAGATTTAATAATATGTCCAGTGATGTTCTGTCAGTCGTGTTGCCATACGATTCTGGGGAAGAAAAAAGAGTCTTAGTTGAATTTGTTTCACCAGGAACACAAACATATTTTGCAATCTGATTTGCTTCCCTCAAGATGTAAATACTGCTTTTTTAGCTGTTAACTACTTAGAAACTGCTGATGTTTTGCCAGGGCTTTGTCAGTGGAGTAGATGAATGTGAAATTTGTTGCTTTTTTTTTTTATCAGCTTGACTACTAATGTGCTTTTTCTTGTTGCAGCTTTGAAATATGACCCAACCAATGTGCGTTATCTATGGGAGAGGTCAAGCCTTTATGAGCAGCTGGGGGAGCATAAGTTGGCTATGGACGGCTACCGGCGTATTTTGAATCTTCTGTCTCCCTCTGATGGAGAGCGGTTTATGCAGCTGGCTAGAGACATGGCAAAGTAAGTTGGACTTCAAAAAAGGTATGATTTGGTTCTCCAGTTTCTCAAAGTCCAGTATTGCTGAGCTGTTTTGCAGGTCAGACCGGGTATGCAGCAGAAATCAGGGCATGTAGGTGTTTCTGCTGGGGATGACAAACATGCAGTCACACTCCTCATGTGCTGTGATGTTTCCAGCTCCTGACAAGTGGGAATTATTTTGTGTGCAGTCAGTGCATCATCACAGAAGTGCTGTGTTCTCTTAGAGTAGGAGAGTAAAATACAAATATTGATTACTGAAAAAATACCTATAGTGTACAATTGCATGCAAATGTAGTACATTTTTGTACCTGTATAATGTCATTAGAGACTCAGAATCTTACTGTCAGCAACTCTAAATGGAAGAAACTGTTCAATGTGAAATGCAGTCTTTGACTCAATAGTGTGTACGATTTCTGATTTGTTCCTGGAGTAAGTAGAAGCCTGCTTCCCCTTTTCTGCAGATGGGAGGGGATCAAGTTATAGAAGTTAGCCTGAGGCAGAGGAGGTTAATAGTTAAATGTGTTACTCTTCTAGCTCTCAGTAAGTTAACTACTTTAAACCTCAGCTTTCTCACGTATAACTTGTAAAAAGATGTCATTGGACAGTTTCAGAGCCAGTAGATAAGTCTTTTGGTATTCTTGGTTGTGAAACACACCGAAAAAATGCAGGAATTGTATTGTAACAATATGATTGTTGGAGTTTTCTGTCAGACCTGGTTATTGCAATACATCGTTGCTACATCGCTCGAGGTGAGAGAGTGTAATGAAAACTCTTGTTATTTCCTGACATACAGGGGATAATTTGATCATAGAGGGCATTACTGGTAATTGCTTGAAATACATAAAAACTGTCAAAAGTTGTAAGGGAAGATGAACTGTCATTCTTCTCATGGTCTTTTGTCACCCTTCCTAATGAGTATGTGAAGGCTGCTCTGAAAGTAACGCCTTCTATTTTATGGCGTTGGCCCGTGCTGTCAGAAGCAGATGGTGGTGGTGTGACAGTAGATGCTGAACCTTCTCCCCATATTCCATTCTGTTTTGTTGCCATGTGACATATGGCAGCAGAGGGGCAGTCTGACAACATGGTGTCTGACATGGAAGTGTGCATGAAGCAAAGGTGTGACATTGAATTCCTCCATGGGGGAAAAATAGCACCCACTGACATTCATCAGCACTTGCTGGGCATTTATGGAGAGCAAACAGTGGATGTGAACACAGAGAAGTCTGTCTGAAATGCACAGGTGGTGCATTTCAACAGTGATGACAACTGTGTGAAAGATGAGCCACACTCTGTGTGGCCATGCAGATTTTCACAAGTGTGGCATGCAGGCTCTTGTTTATTGCTGGTGAACATGCGGAGTTAGTCGTGCCTACATTGAAAAATTGTGTTTTGTAACTGGGAATTTGCTCTATCAAATAGTGTTACTGTGTTCTTTGTCTCTGTTGTAGTTTCCATGGAAAGAAGTATGAGACATTATTTTTGGAACAACCTCTGCTGATTGGCATAGAAAAATAAAAACAAAGAAATTAGAGAAACCTTTTGCTTGTGGTCAAAGTATGTCTTCTCAGTTTTCAGATCCTTAGTATCTCATATCTACATTTCATAGGAGTTATTATGAAGCCAATGACGCTGCCTCTGCTATTGAGATCATAGAAGAAGCCTTTACTAAACATCAGAGCCTTGTCTCCATGGAAGATGTTAATATAGCAGCTGAGCTGTATATTTCCTCCAAACAGTATGACAAAGCGTTGGCGGTATGAAGAATTACATTTGTCTATTGCATTCAGCAACTCTGCCACACAGGATGGACGGTTCATATTCCTGTAGTGCTTAAATATGGTCATTTTTCTGTAGTAATAGAGCTGATCAGATTGCTTCCAATTAGTTCTGTAGTAATCAGTTCTGAAGTTGACATGGGCTGATAGACTCATTTGCTGTTCCACATTTAAAGTTTTGGGGTCTCTTATCTTCTTCTCTACAACTAGCACAACCTCAGTAGCCAGAAGATAGCTGCAGACTGATTTGGGTGTCTGTTGTTCTGCAGGCAAAGGGCACTGTCTAAAGGTGAAGGTTAAAAGAGTGGCACTGAATGGCTTAATGCTTCGGACACAGACACTTGTGCTTTATCTGTTATACCTGTGTTGTAACAAATGCAAATCTTTGCTTTAAATATCAGGCACAAAGTATTCCAGAATACTGGAACTCAACTCTGAGACATAAGGAATTGGAGAAGATACATCTCTATTCCCAATTTATTCTTGTGGTTATTCCTCTTTGCTTCTGAGGCTTATTTCCTAGTTGCTGTGGTCTGGCTTTGAGAAGATCACTGTAACAATCTGGCCGTTATTATACCTTCCCAAATAGAGTGAAGAACCACTAATTATTGGGACTTCCTCCTTCTAAACGTTCTTATTTGCTGATATTGAAGTACTTCTTTATTTTTTCCTACGTAAGATTTTATTTAGTTCTCTCTCTGTCAGTGTGAAGAATTACAAACCTTCAGACAATTCTGCTGACTCTTCCCTGTACCTCTTAATAGTTCAAAAATCAAACAGTTTTCTCTGTACTCAGTATTTGTGTACTAGATTTATTAATACAGTACTCAGTTGTAGAACTGTTCTGTGTTTCCTTCTGATGGTTTTCCTCAGATCTGTTGCTGTGATGGTGTTTCTTGTTCCTTGATAACTGAGTCTGTATTGGAGCTGGTAAACTGAAGGCCGTATGCTTATTTAACACTCTTGTTTTGGCAACAGTAATTATTACTTAAATATTTCATGAATAAAAATGCCAAATGGCATTGGGTCTCAGACCAGCAATCCTTTGCACTTCTGTGTTACCCTCTCACAGCCTCCTGAGGGCAAGTGAATGTCTTTACTAGTCTGTCTTTGATTTTAATTTCCTTACTTAGTTGTTCTTTTGAACTGTGCTAGTTTTATTGAGGTTATGATGCATGACCAGGGCTTTTGTAAAATGTCTGACTGTAGGTAGCTGTGAATTGTATTTCATTTTTTTTCAAACTGAGATGAGCTGTGCAGTTTCTTTGCATTGTATCAGGATGAGCAAACCTAGGAGCACTTGGAAAAGATCTGTGGAAAACTTAGCTGTTTATGTGTAAAAAGAAGCTAAAAATGTTGTTTAAACAAAACAAAGCTTTTCTAGTTATGATGAAAGTGTTTCATTTCCTAAGGAGATGCTGATTAGACCAAAAATAGTGGATAAAGGCATAGGGTGGTGAAACCCTATACTAGTGAGCTAACCCTAAGTCAAACAAAGGCTGCCTTTCTTCTGACAGCTTCTGTGTTATCTGAAGAAACTGCCATGTAGGCTGATCACTGCATATATCCTTAAAGTCTTTATAGTGATCTGAGTTACTCTTCTGTTTTAGGTTATTACTGATTTTGCAGGAATTGTACTCGAAAAGAAAGCGCCAGAAAAAGGTCCTGCTGAGGAGAAAAAAGGTAAATAGTTATCAAGTGGTTAGTATGACCCTTCTGTTCAGCTAATATGACGTTTTTCTTCTATTCATCTAGTGTGACATTTTTCTTTCTGTTACATTTTCAACTCATGAGTATATTTTGATGCTTATTGATAGGCTTTTCTCTTTTGAAACTCTTCAGTGTTTTTAATGAGTTACATTGCATGACCTCAACATTCTCTAAGGAGTTACTCTGATGTCCAATTAGCCCTGATGACTCATTAGAGACAAGGACTACATTCCCTGCAATTGGAGGCCTTTTAAAGTTCTGAACATTCCTCTGAGTGATCATGTCAGGCCAGTTATTCCTGCTAGCTAAGTAACTTCTGGATAAAAGTCAGATAAATTTCGTGTTACCTATTCTCAAGAATATCACGCTTTGACCTGAAACTAATACTCTGTGAATTCTACTTCTTTTCATCAGTGAACATGGTGTTCAGAAAAACTCCTGAACTGGGAAAATTCCTGTCCTAGGAAATTTTAACAGTGATTTTTTAAGGAGCAAAACTGCATTGAGTGTGGGAATTAAAACGCAGTATTGTTATTACCTGAAGTATGTCATTTATTAAGACAAAGCTTCTGAACTACCCGAGAGCCTGGTTCCTCACCATCTGTTATTTACAGCTTTTTTTTTTTTGAATGCTTCTTGCGCTGCTGTCCTTCAAAAGAATGTCTGCTTTTCAGCTTTAAACAAGAGTAAGCTTCCAGTCAAGTGTGGATTCACAATGAGGTAATTTTTGGCTTAGCAGGTGCTACTGAGTGTAATCTCTTATATTTTTAGATGATACAGCAGCAGTGGTAGAAACTCAGGAAAACCAGGAGGCAGGGACTGACAACCAAGGTGATCAGGATGCTGAATCAAGTGCTGCAGGTAAGTAGTTAAGTTGCTGAATCTAGTACAAGTCTATGAACTGATCATATACTCAGCAATCAGATTGGAATCATAGCAAACTCATGAAAGTTTCTAACAGCAGTGATAGGGCTTGATTCAGAAAAGGTTCCTTCTGCACTGTCTTCTTTACTCAGAATTTACTTCTAACACATCCAGCCACCATGTTCAGAACGTTCTCCTGGGACTTACCCAAATTGAAAATAAAATGCTTCATTTTGTGTGAATTTACCAGTAGGTGAATAATTACTCTCATGCTGGGTGATAAGATGTTCAGAGAATGATGAATTAATCTGCATGCTGTGATTTACTGTAGTTGTATGTGGGTGTAGAAGGTCATAGGGAATTGTAAGATGGAAAACGCTATTTTATCTGGTTTTAATGTTCACCCTTTAAATGTTCAGTGTAAGAGTTAAGGTAAAGGAGAACTTGAACAGAGTGCTTTGGAAGTTTAGTGACTGGATGTGTGGGAAATGCAATAGAGGAGTTTGTACCAGTTTGCTAGCACTTCTCACTCTTTCATCCTCATCAGATGCATTTGTTCTATGTGTTATGTAATGTTCTGTAGTTACCTGTATCTAACTGTATATACATACAAGCAGGTCCTTGATGCACTACACTAAGTTTAGTAGGGATAAATACCTTAATACAGGATATTTCCTAGAGGAAGTAAGGAGAACAGGGTACAGGTGCCTATATTGCTGAAGGAAAGCTTTACAAAACGAGCTCAGAGGGGGAACACTGTGAGCATATCATACAGATCCTGCTGCTGAAGTCAATGCGGACTGAGAGCACTTGGTATTTCAGATAAAATGGTAAGGATCACATTGATGAGAGAGAGAACTTATTCTAGCTGTCAGGAAAGTTACAAAAGAAGGGTACAGGGTAGGCCTACACCAACATTTGCTGGACTCTGAGAATGTATATTTCTCTTTGTAGCTCAACAGAGTCTGGAAAGGATGTGGGGCTCTGTGAAATGGTTAAAATTTAAGGGCACAGAGAGAATATTTTTCTTCTTCTTACAGCTGTGGAGGTTAGCTGCTGTATACCTGAAGGGGTTCCCATAGACATCACAGTCAAGCTGATGGTGTGCTTGGTACACTTGAACATCCTAGATCCTCTCAGTGTAAGTAAAAACAAACTCAAAAGTCAGGTTAAATTAACAAAGCAAGTGGTTTTTCCTGTCTTCATATGACTGAGGTCATTTGAGAGGGCTTTGCACATTCTGTTTTGCTTTCCTCCCAGTCCAACACAGATGCCTAGCAAACCTTTAGTAGTAGAAATGCTGTTTTTGTCCTTATATGTTTTGTCAGCTGAAAGTATTACCGAGGGACATTAAATGAAAGCCTGTGAGCTGTGTTAGGCCTGGGACTACACTACAAAGTCTGGAACACTAAGGAACATGACTTTGTTTTAAAGCCCTAATAAATCGTAATGTTCTCATGAAAGATAGGGATGAGTAGAATGTAAAATGTCTGACCAAGTGGAAGGTGGCTTTCTCAGGGATTGTGAAATTCAGATCTTTATGTAGTTTCACTTTAAAGTAACATTGAAGTAAGGAAAGTATAGCTGAAAGTGCAAACTGCATAAAAATTATAGTATGAAAAGTTGCTTCCAGAAGCAGATCTTAAAGCAGTGTTGTTGGTGGCTCTGGGTTTTAGTGTTCTGTTTGTTTGCTTGCTTTCAAAGCCTCTTTTGACCACTCTGGTGGAACAAAATCCAGAAGAAATGGGTGACTTGTATTTGGACGTAGCAGAGGCATTTCTGGATGTTGGAGAATACAACTCAGCACTGCCTCTCTTGAGTGCCCTCGTCTGCTCTGAGCGATACAACTTGGCTGTCGTCTGGCTTCGGCATGCAGGTTAAGAAGGAGGGCTGCAGAAAACGTGGTACTGAGAGATGGTAGCACAGTGCTGAGCATTTCCAGAGAACTTTACCTAAGATCAGTGGAATTTAGATACACATGTTGAACAATAATTTGTATTTGCAAAGCTATTACTGGAGTTTACTATGACAACCCTGCCATGAGGGTTGTGTTCTCATTACAGACTGAAATTACCTTCAGCTACGAATACTTTATTTTCATCTAAATGAACAGCATGTATTCTACATTCCATTTTGTATCAACTGATGATGCTTAAGAGGAACTGTAGATGCATCAGTGCTTATTTCTGAATATTTTCACTTTAATAATACATATTTTGAGTGGCTTTAACTGGAAGAGCATCTGGAAAGTATGTTAACTATTTTGCAAGCATTTACTCGTCTTTTTCTGCCTTTTAAGTGCATGGTGTTGTATATGTATATCTAGAGTGCTTGAAGGCTTTGGGACACATGGAACGTGCTGCAGAGAGCTATGCTAAGGTTGTTGATCTTGCTCCGTTGCATCTCGATGCAAGAATCTCACTTTCAACACTACAACAGCAACTGGGCCGGCCTGAGAAAGCTCTGGAGGCTCTGGAACAAATGTATGATCCAGATACACTGGCTCAGGATGCTAATGCTGCCCAGCAGGTGAGCAAGGTGTTTTCTTTCCTTCCAGTTTAGGATGTGATATTTGACAGACTGTGGTAGTATTCAAAGTTGTTAATGGTGTAGGACCAGAGATTGACACATGCAGTTTTCTAGAAGATTTTACAGTTCAGTGAATTCTGCATTGTGCTAATAATTGTTTGAGTCATAAATTCTCTCTTTGTGAGTGATTGAATAATGATATTTGATGTTATTTAGGAATTAAAGTTACTCCTCCATCGTTCTACATTGTTGTATTCCCAAGGCAAAATGTATGGTTACGTAGACACTTTACTGACGATGCTGGCAATGCTGTTGAAGGTAAGCCAGTCTTTGCAGTTACACTTTACCAAACTGGACAACTGTGAGTTGGGTTAAGGCAAGTGACAAACAAACTCGGGAAGAAAACTAGTGGTTTTGATATGCAGATGTTTTCATAGTTTTGTTGGATGAAAATCCTCCAGAGAGCCTGTTAATGCCGGGGGGGCCTGTAATGCTGTTGTTCTTTGCCTGTAGTCTTTAGAACAGAGCATCATTTCTGAGTATAATTCTCAGTACAGTGATTTCAACTCCCTGTTTCTGAATATACAGAGAACATGCCAGATACTAAAGTTGCTTCTTACCTATCTGGAAGTCAACATAATGCCTTTTTCCCATTTACTTTTGTGTAGATACTAGTTTGTATTTTAATAACTTCGTTTTCGATTATGTAATCTATCTTGTTATTTAATGAGCAAGGAAGAATTTGTTCAGTTAACAACCACCACTTTTGTATTTGCTATCTTGTGTTATTTTCCTGTCTTTCACATGAAGTGGCAGAGGAGAATATTTAGGTCTTGATTTTATCCATTTGGTTAGAGCCATTACTATTCTATTACTCTGAATAGCTGGCCTTCTGAAACTGATGCTGACAGAATGGTGTCGTTTTTGTTATGCCTCTGTGCAAATAGTTTTGATTTGAATATACACAGGGATGTTCCAGTCCCAGGAAAAGTCTCAAAGTTATTTAAAGAGTTTGTCTTTCATCTGCATAGCCCAGTTTGCAGTGAAGTATGAGATAATGCAGAAATAATACACGTTTTGGGAATGTTATCTCATGTGATCTTGCTCTGTTGTGGCATTTCTAAGCTGCTCACCGTTTTGGCAGGCAGTGTGAGCATGACCATAACACTGCATTTGAGATAGTATTTATTAATGTAATCTGAAATGCTGCCCTTAAATTTGTTTCTAGGTAGCAATGAGCAGAGCTCAGGTGTGTTTGATATCTAGCTCCAAGTCTGGAGAGAGACACCTCTACCTTATTAAGGTGCCAAGGGATAAAATTTCTGACAATGATGACCAGGAGGCAGCAAACTGTGATGCAAAAGGTAACAAATGTTAATCTTGTTGCTTTGTTTTTAATAACCTTCTTTTTCCTGGAAATGAAATAAATGTTGCTATTCTGCATGCTAAATCCGTGCAAAGGTTGTTGTATTTCTAGGACAGGGAAGGCAGCGAAAGTGAGGTAATGTAGCTTCAGGGAACAGTGCCCATTCAGAGAAAGATAGTAAAATTACTGAATAATTTAGGTAGAGAAGGACATATAGGGACCATGTGCTCCAACATTCCCCTCAGCACAAATACGTAATACATGCAGCTCTGGAAAATAATGGAAGGATGTATATGTCTCTTTTAAAAGCCATGTGATTTTTGAACTGAACAGACTTACTTAAAACAAAACACAGTTTCTTGAGCACAGTTTGAAAGATGAAGAGGAGTAACTTTAATGCATTCCTGTGCTATGTGTACAACTCAAAATGTGTGTATTCCTTGTCATTTGTTCCCAAGTTTTGCCTGTTTTTTGCTTGTATTTTATTAACTGCTCTTAAATGGAGGGAAAAAAAAGTAAATAATTTACCTTTATTTTGCTTGTTAATGCTGAGACTTTCCTTAAAAGATCAATTTGATGTAAGCACTTTTTTTTTTTTTTTAAGAGTTTCCCTCTTGTTTCAATTTTCTTGACTTACTGTCTTCAATGTTTTCAGCTATTTTTGCTGTTCTCATGAGTGTTTTGACAAAGGATGACTGGTGGAACCTTCTCCTGAAGGCTATATATTCCCTGTGTGACCTGTCCCGGTACAAGGAGGCTGAGCTACTAGTAGATTCCTCATTGGAGTATTACTCATTTTACGACGATAGACAGAAGCGCAAGGAGCTGGAGTACTTCGGGCTTTCTGCAGCAATTCTGGACAAGAACTTCAGAAAAGCATACAACTATATCAGGTAGGAAACTGAGAAGGCAGAACTATCTGTTCTCTAATCACTTCCACCAAGGCTGTAGTCCTACTGCTGGATTTGAGAAGGAGGTAGGCTAAGGCTTTCCAGCTTTTCCTGAGACTGATAAGCCTACTGAAACAGGAGGAGTTTGGCTTTCGGTTACAAAATCATGTGTAATGCAGTAGGTCATTTGATTTGTCCAAAACCCTTGGTTCTGTCTTTCATTGTCAGCTCAGTCACTTCAGCTGTTTTTATTGCAGGTGTAGCGTTTACTGTATTAGGGTTTACTAATTTCTTGTATGGTTTTCCTTCTGTAGAATAATGGTAATGGAAAATGTCAATAAACCTCAGCTGTGGAACATCTTCAATCAAGTTACTATGCAATCTCAGGATGTCCGTCACCATCGCTTTTGTCTCCGCTTAATGCTGAAAAATCCTGATAATCATGCACTGTGTGTCCTAAATGGGCATAATGCATTTGTGTCTGGCAGTTTCAAGCATGCTCTTGGTAATGTCATTCATCTTCTGATGCAAGTGAATACTTTTTTTTTTTTTTATTTACAGAGAAAAAATTGTTTTCTTCAAGTCATTTCTTCATGTGTCAGAAAGTTCTACATGGCTTTGTAGTATTAACCTCATACTTTGATTGTTTTGTACTAAATCAAAGCCTCAGCAAAGTTTTCCTGATAAAAATTAAGGTGATTTTTCAAGTTTAGTGTGTAAAAATAAAGATCAAAAAAGACAAAAACAGAATAATTTAAACAGCAAATAACATTGATTGGACATCTTTAACTGGGATTGAATGTAAACCTACTGTTTCAATATGACTCCAAGTGTCAGAATTGAGATGTGCTGGAGATGGAGCATTCTGCTGCTTTGTCTCAGAAGAGGTCCCATTGTAAAGAAGCAGTGAGTAACTCATGTGCCATCTCCTTCATGAGTTAACAAATCCTTAATTAAAAAAGAATAAATTGAACCTACATATGCATGTACCATATATAGATGTCCAGTAGCAACAATTAAAAAGCCTTAGTCATGGGTGAAGTGTCATGCTGTACCTGAGACAGTAATCTTTCACTGTGTCATTTATCTTTTCAATGCTTTTAGATAATAGTGGGCTTTCTATTTGTTTGGTTTGTTTTTCAGTGTTTAATGTATTTGGGGATAATTGTTCTTTTCTGTCTCTCTATTCCAGCTGTGCAGACAGTTAAGCAAAATAATGAAACCAAACTTCCAAAACCTGTCTGTGGCACACAGCAATAGTTCTCCACATCTCCAAGATTCAAAATCTACCAAGGACCTTGTTTGCTTTCTGTGTCTGATTCTGTTTTGTGTACATTTTTACGTCACAGCTTCCTTCAGAAAGATGTATATTTCTTAGTGGGCTTTTTTGTTTGTTTGTTTTTAATTTTAATGTATATTTTTAAGTAAGTATATTAAACTGTTTTTTTCCTTAGTTCACACTTTAAATTTGCTGTTTGCATTTAGGACAGTATGTGCAAGCCTTTCGTGCAAACCCAGATGAACCTCTCTACAGTCTTTGCATTGGATTAACTTTCATCCACATGGCTTCTCAGAAATACGTGCTGAAAAGGCACGCTCTTCTGGTACAGGTCAGTTAGTGTGACTGCTTTTACCCATAGTGTGTCCTGGCTTTGTATTTATAGGTAGTTATGACAACAGCATGTTGTGTGTCAGTAACTTGTGATAATTAATACAGTATTAAAAAAGGAAAGTTTTGAAACAAATACAGGAGAGTATGCTTCTGAATCTCAACTTCTCTTGCTTAAAGGTAGCTTGTTCTGTGATATTTACACAATGGTTACTCAATTAGCAGCCACCAAATGTTTGCAAAACATTACTAATTCCAGACTTGATGGCTATGGATTGTATTTTATTCCTGATTTTTCTTCTTGCTCTGTTAAACTTGTTATTCAGCTTTTGAAGAAGTGCTGTAGAGTGGAGTCTACCACATACCTTAAGTGGGTGTGTCTCTTAAGCTCCATAGTTTTAAGAAAACTTTCCAGACTTAGAAAGTATTAAATGTAGTCGTCTTTTTTTTTTCTGTCATCCTTTTCTCCTCCTCCTTTTGGTGCCTCTATATAGCTCTCATTGCAAAGATCTCACAAGCTGCAGTTTAGGCTACCCTCAGTTTTTCAGCTTTCTTTTTCATATTTTTCCTTCATCTGCCAGATCAAGTTACAAACCACAGGCTGATTATTCCCAAATGGAATCTTGAAAGTCATTCCCTGTACTCTCCTTCAGCATTTTTCATTAACTTGAAATTCCTTTTAATTCCTGTGGCCTCTGAGCTCAGAGTCAGTAGAATGTGGTTAGGACCTTAAGCTGTTCTGAGTTCTTAAATGGATAGAAATATGGCTTTTACCTAGAATTTGACCAAAGCTGCAGGTCGCTCTAAAACAAGACCAATTATGCTAGTACCCAGCTTACAGCATTTTAAGTTTTCAAACTTTGGCCTAATTTTAATATGATCAGTCACTTCTTCCTGTTGTCAGCTTGCTTTTCATCTCTGGGCTGCTGTGTTCTCCTTTGCAACGCAGTTGCAGAGTGTCCTATTTATGTTACCCTCTGGTGATACTTTTCCCTGTTTTCTCTCTTAGTATTCGCTTTTATGACACTTTTTATTTTTACATCCTCTGCTGCTCCTATTGTAGTTGATTAGTAATTCAGCTGCAGGAACGTGCTGGTGACATAAAGGAAGATCATTAGCTGCTGGTGTCTGAACTAATTCCTCATGTTGACAGAGCTATCTTCTCTGACTTAGCAACACGATCCCTGGAAGAAAGGCCACTCTTAGCATTGAAACCAACACATTCCAAAGCAGTAATAGAAAGAAATGTAAATTTCGGCACAGGAGAACATGAAAAGCTCTGCTTCACTTTTTTTCCCTTCTGAATTCCTGTCTGTATCTTTTTGTTTCCTTTTGTTCCATATTGGAGGCGGATCTGGCCTAGTGCCATTCATCTTTTTAGCATCACACAAACCTTGGGCAATGAACAGGCCACACACACATTTAAATGCCTTTTCTCCAGTGTATTTTATGCCTGTCTTCTTAACGGGAACATTCACAATATGCATAAAATGTGCACAGGGATTCTCCTTCCTTCACCGCTACTTGGACCTACGTGGACCATGTCAGGAATCTTTCTACAACCTTGGCCGTGGCTTTCACCAGCTGGGGCTACTGCATCTGGCAATCCACTATTACCAAAAAGTACTTGAACTTCCTCCTCTCACCTTGGAGGTACTGTATCTTTGTAAGTTGCATACAGCAAATAGTCAGCTCAGTGTTGATTTCTCAGCCATAGTTAAGTACGTGAGATCTGTGTAGCTGAGAACAGTTTGCATGGGGACTCTGACACTGAAAACCCAGACCTGATTGTTACCTGATACACAGTTATGCATGTGTTAATTTCAAAGACATGTGTTTTGAGGGATTTACTAATAGGCTGGGATTAGCAGCAAAAAAAAAAAGGGTTACCAATCTTCACCTGAATAAATAGCTGAGCTTAATCTATACTGCCTGCAGTATTTTGTAATAGGAATTCTGTTGCCTAGCTTTGGCACGAGCAGGTGGAAAATGTTATTACAAGATGGGGAAGACTGGTGAATGGAGAAACGTTGGTGATAGTTGACACTGTGAGTTCAAAGCAGCATTATTTTCACCACGTGGAAGATAAAGCAGCATTCATATTCTGGATATAGAAACAAATACATTACCTACAGATACAAATTTGGGTAGCACTTTACTGTTTTATGATTTGACTGAGTAATTTACAGCTAATGTTTTGAGTATATCATTAATATTTTGGTGATTGACAACATGTGGAAACTCATTATGGAGGGAGGGCACAAGAAATACTGTTTTCTGTACACCTGAATGTCTGCGTAAACTATTAATATGTGATTAGATTGCACTCTGACAGCTACGTAAGTTTCACTGTTATACTGTCTTTGCATATAGATAACTTTGTATTATTTTTACAGGGAATAGAAACTGATCAGACAGACCTGAGAAGAGATACTGCCTTTAACTTGTCACTTATTTATCACAGCAGTGGAAATACCAGAATGGCTCGAAAGATGTTGTATACTTATGCAGTTGTATGATGAAGTTTGTGGCAGGTAGAAACGATACTCTTTGTATTAACTCTTGCATCATGCAGTGCTGGGGAAACAGGTTTCATACGCATCTTTTTTCTGTGTGTGGTCGAAGACATGGCTGGTGCTGTACATAGTTTGTATACTGTATATAGACTTTTTCTACTTCTGACATTTGAACTGTATCATGTATGGATGGAAACAGTTTGTTCGAGCACAAGGCTGACAAACTTGAGTGTGTTTCTGTAGGTGTTATGTGATATTTAATCTTTTGTATAGAACTGAACAGTGAAAACTGAGCCCTGGTATTTTCTCTAGAAAAAATGTACTATGTGCAATACTACAAATACTTACAAGCACGGATGTACTGTAACATAGAGGAAAGAAATGGGTTCGTACTAATCTCTACAGGATGCAGAATTCAGTATTTCAAGATCATTTAAGTGCTTAGTATTTCTAGGAGTTCATATTCCTAGCAGCTGTTCTACTGCAAGGTTGATCTCTGTTTTGTTGAAATCCATGTTACTTTTGTCCTTCTGAACTGTTAATAAAAATTCTGAAGTTAATGATGCTTGTTTGCTCTTCCTTAGGGAAAAAAAAAAAAAGCTAGTGAACAGCAACAATTAGTATAATAATATCATATAGCTTGTTATTGAAAGAACATTGCAAATGGTCTGGATTTTTAAGTAGTTCTGACAGTTGAACAGCAGCACAGAGTGGTAGAAGCAGGCTGCTCCCAGCCTAGCAAGAGAACAGCGAAGATTATATAGCTGTATGGATATTTATAGGCAGGGCTCAATGGTACAGCAAAATAAGGCTGAAAATGTGTGCTGAAAAAAAGTCAAGGCATTCTGTTGCCTCCCAAGCACTCATTATTTGCCCTATTAAAGTTATCTGCTACTTACTTTCCACTCACTTTTTGTGTGTTTATGCTTCACGCTCCAATCAGTACTTAAGAAATGAGTCTTGTGGAACTGTCTATGCTAATTTTAAAGCTAAGACAAGTTTATCTCAGATCAGATGTTACTTAACAATATATTGCATGTCCTCTTTGGTATGGAAGTGCTGGGCCATACAGAGAATACACATGAAAGACAAATACCGAGCAAGTCTCACCAAGTCTGAAATGCACAGCATGTTCACTACGACTAGTTTACCAGATTACCTAGGCAGCACTGCCCAAATCCAAGTCCTCTGCTAAATTTGCAGAAATTAATAACTAAATTAACTAAATTTGAATAACTAAAATAACTAAAATGTTTTTTTAGTTTGTATGTCAGCCTGAAGTATAGAAAGTCCAAAAGGAAGAGAACATCACCTCTGTTTCATTTTGTATTCTCTGTGCTGCCTCATCACCGTTTGTGATGTGATAGCCAACTGTTTGCTATGGGAACTTGTGTTGACTCATGATGTGTGTACACATGTGACATTATTGTATCAGCTTGGTGTAAGAATTCTCAGTTGAAGCTTTCCCTATTGTTTACTGCCTCTTTGCATCATGTAACTCTTCTGATTTTTTTTCCTTCTTGCAGTGAATGACTCCTGTGTCTTCACATGAAAAAGGCTTGTCTTATCATGTCCCAGGAAGTACAGTCCTCAGCACTCAGTGTAGAACTAATGCTTTGAAAACAGAAGCCAGAGGTCCAGTATACAGTTTTCCTTTGCATTGCTTTTTTTCCAAATCTGAGTCTAAAACACTCAGAATCCTATTGCTTCTGTATTTTACAAAATAGACTTAAAATAATTAGTAATGATTTCAGTCGATTATTATGTACATTGCCACACTGCTTGGCTTAACCATGGCATTTGTTAGCTTTTTGTTGCTAGAGATATTTTATGTAAGAACTAAAGGTGTATGTAAGGGACTGCCCATGAATCAGAATCATAGGGGTTGGAAGGGACCTCAAGAGATCATCGAGTCCAACCCCCAAAGCATTTACTGCTTGTTTTAAAAACCAAATGATAGCAGTTTTGTTGTGTTAATTTGCATTGAAGATTGTAGAAAGCTACTATTTATCTATGCTCACTGATAGCCACTGATTGGGAAGAAAAAAAAAACAAAAAAAAACCTAACCCACAGTGCTTAGAAGATTAATTTTTAAATACTGTGAATATAGTTGAACGTGTGACTTTAAGCAAGTACCAACCACCATGGAAAAGCTAGCAATGTACACCTCAACAGTTGATCCTGCAGATGGCAGCAAAATGTTAATTTACTGTACATCTTTTTTGTCATTACTGTGTATAAGGAGTAGGATTACAAGAGCATGTTTATTACGGACTTTTGATGTCTGAATGGATCTTATATTGTGGTTTTCCCCAAATCTTTTATAAAGAAATAGCACTTTTTTGGTGCCTTTGAAGGGGATACAGGCTTCTAATAAATGCCCTTCATTTTTAATCAGTACTGTTGCATCATTTGCTTAATTATGGTTGTCTTAACACAAAGGAAACTCAAAGTTTTCTTCTTATTGCCAGTTTTGGGTTGAACATTAATGAGCTTGGGCTGCTCCCAGGCTCCGGAGGTACACAAGTGTTCCCTCATTAAACAAGTACTGACAATAATGTGTATAGATTCCACAGAGATAAATAATACCATTGGTCACAAAGGACATGGCAGTCAGCTCTGTTGCAGCATTTCAGAGTGCAGCTCCACGTGTACTGAAGCTAGGGTATAGTGGCAGGTCCACATGGACGAGTAAGCCATGCTGCAGCTAGCTGATCCAAAGAAGCACAACTGCTGTCAATTTCAAAATCATCTTCAACTTATTACAACTTAAGTCACCTACTTCTAGTACTCTTTTCCCAGTTTGTTGTTCCATAGTAGGAGAAGTTAAAAAAAAATCCAATTAATTCTTATAAACTAATTCTTATAAAGGTACAACATCACACACCTAATGAATTCTTTATATGCTGCTAAGATAGCCCAAGGCTTTTGTTCTCTTATGACCCTGACACTATTTATCATTAGAAGGAGCCAGTTCTGCCAGTTCCTCCCTGTCCTGGTCACGTTAGCATCTAGCCACAGATGTATGACTGCTTTCAGCAATTCATGTGACCCATCTGCAGATCAGTCTGAGACTTATTTTGATAGCACCTGCCAGGCCTTATTCGAAAACTGGTGAAAGAGATGAAAGCAAAGATGCGATGTATTAGCAGCGTATAGTTCACAGCAGTGATATTAAAAAAAAAAAAAAATTGCTTTGAAGCCTCATGATGCAAAGCATCTCAGTCAAAAGGATAATCCTGTTAGAAAGCTTGTCGCTCCTGCACCCACACAAAACAATCCCTATAATGAAGGTGAGAGGTATGAGGTAATTTGCAATTGAAACAACTATTCCTAGGTTCCCTACTCGTGTGTGCCCTATGAGTGAGCACCCTTATTTGCAAGGCCTTCTCTGCAATAGAGAAGTGTCTTGGATCAGGTAAGGTTCCTGATTCTTCCAGCACGTGGGTGCTTGAAGAGAGTCAGCTGATGTTTCCAAAGGTTGTGGCACATGCAGGTGGCTCTGGGCTGCAAATCACACAGTCAGGTGAGGTCATTTCCTGGCCAGCTCAGGCAGGCATTCTTGCTGGTGAGCTTGGGGGTGGGTCTTTACCCTGCTCTTTTTATGGACGTTTAAGTGGGAAGCTCTGGCTGCCTTTTCTTCTGGGAGTAAAATGTTTTATGAGGCTGAACTGGGGAATTTCTGTGATTCCAAAAAAAAAAAAAAGATTAAAGTTTTAATAGCTTAATATATGTCTGTTAGAAAGCTAATAACAAAGCTATATAAGAACTGCCAGTTATGGAGACTGCTGAGGAACACACACAAACAAGGTAAGCATGGCTTTTTGAATGGCTCTCTGTGAAGATTTGGAAGCAAGGAAGGATAAATACTGACGCAGGTGAATACAGAAAAAAAATATGCTGGGAGTTAAGTTTTCAGACAAAAACATGACTTTTGAGCATGAACAGAACCTGGAGTATATGCAATATTACTTTTCTAAGTATAGAAACAGTTTTTTGAAGCTGTCTTGTACATGTCATTTTTTTACTGCTTAAGTATATTCTTTGTAGGAGTAAACAAACTAAACTGGAATTGGAAGAGGAGTCTGTTTTCTATACTTGTTTAAGAGGTGAAATAAAATTTAGGTAAGCGAAATTCTGACTGATCATGAGGTGTTAAGTACTTTGCCCAGTTTTTTTGTTTGTTTGTTTGTTTTTCTCCCTTTGAAATGGATGTCTTTGCTTTAACTTTTGGAGTTGAAAAGATAAAAATGTGTATCACACCTAGTGAGAGGCCTATGTTTGCGATTCACAGGGTTACTCACTGCATAGACTGTCTTGCTACTGCTATTGCTTGCTACTTGTAATGAATTGTAGTTCTACTGCTAACTACTCTCGCCTGTTCTGATTTTATATCAGACTGTCAGTTTCCTTTCTGCTGCTGTTTTATGTTTCTTCAGATATTTGCACATTTTTTCTAGTGTTTAGGTAGGAAAAAGTAATATCCTCTAGGAATTACTTTCATGCTACAAAAAAAAGTCTGCAAACAATAGATTTTTATTGTAACTGATTTGGTAAGTTTGAGAGTTTTATCAATTAAAAAATAAATGTTTGTATCTGACTTTAATGCTGCTTGATATTCCTGGAGCAGATAACTTTAAGACTTACAGAAACACCTTTTTAAGTGAGATTCGTGAAGTCTTTCTACCACGTTTTCTACAACCGCATTGCCTTTGTGTAAAATGCTTCCACAGGTGTCTCACCACATATTCACACCATTAGCACTTCACCTGGCACCTGTCTTCTGTCTGCTGCCTCCCTTTCTCTCCGCTTCTAGCTGGGGCTCCAGCTGCCTGTTCTTCACTTGCACCATAGGTTGATTTTCTGATAATATTTGTGTCTCACTGTGTAAACTGTTTGATGCAATTTTTTGGATGTGCTGTAGACAACACAAAATAACACAGAAGACAGCACAAGAATTCCAGTAACTTCTTGTCAGGTCAGATTTATCAGGGAACTGGTCAGGAAAGCTTACTTGGTCATAATTATTCCCCAGATGCTGCTCTTTTATTGCTTCTGCTTCCCTCAGTTAGATTCCATCTCTTGTAAATTGTTGAAAGGGGGAAAAAACAAACAAACTTCTGAATTTTTCAGGCTTGCTGTTACATTGGAACTATACAAGTATCTGCAAGTTGTGTCTTTGTTTCTTGTCCTATGAGAGACTGAAGTCAAGATAACGTGCTTAGTTGAAGAAAGGAGAACGTGCAGGTAACAGAGTTGCAGAGGAGCCTAGGTTCCCATTGGGGATTGGGTGTAAGTCAAAACATAAGTTTTACTCTGTTAAGAATGGGAGGAGACTAATTGTCATACAGATCCAGCCTTTGGCAAAGTTGAGCATTACATCCACTATCTGCAAAATTAGCAAGTAGGTAGACGCTGCTATAAAAACTGTGGTGTGGAGGGAAAATAGGGCTTCTATGGCATCGTATTTAATATAGGGAGGGAGGGGGAGAGAGAGAGGATAGGAAAGGCTTTGCTATGAATGTAACTTGTTGATCTTCTAGTCGGATTTCAGTGTGGACTTGGTCTTTCTTTTTGTTGAGCTCTGCTGCAGAGGGACTACTGATGCTTAGTTTCTTTACTTTTCGGGTCATACTGAGTCTGGATCAGCTTGCTTTGCAGGATATTGCTGTCTTGCATGCTTCTTCCAAACGAAGAACAAATGTCTTTTTGTCCTGGCAACTTCTAGTGCCTTAGAAAGCAGTTCCAATTGCACAGGAGCAGCAGATCAGATTTATATTTACCTAAATGAAAAAGCTTTTTTGGGAGTATTTTGTCCACCCTCATTCCAGTATCAGCTTACAGGTGGTGAGCCTGTTTCCCCAGCTGATTAGAAGCGCCCTGAGCACATAGATGGGAATACTGAAGGCAGTCCACTAAATTAGTCAGGATTAGAACTTGTCACATAACCACGACTCTCTTGGAAAAAATGCTCTTTGCTTTGGGTAATTATTTTTAAGCTAAGTGTTATGGAGGAAGGGGGAAAAGAAAGCAGCTTCCTCAGCCTTTCCACTTCCCACCCATCCATCCTCTTTCAAACAAACAAATAGTAGCTACGTATGTTTCATGATGTAGCCCCAGACAGCAAAGCTTTCACCTGTGCTAAGGAATTTTTCACCACGGAGAGCAGTTGTTTGTCCCCTTCAGCACTCAGGTAATGATTTTCCTGCTCCATAGCCAAAAACTTATATATATTTTTATAAATATATAGCAAAAAAAGAAAAAAAAGGAAAAAATATAGCCTCTTTTCCTTTGAACATGTCATACTGTGCTGTCTTCAGGGGAAAAAAAAAGAAAAAAAAAAAAAAAGAAATTTGGTCACCCCCAGAAATGCAATATTGGTTGTTTACATGGAGAAAAGACTCGTAGGGTGACTTGAGGTTTCTTTTATAGATAATGACTGTGTAAAGATCAGGATGACTTTTTAAACATTTCATATTGGTTTCTAAGAAGACTTCACGTAGCTACACAAGACAGTTGTTTTTTTTTAATTCTTTTTTCAGTAACTTTGACAACTTTCTTCAGTCTTTGGGGAAGTATGCAGCTAAGCCTGCTTACACTGAGGTAACGACGATGCCCGGACTACCAACCCTTGCACTGTGCTTCGAGGCACTCATGGCTCCCGTTTGTGCGGCTGCCAGCAGCTGCTGAGGCCTCAGAGCAAACGGTCGCGGCTGCAAAGCCCGCGCCTCGCGCCGCAGCACTCACGTGACAGCAGCCCGTACCGCGCGCTGAAAGGGGCGGCTGCCGCCTGTCGCGCGCCGACCGTTGTGGCGCAGGCGCAGTTCCTCGCGGCGCGTGCTACTGCTCGCGTCGCTCTGGAGGCGCGGCGCGTTTCACAGCTAGGCGGTAAAGCGCTGTTAGTGTTTCAGGGACTTATGGTCGGTTTTTAGGCTGGCTAGAGTCCAGCCTGCCCGCTGAGCCTGCTCCACGTCTGCAGGCTGAGAGCTTTTCTCTTGTGTGATCGTGCTACCGTGTCTCCCAGGAGTCATCCTGAAGGGGCTGTAAGCAAGCGGCGTTTTATGTGTGAGGATGTGGTGCGGCTCTTGCCAAGGTATGCAGCCTGCACTGTGCATCCGAGGTGTTCACATACTGCTTGGCTCTGTGGTTTAGTGGGCAGAATGTGCAGCTGTGTAATGAGGTGAACAGACATTGAGGATCACTGCTGTGCGCGTCCAGCTGTAGCTGCAGCTGTCCCTGCTGGCTGTGTGGAGTTGGACTGTGTGGCCTCCGTGTGCCCCTTCCCGCCCCAGTGGCTCTGTGGCTCTGAGGCCTCGAGCAAAAGCATGTGTACTAGCCGTTCTGCAGCCCTACAGCTTCCCTTTTGCATTCAGCAGCTCACCTGGCTTCTGAGGAGCATCTGTGTGCGAGCCACCTCCCTTGCTCCAGGAACAGCAAAGGCCTGGCTGCAGCTGGGGAGCCCAGGCAGCAGCGGGATGCCTTCCATCGGGTGCTCACCACTGTCTGCAGCCTCTAGGATGCTGAGGTAATGCGTACCTGGGCTCACCTGGCTTGTAGGGTTTGTTGAGACTCTATTACACGTCTATCTGTCAGATTTCCTTTTCCAATTCGAAGTCTAGCTGTAGATGGCAGCAAGGAGCAACCGTGTTGGAACACCAGTGCCTGTACGTTTTGTGTTTGTGCTACTGCAATAATCGACAGTCTGTCAATTGATTATAATTGGTTCAGTTTGATTTTAAGGGTCTTTTGGAGTTACTGTTTGTTTTAGAGGAAGAGTTGCAGCTTTCCCGAGCAAAAAGAGTGCTGCTGAAGGCAGGCAGCCCTGCACTCGTTCTCTGATGTGTGTGTGTGTGTATGTTTGTGTGTCAAAGGAGATTCACAGCTGATGTAAAGCTGACACTGCTCCGCTGGAGCATCTGTTCCAGGAAGCTTTGTTGTGGGGTTGCAGCCAGGTGAAGAGACATGGGATGTGAGGGAATACAAAGGTCACTAGGGGAATGGAGAGAAATGATGATAAAGTTGCTTCTGAGTTTCTCACCTAAAGAAGAGATGCATAAGTAGCACTGAATGTTTAAAAATAATATTGTTTTATTGTATAGTAACTATGTTGCACTTAAGCTGCTTGTTAATCAGAGCACTTTGATACAATGGTAGCATAGGGATGCTACCTTTATGCAGCAGTGTGCTGTGTATACCAAGTGGGAACATAAAAGAGCAACTGATACGTAGGTCAGATGAAAACTGCGTTTCTGAGATGCTTTTGTAATCTGAGTTAAGGTGACAGTGTTTGACAGAAAGATAGTTAATTCTGAAGGCACTGTTTGGATTTTGTAACAAACACAGATCAAAAGCTTGTCTTAATTTAGTTTGCAACAAAAATAACAGATTGATCTGAGCTTCTTAATTCACATCCGCTGTTTTACTTTCCAAAGTTGTTGTGTAGTTCAGTAAGGGTAACTTCACATAAAAATGTATGAGTAAGAAGTATACATCAAACTGTCTGTAGCATGTTTCCTGCAGTAAACTTTTAAAAAGAAAAATGATCAAAGGACTGAAAGCTGAAATTGTACATGTTATATCCTTTTCTACTCCAGATAAACTTCCTGATGGTTTTGTGGTAGTCTTCAAAATAACCTAAAATTATATCTAGTTTTATTTCTAGTGTTGAAGGCGGAGATAAGCATGTTTTTTTTAGCTTTTTGTTAAGAACATGGGTGTACTTCTATTTCTTACCAGAACACTTGTGCTTTGTGTGAAATACACCAGGTCACTTATTCAAAAATTTCCAGGAAATTGGGTTTTTCACAGCAAGTTTTTCCATTTTCCAATAGAGCTCACTGCTTAAAAGTGCCGTTAATTTTACTTTCCTGTTAAGTCATTAATTGTAGTTATAGTACTTTTGTTATTCTGGTAATTGATATATTCTTTTCAGTCTGACTTTTATTTGACATATATTTTTAAAAGACTGCATGCTACAGCTGTTGTTAAGTCAACACAATTTTACTCCAGCATATGTAAAATACTTTTCCCTCCATATTTTTGTTGATTGTGCCTGAATTCTTATTGCTTTGCAGTAGAACTGCAGTCTTTGTTCAAGGTGAAATCTGAGAGCTGCCATCACTTGTGTAGTGCTTGTCATCACAGTTCTTTTAATCTCAATTACTCGCCTCTCCAGAATGCTTTGATAGGAAGGTAAATCAGTGAACAAGCACTAGTGTATAGACTTACCTTCTCCTTCAGTGATGTAAATGCTTCA
Organism: Odontophorus gujanensis; assembly: GCA_013399175.1. Taxonomy (NCBI): domain Eukaryota; kingdom Metazoa; phylum Chordata; class Aves; order Galliformes; family Odontophoridae; genus Odontophorus; species Odontophorus gujanensis. The sequence continues at coordinate 182,637 of VXAB01004326.1, read as the reverse complement.
ACAGTAGGTAGAACTTGTAAGTTTGGGTAAAGAGGTAAGATGCATCAAATCTGCTAAACAGAATCGATTTGTGCATCCAGGTTAGTGTTCTGTGAAGGAGGCTACCTTTTAAGAGGAAGAACCTCAGCTCTGTTCTGTTCTGGTTGCTGCTGTAAATTTGCTTTCCTTGATGGTTGCTTGAGTCAGTTGGAGTTCTTCCCTTAGACTTTTCCCAGGACTAACAGGTGTCATACAAAAGGGAAGTGGGGTCCCACACGCTACCGAAATGGCAAAGGGAAGCCAGAAGGCATACTTGAGTATGCCCAAAGAACCACTAGACACCTCTCGGTAAGCAACTGAATTCCATTCATGATGTCCAAGGGGTAGTTTGTGTGAATCATGAGGAAAATAAATGTGAGACGAGTGCAAGTATTTCATTTCTCGGATGCGTTTCTTGTTATTAAGATCATTTGTATGTAAACAGAATTCAGATCGGTGTATTTCATTTCAGTTTCTTCTTATTTACCTGTCTGAGTGATCTGTAGCAACTGTTTGTATCTTCAGAATGATTGGACACATTATGTAACTAGATACTTTCCTTTCCCATTTAATGGCTTTCTCCTATAATACTTTTGGGCTATGTGTACTGTTGAGTCCAGACTAAAATCTTTAAGCTGAATTTAAGCTGTGTTCATGTAGGTGTGAACAAGTATGTGAATACAGATTCGATTCTGCTTTTCACACGTGGTTTGTTTTTGTAGTAAAACCTGGCACCTGTGGTTCAGAACACTGTGATACAGTTGAAATATAATACAAGTACTGCAGCAGTGTTCTCTTTGTAGGCAGATAAGAAGCATCTAGTTGAAGTGTTGCCAAAACACAACTTACTTATTTCTCCTGTTTTGGTTTTCCTTACTATGTCATATGATTGCAGTATTTAAAATACATCGTATACAGCGTTCTGGTTGTGAAGGTTTGTAATATTCTCTGAAAATGGTGCAAAGAAAAACATCAGCCCATTCCTCTCTGCTTTATGGACAGAGCAAATAATACTGTTCTCAAATACTGTCTTTAGTGAATATTGCAATACTGAATATTAGTATTTTTAGTGTGTAAATTTATATATGAGAAGTGTTGAACTTTTCTAAAATATTGTTTTTTTTGATCTTTGTTCTATTAATTCAGTTGAACAAAGATTCAATAAGATGACTAAGTGAAAGACTGATTCCTATTATGAACTCTCACTTTTGTAAACAAAGAAAGAGAATACTGTGCGCTTGACTGAGGGACATTTAATATCTGGAAAATGCCAATTTGCCACTCAACTCCTTTCTGAGTAGTCTACAAAATGTGGGATGACATTTGCCCATTTAGGAGTAATTGAAAATCCCATTGCTTTAAATAAATAATGTTTTTATGGCACACAGATTTACTGTAGCAAGTAGGTATTAGCCAAAGTGCAGTGATCTAATATTTTTAACTTCTGTGTACAGCACTAAGAAATTGGGAGGGCAAGAATTAGTGACAGCACTTTGGATTTCATTCTTGCTTTACTGAGCTGTGGGAATGTAAAATCAGTTTCTGTTTTCATTACTGCTTGTCAGTGTTTCAGTCTAGGCCCATATTGTCGGAGATTTAGTGTGTCACGCCCAGGGTGGCATTAGACCTTTCTGAGCCAATTCCCCCTTTTCAAGCACTAAACTAAAAGAGTATGGGAGTCGCACAAAAATGTTGCCCCTGCGCCTTGCCAGGTGCATGAATTTCAGTTTTAAGCATATCTCACAAATCTAATCACACCTGAAACATTCAAACATGACAGCCTTGCATTGACAGAAGTGTTTTCTGTTATTTGCCACTCTTTGTGTGTCTTTCAGTGGCATCAAACAAAATAAAATAATAAAAAAAAAGAAAAACAATTACATAAATTTGTGAGAATTAAAGACCAAGTCTGTTCATTGTATAACTGTCTTTTCTCATACTTTAGGCACTGTGTTAATTTTCAATGTGAGAAAAAACATAAGACGACTGAAAAAAATTATATATTTTTCTTAGGGTTTTTGATATTATGACCTTCCATACCATAGGAAGGGATGTGGCCTTTGGTTATCTGTCTGAAAATACAATATAGCAGAGTATGTAGTATCACCAATTGAAGTGGCTAAGCCAATATTATTGGCTTAGCAATAATATAGAGCTTTCAACTTTCAAATTTAAAAAATAATATACAAGTCCTGCTCAGGTGCTGTTTATGAAATAGAATTAAATTCTGTATAAAGGCTTGCCTCTTGTTTTAATACCAGTGACATATCCAGCAGATACCCTAAACTGAAGTACAGAAGTCTCAAAGGCCAGTATGCTGACACAGTAGGGGGATGTGACTGGTGTCACCTGCACATTGCTTTCAGCTTGTTACTGGAAGGAAGACTTCTGCTTGAGAATGTAGAAACAAGAACACAGTAGAAACTCATCAGAGGATGAGTTAAGAGATGCACAGGAAACGAAGGTATCATGCTTTCTGTGAGGAACATGTTAAATTTTGACTAACATCTTATGTTCCCTTGTAGGCAACATTTTAATTTTGAGTATAATGAAAAGACCGCATATATTTTTGGAAGCGGCTTTGCTGTACTGTATAATAAATCTGTGCTGTGTCCTTTTTGAAGTGCAGTGCTGTTCTAAATAGCCAGACTGCTGCGTGGCTTTGGAGAGTGTGGCCCAGATCTTGGGAGCTGCAGGCTGACACACTGTGTAAACCAAATGCCTGCGCAAACAGAATATAGCTTGCTTTTTTCACTTCAGAATTCTGATGGCCCTTGTGTGCAGGATTCATTCATCGGTGAGAGGAAAAGCATCATTTATCTGCTTGGAAATTATGGCAGTCCTTTGTGACTGAATGACAGGACCTGGGGTTTTGAACCTGGGTCTGTGTGAGTAGGTCAAAAAGGAAAAGCGTAGCCTCTGCCACTAGCATCTGCTTTATGTTGGTACCCTTGTGGGACTAATGGAGTATGCTGTAGTGCAGTGCGAAGTACTAGTAGAGAGTGTGACATTCTCTCTTTAAACAAATTGCAGCAGTAACAGTTAATAATGCAGATAACACATGTAGTTATCTAGAGTAGCATAACTTAATTTGTATAAAAGACTTAAAATAGCAAAATATATCACTGCTTATTTTTTGAGTCTCCTGAAGTTAATCTTTTTAAGTTTTATTTTAGCATTGTTCAGATTTTCCCTAATGGCTATCATTTTTGTTGCTGTACTTATGGAAAGGTGATAGTCTGCTTAAAAGGCTTAAGTGCATTTGCAAACAGTGCAGGGTTTTCTGTACTTCCAGGGGTGCAGTATTTAATTATGTTAAAATACAATTGCCCTAAATACTGCTTTATAGAATACTGTTTCTCTCTTCAGACCTTGTTTCCTTAATGGCTGATGGATTTTCTATTTGTAATACTCTGTGTCAAACTGAGACAAACTTCCTAATTCCTGCTCAAAAAAAGTGTTGATGAATACACACTGTTTAAAGAGAAAAGTAAAATTCTTCTGTTAAGGTTGATCTTAGGAGAAGAGCCTGTTCACACCGTGGGGAAATTGATGTGCTTCTTTTGGTATTTTTGAACACAAAGGAGTACCGTAGCACTGGAGATTCTATTTGTGCGTTTGGTATCTGTCAGCTGGCAAATGCACGCTCTGTTATTTGTGCAGAACTTCACCTTGATGTAGCAGCTCTCTCACTGACCTGTTGCGTTCTCTTCATGCTTCTGGTTTGCAAAGCAAGATTTGAAGTACTTTTTTTTTTTTTAATGGCATTCATCAGTTAACAAGAGGGAAAGTCTTTGGAGATGTAGTAGGACTGTGCTTCTCCTTCCATTCTTAAGACTAAAATGATTAAGTTTTCACTGGTTGGAAAGGTGCTGTGCTTTTGTGACTTTTGTTGTCTGTGTTTCACATCATCACATCATGTAGTGTACCGGGAGTCTCAGAAGAGAAGGAATGGAACAGCAAAATTTTCTGGGAGCTGTAGTACCATCTGTTTCTGTCTTCCAGTTGGTGGGGAAGACACAACTGACTGAAAGTCACTAGTCTTTCTCTTATTACTCTCTCATGAATCAGAGTAAGGCTCTTGGTTTTCAGAAACTCTCTGAAAAAGATAAGAAAATTTCTTCTGAAAGACCCAGAAATGACTGTTCTTATGCATGTAGAAGTGAGGTCCATGTGCATGGGGTTGCTTTCTAGAGGTGGTCATTGAGGGTACGGCTTTGTGCTCATGCCAGCCAAAGTTCTTGTGTAATTTTTCCAAACTGTAGTTTGTAATTGAGCTAACAGTGTTTATGGAAGCACCCACGCACAGGCTTTTTTTTTTTAAATACTGATGAAGACAGAGTACTGTTGCTAAATGTGTTGACGTACAGGTGGAAAATTTAAATAATCTTCTGTCAAACTGGAAAGCAGAAGGAAAACCTTCCTTGCTGTTAATTTTATATTCAAGTTTGAAACTGCCTGCCTTGCCAGTACTTCATGTGGTAGCGTAGAAAACCTAGTCCTTGTGAAGTGATGCCTCTATTTCATGTGGTTATTGTTCACTGTAAAAGATTTCCAGCCAAATAGAATTCTAACGTTATGTGAAAGGTATGCTGGCAATCTGGGAGTTGTAACCACTTCTTTTATCTGTGTTAGATGCTTTGGAAGGCACAAGTGCATTCAACAAGACAGTGTCAGAAATTTAAGAAGATATCAGAGTTGGAATATTTTTCAATAAGTGATAGACTGTAGGATGCAGTGAGCACAGATTTCTACCTGTATGGGTAAGATTACTGATCAATACAAAATATAGGTTGAATGAAATCTTGGTTATTGCTGAAGTCTGTAGCTTTTACTAGCTGAGTTTGCTGGGACAGATTTTTCACACCTTATATTTTGTAATCATAATTCAGAATTCTGTCCATGAAAGTGGTGTGTATGCTATATTTCTTGCTGTGTGTTTTGAAGGGCATCACTGTTCCTTATAGAATCTGTGGTCAGAGATAGCATTGTGGTTGTTTGCCATGGTGTCCTGAGACTCAATTAGAAGTTATTTAGCCATAGTTCATTGGTTCATGTATTGGTAAATCCATAACCCTAAGTCCTTGTGGTATCCAAAACAAGAGATGGTGCCCTCATTTTCTGTAAGCAGTTGCAGTTACAAAAAGCAAAGTAAAATTTCTCAGAAATACGTTTTTAAATTTTGTGACTTAGCAGCTGTTATTGACTTTTGATGTACCAAATCAGGAATTATTGTAGATTTTCTAATGAATATTTTAAGATGGTATACATGGTAACATTTTCATTTAGCAGAGTATTTACCTAAATGCTAGAGGTTTTCACTAGCCTTCTTGCAAAAAAAAAAAAAAAAA
>VXAB01004326.1:165108-177227 GCA_013399175.1 Odontophorus gujanensis | reverse complement strand
AATTTTCCCCCAGAAGGATTGGGGGATCCTTGAATTAAAAAAAAAAAAAAAAAAAAAAAAATTTGGAAACTGAAGTGTATAACCTCACTGTATTCCTACTTATCCATTCCAGTAGATTGAAAAGAAGTAGAAATACTCTGAACATAAACAATGCAGATATTTTCTAGAAAGAACATGTCTTTGTGCTGTGGAATGGCAAACTAGAACTCGATGTCCAGGTGTCAAATGTTTGATATCAGTGTATGCCGCTTGAGAGTCTGACAGCAGAATTCTTGATTTCCAGTGAAGGTTTTGTAGATTACTCCAACTAGATCACATAATGCTGTCCCTTGATCTGCACCTGGCTAAGACTCTGTCTAGCAGCTTCCTACGCAGTCTTATCAGGGTGTAGAAAGGCTGTTTTTATTGAAGTATTTGAAGTAATATACTGAACTACATACTGTGTGTGTAAAATAATAACGATAGAAAGGTCAATACCAGAGTAGCAGGTTTTTACTGAGCCCTTCTGTTAAGGTAAGTTTGCATTAAACTGTCAAATCAAGAAATTCCATCTCCTCTTATCCCAGTTTAATGGATCACATTGAGAAAGGTCACGAAGTGGAATGGTCGTCATTTGCAGTGCCCCAATATTACTCTGTAAACAATGTGAAAACCTAGATGCTGTAAATAGACCTTTTGCTCTAAATTTATGGTTCAAATTGACTTGAAGTATTGCTTCTTGTTCCCACGTTATGCTCGCTATGTTGGAAATCATTTGCCATTCCATGGAGTTCACCTAACTGGGAACATGGAAAAGCAGTGCTATAGAAATGTTTTATAGTGTTACTGTAGAAGAAGCCATATTCCATTGTGTATGTGAATAGGAATTGCAGTGATAACATGAAATGGAACGGCAAATAAACCAAACCCTTCTAACAGCCCTCGACTGAACCCTTCGGTTACAGTCTTTTTTTCCAGTACCCAGTATCAGCAGAGATGGTCTAATCTTTTTGTAGCAGTAGTGGCAGTGAAATCTGTTGCTGCATTGAGATGACAACTGCAAAGGAATTAAGCCTTCTGGATTAAAATATTGCAAATTGTTTTCATTTTTTCTGCTGAAATGAATAGATGCGATCAAGTACATTTTATAGTAAACAAACTAAAAAACACTACCATCTGTCTATAAAAGCAACAATTGACCACAGAACATTGCACAGAATTTAAAAGAAGCATTTAGAGTTTCACATAAAAGCTTTGTGTTAGACTGGCTTCATTATTGCCAAATCCTGTTTTAGGATTTTAATTCTAAGCGATGTTCTTGCAAAGTTTCTGTCTGAAGGGGAAGAAGTTATGACCTACTTCATTGTAATAGTGAATCAGGGTTTAGGTCTGGTATCAAATAGCTGGAATATATGTAATCATGAAGTCATGAATGAAGAAGCTGTGTTTCTTCCTATGCAGTCACACCATTGTATACTCCAGATGTTGATATGTCCTTCAGTCTTAATTTGGATAAAACTCTTGTCTAATTCATTCTGAAGGTTTTACTTCTTAGTTTATTCTTGGCACTTGTAGATCTGAAGTCATGAGCTTCTCTGTTGTTCGTGAATTTAGGGTTGCACTGGTGTGTGATGCAAATGAACTCACAGAACATACTGATAGAAGCAGAAACAGGGTGTCCAGGGAGCAGAAAACAGTCACATTTAGATTACACATTAAAGTAACAGCTTTGTGCTTCCAAACAGAAGATGTCTTCTTTCCTCCTGACTCTGCTCAGTCAGACCTTGTGCTTATGGCATTGCATGGGAACTTGCCATCTCAACAATAAATTGCACATTTTTGCTGTATTCTTTTTCTGGTACTTTAGTGAATCAGACAGTCTCTGCTATGTGATCAAGTAATTGCCAAAGCAGACACTTGAGGAGAATTGGTAGGGATTAGGACCTCACCTTTTTGATGGTGGTGAGATGTTACCTTGGCTAAAGCTGTAACATCAAACTGCCTTTTGTAGCTTTTATATCACCGGTATGTTTTCCTTCTAAAAGTTCAGAATGCATACGTGAGAATGTATTAAATTATCCTCATTTGATTCAAGGATTTGAAAGCATACGTGATGTCTTATGAGCCCACAAAACTGCGTGTTCTGGTTGTCTAGGCTCAGAGACTTGAGAAACATCAAGTCCTGGATGCGTTCCAATCAGTGGCCAATAAATCTTTGCTTAATTGAACCTCAACCATATGGTGCAGTTCAAAGGTCTGGGCACAAATGTGCCTCTGCTTTGTTTCTAAGCTTTACATTAGTATGCTTATTGTGGGAGAAACAGTGTTTCTTTTCCTGCCGCTTTTTGTTCACATCTCACCCAGCACTTCTCAGAAACAAATGGCCTAATACTTGGAATGAGTACTGGCTTCAGCAACCTTCTCCGAATTGTGTCATTGTAGGCTGATTAAGAAGTTTCACAAATATTTGCTAATGATGTTCTCCAATATCACATTGTAATTATAACTATCGTTTAGATGTTTATTACTGGAATATTTCAGGGTGCTTTTTTTGTTTGTTTTCAGAATGTGTACCTTCACTTACATTTATGAGGACCTACCTACCTTTATTGAAGTCATGCCTTAACATCATATGGAAGTAGTAGCTTGATGCCTCAGTAGCATTCATTATTCATAAGATTATTGTGTGGTGATGATGGTTTCTGGAATAATGTTGTACTTTACTGATGTTATGCAGACACTTTTGATTATGCTGTAGTACCATGAATTAGCCATCAAGGCTTCACTAAGTACTTCTCATTCTTTTTTTCCTGATGCTTTCAACGATTTTGGTAAGAAATGAGTTCTACTCATCCTTAATAAGATGTATTAACTTAAATTTGAATAGCTAACATTTCTGATTTGCAATCTTTTCCCTATTTTCTGAAAACAAAAAACTACAACTAGAAATGCTTACTTTGCAGAATGCACACAGTGCAGTAGTCTGCCCTATGACAACCAGGATACTTACATAGATAAACTCACAAGTGCAAAATTGTCCAGTATCTATGGCTTAATAATGTCAACTTTGTCCCCTGGAATGGAGTCCTTAAAGCAAGATGTATTTTTGCACATGTAGAATAACTCTGCCGTGGCAGAGAGCAGTCTTCAGGATAGCACTCTATGCAAGCTTGCTTTGAAGATCTCTAGTTCCACTCTGCACAACACATTCAGACTGACTTGCCAGCAAACAGGAGGTAACAGTTCATTTCTCAGAAGTTGCCCTGTGCAACATCTGTGGTAGTTAAACACTAAACTAAGGCTTGCATTCATCAAGTAAAAAACCCCAAACAACTGACAACAGAAGGGTGTTGATGTGGCAGGAATGATAAATCCTGGGAATTCTACAGTTAAACAACATGGACAGAAGACATCTTAGTTCTTCTGTCAAGCAGAGCAGGCAAGGCCAACTGGAAATGCAAAGTGTGCGGTCTATCTCATCTTAATAATGCTGCTATGAAAGCAACTGAGAGAAGCAATTACATAAGCAATTGGTACTCCTCAAATTTTTGCCATGCTCTAAGATTGGATTCCTGCTCTGAATCATATACCAGCCCCAATCTTGTGTGGGGTTTAAGTGGTTGTCTGATTCAGTGATGTGAGATCAGCCAGATCCTGACAGGTATTCCTGATCCAAATATGTCAGGGTACGTGTGACTTTGATCTGTTCAACCTGTGCTCCAGATATCCTAGCAGAGCTGTCATTTGTGCTTCAGAGTATTTAAAGCTGTAAATAACTGTAGAGATTTATTTTCTCCATTTATCCCCACGCTGTGCTTTTTATGGAGTTGGTGCAGACACTCTGGACTGCTTTTACTCAGAACTTTTTTTTTTCATGTCTTTGAATTTAGAATGTTTGTCTCAAGAGTTATCCTTTTTTGCTCTGCTCTCCCAAAGCACCTGCAAGGCCTCAGTGCTAGTTTCCAGTATAAACTGTTGTGCAGATGACAATGTTGAGCATTTTCAAAAGTATACACACCACTTGCTTTCTAGAGGTACCACAGGCAGATGGTGATTTGGGCGTGTAAGTCAGCAGTGAGGTGGGCCATTGAATGCTCTGAAGTTCTTACTTGGGCCTTACTTCCTATGTTCTGTACTGTGTGCTTATTTACTCTTTAAAACCAAATATTTATTTGTTGTTCTTTGTCAGTGAGAAAACTTGTAATATTGTTGCTTCTTGTACACCTTCTTTGCTGCTGTCATTTCCTATCCTTGCATCATCACTGTTCTCCTGAGCAGTTTTAATGCAATAGGATTGTTTGTCACTGGTATGTGGTGTTGTTTGACTTAACTTGAAGCATGTGTTTAAATTTGTTCCAATACTGCTGAGCAGTTAAGTTTGTGTTTGAATCTAAGTGTACATGTAATGTGCAGACACTTTGTGGAGTGTTAATGCTCCTCGTTGTGTCTTCAGTTTGGAACATTTATTTCTATGTGTTTGGCTGAGGTCACCCATCTTGGTCAGACTGCTCACTACACTGCGACGTCACCTGATCTAGGGATCCAGAATCTACGAGTCTCAGAAACATGATTTTTAGTTACCTTAGGTTTGTTTTATTTTTATTTAAATATGTACTGCTATTGTTGGAAACCAGGGTAAGAATTTCAAGTTTAGTTTTGTAAAATCTTTCTACCATAGGACAGAGTAATTCGTATAATATTTTATGTAAAGTTTGTAAGAAAGCAGCACACCTACATGTCTCTATTCCTGTGTCTGTTTTTCAACTCGTTGTGAAATAAAGTGCTGGTTCACACAGTGGAGCAGCACAGAGTCTAAATTAAATGAGTGTGTATTTGAAGTGTTGCAACTTAGATGTTCCTAAGTGGCCATGTAGCCTCTGGTATACTGGAAAAATAGAATATGATAGGTTAGATTAGGTTAGATTATCATTGAATGTATATATGATCTAATGGTTTGTTCTGCTATCTTTCCTTGTAATGCCAAGGAAAAAATGCCAGACAAGAATTAAAATATGAGTTACGTAATATCTTACAGTAACAACAAGGTAAAAGTATCAAAATGTAAACTCTTCCTTTGGATGTGAGTCTTAACAGGGAGTAGGGAGTGAGATTATGCTCGAGGCTGTTGGGGTTTTGCAGATATCTGTGTTAGGGTGCAGGATATGGTTATGGTGATACTTTCAGATGGAGAAATGAGTAAACACTGTTGGTTGTTTTTGTAATGTCTCAGCCATTTGTATATTATGCAGTCATTAAATAAAAGTCTTTTCAATATAAAGTTGGCATAACAGTTGGGGGAAAAAGAAGCTCTAGTAATTTTCACCATTATGAATAAAATTCCTAGCCAAAATAATAGTCTTAGTATCTCTGTTCTACACCACTCTTATAGACTTAGAGTACTTTCGTACATGGAAGAGAGTATAATAGGTAAGAAAACTATCACGGATGGAAGTCATATCAAGTATCTGTTTTCAGTGGGACTTTAAAAAGGTTCACCTGGATCAGGCACAAGCAAAGAGCTCCTTCAGACTTTCAGACTGGCTTTAGTTTTCTGACATTAACGTTTGTATGTTCTGTACTGTGACTTCAGTGTTTGGTTCTGTCACAGTTTGTGGTATGTTGTGTTTCTGTTGCTGATCCTGCCTGTTAGTGAGAACTGTTTGACAAAGAGCAATGAAGCACAGGCATCTCCTGAAGGGAATCTTCAACTTATAGTTAGAAGTGTATGCAGTATTTCTGCCTCAGCCACAGGGGCATTTTCCAGCTCTGCTGATTTCACATTCAAACCTACGTAGGATGAGAAAGGAATTGGTGTCAGTAGGGTAATCTGCTGCTTGCCAAAGAAAAGACTGCTTTCTTTAAGTCATTTAAAGAAAATTCATTGCTTGCCTACTTAATGTCTGATTTATCTACATGGTAATTGTCACTGCTGAGGGAAAAGGTGAGACTCCTAAAGAGGATGCTAGTCAAATCAGTGGCCAAATGTGTAATTGAAATACTATTATTTATCTGGAGAGGTGTAGGCTAATGTGAAGAGGGGCACATGGTGGTATCAGTGATGCAGCAGTTCTGTACCACATGCTTGAGCCTTTCCTGCTCTCCTGCACTGGAGAAAATCAGAAGTTGTTCCACTACTGTTGGTAGAAATTTTTAAATTCTCCAGGGTTCTGGAACAATTTTGTGATCTCCTTTTCAACCCCACTAAGTCTTGATACTTTCACAGTCTTTCTATCATGTGGCTTCTCAGCATGTTGGACTGTTTCCCTGCAGACTCCTTTTACTTCCTTCAGCAAGAATATTGCAAAAGAACAAAGTGTTCTTTTTCTTCAGTTATGGATGCGTCCTGATTTTTATAAAAGCATGATCCATTGATACTGTAACATACTGCTTCAGAACAGCCTACAAATACTGCAGGCTTTCTCCGCAGATCTGACAGGCATGCTTATATGTCAGATGGAAAGGTCTTGTAAGTGTGTCTTACAAATGACATTTTGGTATGACTTCGGATGCAGTGTGTATGGATTTAATTCTGTATTACTCGCCCAAGGGTACAGTTCTAAAATTAAATCTCTGCAAGTACCAACTGAAGCTGACAATTACTTTTATCATCATAACTTTAACAACTCTGTGATCTTATGCATGTTTCAGGATCTGGAAGTATTAGGAAATGCAGCAAATTTAATTTCTGTACCTAAGAATTATTTCTGAAATTTAGTACGGTGTTATTGGTAGGAGATTGTTTTAATATTTGTAATCAAATCACTTAAGGTTTAATTTTTTTTCTAAATCCAAAGTTGTCAACGTGATTGATTTATATATGGATATTACTCTGGGTCCAGTACCAGAGGAGCAGCTCAGGCAAGTGCTCAGAGCTATGGCCGGGGGTCATTGTCAGATTAGGGTCTGCATATTAGTGCTGTGACCAGATGAGCCAGATGGCCTGATTTGCTCTGTGCACAGAAGGGTGCAAGAGCTGCCACAAAACCCCTTGACTCCCTGACTGGATGAGTGCCTGTCCTGGCACCAGATGATAGCAGATGGTAACAGCCCCAAGGGCCTGTGGACCAGCTGCAGGCAGCTGGGGTGGCAGATCCAGTAATGCTTTTCTGTGCTGTGGCCTCCCACTCTCACTGCAGGGGTGTGTGGTCTCCCATGGGCTGTGCAACTCCCCCGTCACTTAGGGACTTGTATACTACCGAAATCCCCAACTGGAGGCTGCAGATGGTTGGTGCTCTCACTGTCTTTTGTGCAGCACAAAGGAGTCAGGACAGGCTGAGAATATGTTCTGCAGATTTTGGTATCTGAGGTGATTTTTCAGTTAATGCTTTCACCTGCAACACAGTAATCTGCCCAGAAGTCTTGAACAGCATTGTATTTCCACTCCATGTCAGTGTTCTTCCACTTGGTACTTTTAACCTTTTTTTTTTTTTTGTTAATGGTCTTGACCATGAAACTCTTATTTTGTGTATTCAGCTTGACCCGTTGTCTTTCAGAAAATATGAAATCTTCACATAATGTGTATTTCTGGTCTTAAAATGCTTCTGACCATTGTATAGGAATGTTACTAGCTCTAAAGATCTCGCTCTTCATACGCTCTGCTGCAGATCACATGGCAGGACGATGACCTTTGGTAATGATACATCAGTTGATCCTTTGCTCAAAGTGATTGTCAACAGGAAGAGAAAGGAGATGGGAAGTCCTGGGATATAATTTCATTTATTTAATGTTTGCTGAAAAGCTAGATTTTGCTTTTTCAGTACCTGTCTCCTAAGCATTTTTTGCAGGAATGAAGTAATACAGTCAGGCAGCATGCATTTTGCTTTTTAATGCTCTCATCTAAAGAACAATTTCAGTTATGTCCTCTTTTGTTAAGTCACTGAAGTTAGAGCAGCTGACAATCTTTTTTTATGGAGGATGCATTCAGATGTTGTAGGTTCTTATTACGTGCAAAATTTAATGGGCAGCAGTTAGAAATTGCAGATGTCTTATTTTTATGGTAAAAGATTTGTAGAGTTTGTAACATTTCACAGTTCTCTTACTGAGTCATTTTGGGGGTGAATGAAAATTGTTTCTTCTCTGGTGGAACCATTTCCAAGAATGGATAGCACAAGTATTTGAAAGCTCTAATGCTCTTGTACAATTTTAGCTATTTTTAAATCTGTATCTGTGGGTGAAAGTAGAATAACTTTTGTAACTTTCATCCAGTAAGAGCTCTTACTTGAACTTAACTTTATACTGATGTTTGTCAGCCAGCAGTGTACTGCCATTCATTGTGCCTTCATTATATCTCTTATGGTGGAAGGGTTTTACAGCCCTAGGGAACTCACTTGGCCAAGGTTGTTTTCCTGTGAGCTTCTATTATGTTGATTTCTTTTGTATAACTGTTTAGCAAGGGAGAAAGGAAATGAATCCAGTTAAGGAAACAGAAAAAGGCAATAGGGTAAGGAAGAGGAGAAAGAGCAGGGGTTTGCTGCAGAAGAGCTGGCTGGGGTATTTTTTTCATTCGTGTTTTGGTTTTGGTGAAGGTTAGCTGCTCGTTTCCTCAGTGCATGGCTCTGAAAATTAGCCTGTTCCTCTGCAGCATCACGGATGTAGATGTTCAAGCATCCATGAAGACAGAAGGAACAGCAATTTGTCTATGATGTGCCTTTATATTCTACTGTGTGCTCAATTCCGTTCAGCTGCAGAGAAAATAGCTCCATGCCACAACAAAGGCAGGGGAGCTACTCATGAAGAGCTGTACATGTAGCATTGGGCACACTGTGAACTGTACCAGAAACAGAGACGTAGACATTGGTGCATTTGTAGTTACTGAACATTATAGTTACTGAAATTCTACAAATACTTTGTGTTTGACCACTGTGGGAATTGCTGCCTTTTCTATTTGACGGAGATCTGGGGGGGTTTTAACGTTTGTATAGATTAACATTTTTACTCAGTGACGGTAGGATTTCTCTAGGAGAGGTCCAAAAGCCTTCTCAAAGGGAGAGAAATGTGAAAACCCAGTGATGATTTCTATATATATATTTTATTATGACAGGTAAAGAGTTTTAATGATAGCCTCCACTTGTGTCGTATGTCAGAGGGCTCTTACAGCTCGCAAATGCACTGAGAGCAATTCATTAACTAACTGGTTTCATCCTCTCACTTTCTCATCATCACAAAAATGTCACAGTAACCATAAACAAAGCACGAAATAACTGAAATTCTTGGCACTTCACATCCTTTTTTCTTTTTTCATCTTGTTTTGGACAGCAAAATAGCTGTCATTTTGTCCATGCCAAGTGGAGGTACAGCTGAAGAGAGGGATGTGTCTGAATGATCAAGTCGCGACTGACCTATAAACGATCATTCACATCTGAGACTTTAATCTGAAGGGATTTGTTGCAGTGGTACATCAGAGCAGTACTCTTTAACGTAAAAAGTCGGGGGAAATTTGTGCGAGACTCATCATTTGCACTCTCAGCATGTGCAAATCGTGTTGTGAGCACCAGTGTGTGTATGATACATAGGAAATAGCTGAGGGAAGGTGTAAAAGCTTCAGATAGATGGAAGAATGTTAACGACTTCCGTGTTTGACCTACTTTGGAATGCAGCCGTGTTCGCACGTATCTGGAGCAGTTGTCTCCCATCGTGCAGAGGAGCTGAAGGGCAAATTCTTTCCTACTCGCCAAGCCCCGGGCAGGAGAGATGCGGGCTTCCGTAGCGAATGGGTTAGGAGCCCCGGGCTTTGAGAACACGCTACAGCCAATGCAGAATCACCTTTGTATTTTGACTTCAGTGGCTACAGTTGCCAGCTGGTTATTCTAAAGAAACAGTTTCTAAAGCAGCCTGTTTAGTTCCCCATAGGTCGGTAGCCATCTGATTCAAAAAACACAACTGTGGCTTACGGCAGTTGGGACTTCTGCGTTCTGTGCTTGTGGCAAGATTTTTCTCTCCTAATATTGAGCAAAGAAAGCAAAGAGGGAGGTGTGTCAGGACCAGGAGCACGTAGCAGTAAGTCCGTGCGTGGCCGTGTTTCTTATCACTGGCGCTGCCGCGGTTCTGTTGGGCAGTTCTGCAGCGTTTTGCAGCATTGGTCCTCGGATGCGACAGTGTGTGCCTTAAGTTTTCATTTCATTTATGCTTCTGTAACCGCGTTTTCCTCTGGAAGTCAGCTCAGGAAGTCACTGTGACGGACTGAGACCGAGTAAATAGATGAATAACACGAGACGTGGAGCTGATGGTACCAATCTGCTTTCAGATAGTCAGGGCAATTGAAATGGAGACGGGCATGAGGGATGGCTCTCGTTCGCGTCGATGCCTCTGATAACCGTTAATATCTGTACGAGGACTGAAAAAGGGAGAAAGTAATGAGCGTGCTAGTCTTGCTAGCTCGTAAATCGTGCTAACA
Source organism: Odontophorus gujanensis (assembly GCA_013399175.1). Lineage (NCBI taxonomy): Eukaryota > Metazoa > Chordata > Aves > Galliformes > Odontophoridae > Odontophorus > Odontophorus gujanensis. Next base: position 166,855 of record VXAB01004326.1, on the reverse strand, counting down.
ACGTAGCAGCTGCAGGGCTACGCCTCGNCCGGGCCGCGGCGGGGCTTCCCACGGGCGCTGGGCAGGTGTGGGGCCCGCGGCCTGCGCGCTCCGTGCCCGCCGGGCGAAAGGAGCGGGCGGCCGGGTGCCGCGCGGCCCCGCGGGTCTCGTTTCGGAGCCGGGCTCGCTTGTCGGGTCGGCTCGTTGTAACTCGCTTCTCCCGGGGGGATGCGGAGAGCGCTCGGCGCGCTGCGTTGGGTTCCCTCGCCCGTTTTCTCTTCGCCGTTTGATCGGTTCCTTTATGCGTGCGTAGGGCTGTTCTTCGTAGCGGCGTCCGTGATGGGGAAGAAGGAGCACTGCAGGTCTCAGGCATGGTGGTTTCAGAGCAGGGAATGTTACCGTTCCTTCTTATTCTCCTGTACGAAACGTACAGCACGATGACAGTAGGGGAAGATATGCTTACGCTCCTACTCTGGCTTTTCTCTGCTTTGTTCGTTGGCATATGGTGAAGAATTTATTTTTTTTCTTAGCGCACTGTTTGCTTTTTTCTCTCCTAACCTTTCAGGGTATTGCAAAAAGAACAAAACAGAAAAATCATTTTGAGACCGTACAGTGCCAAAATATGTGAATGTGTCATCTATAGACAATAAGGGTTACATAATTTAATTTTTCTTGATTTGTTGCTGAAGAGATGTCAGGAGCATGCAGAGTGCGTTTATAACATCCTTCCATTTTTGGAGGATGCTCTATGGCAAAGTCATTGCACTACACAGCGTTGCACTGGAATGTTTCTGAGCGGTTCAACTCTGGTTCTCTGGTACCTGTGTTCCCAACAGAGCCCATACCATGCTGCACATCACCAATGTCAGGGCTGCGTCCTCAGTTTCCCCAGTTTTTAGACTCCTTTGGAAACGTCTTCCTTGTAGGTGAGGAAGAAGGTGCGTGGTGGCAGCGTCCAGCCACGAGGTATGATGTCATTATTAGCATATGGAAGGAACAAACCTCATGCTTCCTTTCAACCCTAGCTGCTGTTCAAAAATACAGATGCTTTAATGTCAGCTGGAGATATCACAATGGATGTTGGATGCTGTTCTGTGTGCGTGTGCCTATTTATACATTTCACCTTATTTATATCTTATGCTGGAATTTAAATGCGTTGCTTCAAAACAGGCTCTGAGGTTGCAGGGAGTTCATATAACAATGTGACTGGGGACCATTTTTAAAGCTATGCGTAGAAGTAGTTCAGCTTCACACAGCTGTAGCTGGGAAGCATGCAGACACTGCTCACCTGGCTTTACAGCCAGCCTCCTGGCACCAGATGTGGGCTTGTGGCATTGCTGTCAGTCTTGCAGGCGCTGTAGAACTGGTTTGTCTCGATGCCTTTACCTCTCTCCACAAGGACCCTCTGCCTTCCTCAAAGATCTACTTAGTTATCTTGCTATTTATTTTTAAGGTCCATTTGGCTACTGGGTGCTACTGTGTTTTACACTTCCATTGCTTTTTCAAACCCGTTAAATTCACTGTGTTGTGCCTTTAAGGAACCTTGTGTTGTTAACTGTGGCTGCCAGCCAGAACAATATACCCTTTTGTCAAATTTCCCGAGAAGAAGTGGAATAAATTTTGTTTGCCTACTTTATAATGCATAACTGAAAGAATTGNCCGGCCCGGCCCTGCCCGCCGCGGCGGGGCGGGCACCTTTGGCAGCGGCTTCCCCGCGGATCCACCCGCCCCCAGCGCCGCCCAGGCCCGCGGGGCTTCGGTCTCAGCC
>VXAB01004326.1:4336-164825 GCA_013399175.1 Odontophorus gujanensis | reverse complement strand
TTTATAACATCCTTCCATTTTTGGAGGATGCTCTATGGCAAAGTCATTGCACTACACAGCGTTGCACTGGAATGTTTCTGAGCGGTTCAACTCTGGTTCTCTGGTACCTGTGTTCCCAACAGAGCCCATACCATGCTGCACATCACCAATGTCAGGGCTGCGTCCTCAGTTTCCCCAGTTTTTAGACTCCTTTGGAAACGTCTTCCTTGTAGGTGAGGAAGAAGGTGCGTGGTGGCAGCGTCCAGCCACGAGGTATGATGTCATTATTAGCATATGGAAGGAACAAACCTCATGCTTCCTTTCAACCCTAGCTGCTGTTCAAAAATACAGATGCTTTAATGTCAGCTGGAGATATCACAATGGATGTTGGATGCTGTTCTGTGTGCGTGTGCCTATTTATACATTTCACCTTATTTATATCTTATGCTGGAATTTAAATGCGTTGCTTCAAAACAGGCTCTGAGGTTGCAGGGAGTTCATATAACAATGTGACTGGGGACCATTTTTAAAGCTATGCGTAGAAGTAGTTCAGCTTCACACAGCTGTAGCTGGGAAGCATGCAGACACTGCTCACCTGGCTTTACAGCCAGCCTCCTGGCACCAGATGTGGGCTTGTGGCATTGCTGTCAGTCTTGCAGGCGCTGTAGAACTGGTTTGTCTCGATGCCTTTACCTCTCTCCACAAGGACCCTCTGCCTTCCTCAAAGATCTACTTAGTTATCTTGCTATTTATTTTTAAGGTCCATTTGGCTACTGGGTGCTACTGTGTTTTACACTTCCATTGCTTTTTCAAACCCGTTAAATTCACTGTGTTGTGCCTTTAAGGAACCTTGTGTTGTTAACTGTGGCTGCCAGCCAGAACAATATACCCTTTTGTCAAATTTCCCGAGAAGAAGTGGAATAAATTTTGTTTGCCTACTTTATAATGCATAACTGAAAGAATTGACAGGAGTGTATTTTTTTTTTTTACATGCTAATATGCTCTAAACTGTAGCTAAAGCTCCAGTACATCACAAAATAAAGGGGGATTTCTGAGTATGGGACTGAATGTGCTGATTGAGTTCTTGAATTATTATCTGTAGTTTATTTTCTGTTGTATCTTTCTATAGTTCGCTTCAGTATTTTTTATTTTTTCAAAAACTTCAGTCAGACGCAAACAGGATACCTAAGGTATAGGTTTTGGCGGTAGTGACAAAATGCCTGTTTGTGTAGCATTTCTTAATCATTGTAATTGGACATAATTATGTGCTTAAAGTTTATTAGTATGCTCAAATCCTACACTCAAAAGCACAGCCAGATATGCTGCCCTTCACAGTATAGGGTGACACTGTTGGTGGGCCAGTGCCATGGTGCACAGCGTGCTCACAGCCTCTGCTTTCATACTGTCCATTGCTGATCTTGTTATGTTCTGAAGTTAGAGAGTTAGAACAGAGTTACTGTCAGGAAGAGTATTAATTTCATGGCCCCACCGGTGGAAATATGGATAAATAAATCACATGTATTGTCATATGGTATTTCAGAGGAAGCTAGTGGATAAGTGAATGGAATATTTTATTAATTTTTGTATAGAAGTCCTTCTCCAGCCTAAAAGGAGAGGAGATATACTCTTCTGTAGTTGGAAGCCTGTGTGTTGGCAGTCTGATGCTAACGTCCCTATTTGAGGTATTTGTCTAACCATACCTGGGTGCTTGCAGGCTGAGAAGAATGTAATCAACTGTTCTTGTTGTAAACTGATATTTGAGTTCAGTGTCTTCAGGAAAGCTCTAGCTCCTTTCTGCAGATATGGAAGTATATGGTACACAGTTTATATAGACAGCGATAGGAGTGACGTTCAGTGATAAAGCTTCACGTAGCATGGACAAGTGCTGCTAGGGTGCCTCTTTGTGGGTTGAGATCACTGGCCTTAGTCCTCAGGCATTCTGCCAACCTTGGTAATAATGGCTTTTTGATATCCAGAGCTCACTGTGCATTCTGATGTGGTTTGGGTGTGGAGACTGAAAGGTGGCTGGACTGCTAACTTCATTTTGTAGAAATCCATTTTGGAATGGAATTGGGCCTCCCTTCTGATATGTATGACAGGCAGCTAGGCTCCCGTGACAGTAACATACTGTGGTACTCATAGAAGAGTTCAAGTAACATTTTCAAAAAATGTATTTCATATGCATTAGAAACATACAGGTGATATGTTGAAGGTAGCACAGTAGTGTGCTCACTTCTGAGCATCTTGGTAAAACTTTGTGTTGAAGACTGCAGTCATGTTGTGAATTCTGGGCTCCTAATTTGAGATGTAGTCGCTTGTGCTACAAGTGTATGTGTTTCAGTCATCCCCTCTAGCGCTTTGGAATCCTATTATTTGTTTTGATAATGTTGAAATTAGGCTTCAGAGTCCCACTGACAGGGTATATCAATTTAGATTTCCAGGTGAATGGCTGGTAATAGCCTTCGTATCTTTCTGTCTTGGGGAGAGATGTTGATTTTTTCCCATGGTATGCTATACAGACTGTTAAAACTGTTGAACTGGTGTTTCTTTGTGCTACTGTACCACAAATCATGAGATGAGCAGAAGAACTGGGGAGTTATTTGGATGGTTTAGATTTCATAAGATGCGTGCCTCTGTTGCTTTGAGAAGCTGTTTTAACACACACATATATACTTTGACTTCAGACTTCTAGTCATAAAAGGTTTAATAACGGTATGCCTATGCATCTCGTATTGACCACCAGAGAAAGATGTAATTCAACGATTAACGTTTATGTAATGAACCCACCTAAATATTGCATGGAAGACAGTTAGATATGTTTTGTTAAGTGCTCTGGTGGCCGGGATCCATTGGCTAGGATCCACTTGAAAATCAGATTAAAAGTTTCTGTGCTTGACAAATACAATGTCATTAGTTTAAAAATTCCCTGAAGGATGGTATTGTAATTAGATGAGCCTGAGGCATCCAACAGTAAAATTCGTTTTCTTCCAGGAATGACAAATAGAATCTGTAAAAAAAGGAAAATAAAATAAAATGCATTGACTGATTCTGATGATCAGAAAGAGGTTTGCCAGGAGTAAACCCAACAGCCAAAGCCACGGCTGCCTATGGTCACGACGGTGGAGCAGCCGCAGCGTGGTGAGGAGCTGGGAGATCCGCGAGAATCCTGCTTGAAAGCGTTCTCACAGGTGATCGTTTGAGCGATGCCCCATATCAAGGGCTTCACTAAGTTAGATGTCAGAGTTGCTGAGTGTTGGTAAAAATAGGAGCAAGAGGTTAGTGAAGATGTGACTCCCTTAGGATCGTGTTTGTCACAAAAATTAATTCCCATCTTTGTGCGTTTCTTTGTTACCTCAGAGTGTGAAATTCATAGTTCTAGGCTATAGTGTTCCAACTTCAAAAAGCAATGCGTGCTGAGCTGCATATTTTCTTTATTTAAAATTTTTTTTGAAACGAGTTATTCTGCTTGGTTGATCGTGTTATTCTTCTGCAGCATGATTGATTTGGATCTCTTTTTCAAGCTGGTAGTTTGAGAAAACAGTTATTTCTCTCGCAAGGAGTAACAGAGTGGAGATTGTGAACTCGTCATCTCTTTAAAATGTAACCAGAGCTACGTGAAAACCATTGTTTATGTTTCTGATTGATTGCTCTAATGAAGACGTCTATATTGTCTATATGAACATAAATATTGTTATCAAAGAAATAATTTCCTAAATATTTGTACTGGAAAGGAGAATCACAAACATAGCTGTGGTTTGCTCTGTGACACTGGTGACAGTTAGACCTGGACTAAGTCAGGCTGTGGTGGTACTGGCTGTCTGAGCAGGCTCACAGCCTCACCTTGGAGCTGCCCACTGTCACACGTTCTGTGCTCGCTAGAGGCTAACTGCTGAGTTTTTGGATGATGTCAGCAGGGCCAAACGAGGCACAGCTCAGGGGGAGCCACAGACTGCAGACTATGTAAGTATATGTATATATAAAAATATACATTCACATGTATATATGTTGTTTCACAGAACAAATAGCAGCTTCACTGTTTGAGAAAAGTCTTGCTGAGTGATGTCCATTTGCAAAAATGCTGTGAGGATCTTGTAAGCCTGTGTAGCAAGGTATCAGAACTAGAATAAATGTCAGAGTTCATAGCTGTTTTACATTGCACATTTGTCTCAAATGCTCACCTGATTATCTCTGCATGTAGCTATGATGTCACTTGTGTTTCATTTTCTGAAAGGTGCTTCAAATTCCTTAAAATTAAAGAACTTCTAGTAAAACAACTTAGATCTACCTCAACAATTAAAGACATCACATTAACTTGGATAAGTGTATATTACAAATGTGTTCTGAAGTTGGTTAAGCATGTGTATTGTTGGGCTGCTATATGTGACATGTTCGTATTTTTCATTATAAAACTTTTGGGTAATGTGGAGCGCCATTGGAAACACAGCAGTGCTGCTTCTCTGAAGATGTAAATAGTCACACTCCTTAGAGTTCCCCAGAACTATTAGAATTTGTGGTTCTTACCATAGTTTTAATTAAGTTGCTGGTTCGGTTGCACAGAACAGTTAAATGTATTTAATCAAATATAACCTATATATATATGTATATTTGTTTTCCCTTTGGGCATTGGGTAAAACACACCAAGTACAGTGAGTTCTGGAAGGCTTATTTTTCCAGTATTCACTTATCCAGACCTACATAATGGATAGGGAAGTTGAGATTCTAAGAGTTAGACTGAAGCTGATTAAATTTTTTCCCTTATTTTCATGAGTTTAATTTGTGTGGTTCTTTCTGTTTGACTATATCGAGGTTGACTTTTGCATTGGTTTTGCCTTGTAATCTTGAAAACACTTGTTCCAAATGAGATCCTTTGACTTTTAGAAGAAATTCTTCATAATGATGGCAGTGAGGCTGCCCAGAGAAGCTGTGGATTCTGCATCCCTGGAGGCTTTCAGGACCGGGTAGGCTGGGGCCCTGGTCAGGCTGATCTATTGGGTGGCAATCGGTCTATCACAGGGGGTTGGAAGTGGATGGGCATTCAGCTGTCTTCCAGCTGAAGCCCTTCTATGTTATAAAATATTAGAAACTGATTCACTGCTTTGAAAGAATTTTTTTTGTTTTATGTTTTACGTCCACAAACTGAAGCATAAGAAGTTCTGCCCAAGCGTGTGTGGGAACTTCTTCACCACAAGATCTGTCAAACTCTCAGTTATTCAGTCTGGAGAAATAAAGATACTTTTCCTCAGATGTAGTTTCTTCTTTGGGTGTATGTAAGATTTCATGTACTTGTCTTCACAAAACTTTGGAGTTTGGTCTAACTGGACTTGACTGAAGGCATTTTGTCTCATTAAAATGTAAGTGTAGATGATTATACTTTGCATTTTTTGTAGTTCTTCACTTAAAAGTTCAGAAACATCGTGTCTACAGTGCTTGTATCTGTGATTCCTCTTGTTAGTTATCAGGAATTAAAAATTGTCTGTATGTGATCGCTAGAGCATAACTGTCCTGAACCGCAGTTAGCTGCGACTGCTACATTTTCCCCTGCAGGTGATATTTTACTTCTCTACCTTTTGTATTACCTAAGGTGGCTAGAAAGCTTACTGAGGGAAACAAAGAATTACCTGTTAAAAATTGAAGTGGAACTGAATGTGTAATATTGTAAGCTGTTTTTTTAATTGGTAAGGAAATATAGAGTAGGTTTAAACCTCTATCCATTATTCATGCACAGAGAGGACCCAAGCAATAAAGATTTACAAATGCTTATAGTACTTCTGTCAGACAGTGCAAGACAAGTTTTGTACAGACATTTGCTGTGGAAAGAATGAGTAAGGCTGGGAACTGTTCGGTGGACGTGCCTGTCTGGTGCACCATGGTTAGCAAAGTCCAGGATTAAGGCTGAAAGAATTGGGGATTAAATGTTCTTGGTCGTATAGATTCAGCTATTGAGCACTCTTTCAAATTAACTTGGTGAAATCTACAGTCTTGGAAAAGCTTCCAAAATCAGAAAAACTCTTTCATGACTGGTGTTGTTCCAATGAGAAACACTTGCTTTTGCTACATTTACCTCCTTTTCAGAAAGCACGCTGTACAAAATGCTGGCCTAAACTGTGCTTTTGTTTAAGGGAACAACTCCCATTAAATCTGTAAAGGACCTCACTATTGCATTCAATTTACAGATCCTGCTATTGGTCTTGATGGCAGTATAAAACTCAAAGATTAGTAATACATCCTCCCATTTCACGCTGAGACTTAGGATAGGAAAGTACTGTTTCCCCAAACACTACTGAGCTTCTCAAGAACCTTTCCTTCATAGAAATGACATTCTATAAAGAACTGTAGCTGGCATATTCTCCTATTCCTGAATGATAGACCAACCATTAAGGAGCTCATTATTTAAAATTAAACTTGCTTATTTTAAGAGTTCAAGGGATTTTATGTAATAGCAGATTGTGAGTTTATTTTTCCTTTACTTATTGTGAGTGTGTTTAATGTGCCTATTTAATTACAAAGCTGCAGACCTTTAATCAATTAATCACAGAACAAGAATAATTTGAATTTTAAGACTGCGTATTCTGAGATGTCATATATCTCTTTAATCTGTAAATTATCCTTTTGATTCATTTCTTTGAAGCTTTCCTATCTTATCATCCTTATTGTCCCAGAGCACTTTTTCTTCCCATTTCCTTCCTTCACTTATTTTTTTTTTCCCCTCTCTCTCAGTTTCTCACTCATTCACATCCTCTAATTTTTAGTCTTTGGGATTCACGTCAGTTCTCATCTCTCTAACTCCTCCCCAGGCCTTCAGTCATTTAGGACTTCTGCAGTACTCTTGGTTCTTCTTTTTCTTTTGTTTAGTGAGAATGAATGCCTGGAGAGTTAGCTGGAGTTTGAACGTACTTTATATATATTTATATATATAATATTAGACATTTTCTAGAATTGAGGGTTGTGGCTATAAAGTTGAGGGTATGTGGTGAGGATTCAGCTGGTCTGTAGCAGGTGACTTGGTCACCTTTTCCATCAGTTGCTGAACTCTACCAGAGGTCTAACTTTTCTGAAAAACATCATTTATGAGACGCCAAAAATGCGTTCTTGTCAGATGGGCTTGCGTGCATCAGAAAAGCATGGCACACAGTAGCTTTTGCTTTCACCTCCAACAACTCTAGTGTGTTAGCAATAAGGAGGAATGTTCACTTGAGCTTTTTTTTCCCCGTCTCTTCCACAAATGAAAAAGGGGATACTCTCTCTCAAAATACACATCAAGGCAGATGAAGCATGGAGCGAATGGGATCAGTTTACAAGGTCAGTTAGTGCAGGTGTGTATATGTTTTTATTGGTTGGCACTTTATAGCTTTTTCAGAGAGCTGAGCCATAGGAGATTAAGATTAGCTCATGGGTTTTTTTTCAGTCTGTACAGAGTTAAAAATACAGCCCACGCACATAGTACCAATTTTAGGTTAAGGTGTTTTTTTTTCTTTTTTCTTTTATTTTTTTTAGCAAGATGACATTGTTAAAGCCATTTCTGAGGTGAGAACAAATTCATAACATTGTAAAAATGCTTCTTGCATACAGTAATTTCAGATCACCACTCTGGAAGTATTCCATGATGCTTTATTAATTTTTAAAAAGTAAATGTATCAGAAGCAAGTGCTGTGAGTAAGAAGTAAATATCAGTGATATATATGTACTTTTGCAGAGATAAGTGTTGCAGAAATAGTTGCTGCATGCTAGTGTTGCTTCTAAGACTCCTAAACAATGAAAGCACTTTTCCTGTTAGGACAGTGGTGCTTTAGAATGTGTGCTCTTTGAACAGCTTGACACAGGCAATTGTATTTACTTGAGATTTTGGAAACAGATTATCCCTCTGCCAACAACCAATCTACACTTCTGCTTCATTTGTTAGCTTTGAATATTTATGATTAATAAATATATAATGTCAACACTAATAAAGTTTAGATGGGCTAAAAACTGTCATAACTGAACCTACTTAAATGTGTTTCTGTTTAAAATTCTGAATTTTGATCTAAACCAAGTGCTTTTGGCTTTTGTATCTGATGATCTTTAGGGCAGCTGCTCACAGAGAAGAATTTAAAATTTATAAGGATTTCCAGTCGTTAGCTTCTGTCAGTGTCCTTTGTTTATTCAGTCTGCCTGGATTCATTTAATGTGCTTCCAATGTGCTTGTTTTATCCGAAACACAGATTTGTGAGCTGTGAGAAATTTCTGTTGAACTTGGTGAGAATTTGGCACTGGGCAGTGCCTAATGAGCTGCAGCTGTTTGACCCTGCAAAATAATATACCGGGTATATAATTCATGAGAAAAAAACAGTCTGTAAAAGTAGAATACCTTTCTTTCAGAAATGTGTGGAATCTAAGAAGCGGTGTCATGGGAGGTGAATGGATTCTTGCAAAGTCTAAGGCATAAGTCACAGTTTCATTGTAAATATTTGTTACATCCTAGTATTTAACACTCGTTGCTCTAAGGTTGCACTCAGTTGCCAATTAACAGTTTATTTTCACTGTTATTAACACATTCAGAAGAAATCTTTGTTTTATGGAAGGAAGAAGAGAAAAAAATGTGTGTAAAAAGGCAATTAAGTATTTACCCTTAATTTTGTCTAGAAGAGAAGCTGGGAATTACATAAGCTGTGTGTTGGATCTGCATCCATTACTCATATAAACCAACTGTATATGACTGTAAAATGTGGTATGGTGGAAGGCAGATTACCCTGCATAAATGCCTTGCATTTCAGCATGTGATGTAAGACACAGAAATTAAAAGAAATATTAAATAAAAGAAGGAGATGCCAGAACTGGCATGGATGCAGTTAGAGGGTGAGTTTCTTGGTGGTGTTATGAAGGATTGTGTTTGTTTCTTTTTTTCTTTTTTTTTAATAATTTTTTCTACTGAGATCAAAATAGCTGCAAAATATCACATTAACAGTTGTATTAAACTAGCAGTTAGTACCGTTTTCTTCTCAGTTTTCTTTCTTTGTCGCTGTTGAACTGTGGAGAAGAAATATCTGCTGTTCAAAGAATTAGGAACAAGTACAGACAGGCAGTTGAGCATTTCCAGGAAATCAGGGATCCACGTCTGCAAGTGGCTACACATCAGTTGAAATACCGTGTTGTCCACCCGTGCGCTGCCACTGTTTTTGAAGTGCTATATGAAAGAGTTCTTTTTAAACTACCTTGGGCACCTTTGACTTGGTCAGTTAGTTGGTTTTCGAATAAGCTGCACTGCACATTGAAGGTGATCCAAGATGGACTCGCTACTTTTGCTTACTTTTAATAAATTCCACCTGCTAAGGTGCTTTTTCTGCCTTTCACCTTCTTTTTGCAAGCCTCAAGTGTCCAGCTGAGAGTGGAGATAGTGACAGACTGCAGGTAGAAAGGAGATCTCCAAAGCAGCTTTTTTTCTGGCACATGAGAGCATGAGGAGGAGAGATGGGACCTTAAAGTGCATCTCTGCACCATGGGAGCCTGCTGAGTGACAGCCCCACTTCTGTTGTGGGTAGAGGAAAAGAGCTCATGGGGTGGGGGCTGCATGCAGCATATTTGGGACCTGGGTAATATAAAAATAGGTAAATGCATTGGTGGAAGGAAATTTTGAAAATGAAGTTCAATAAAGTGGATTGATTCATCAAAGACTGACAGAAACAATGTAAAAGCATTATTCATTAAAGTTCTGGAGTGAAAGCTCATTGTTTTTAATACCGTTTGTCTTATTGCTTGACTTCTGAAATGGAAACTCCCATTAGTTTGGTGGTGTGACTGCTTTTGTGGCTCAGGAAGAGCCTTTGAGATAACATTATCTTGAAACTTGTAACTACACTACAATATCTTACTTTGTTGTTCCTGTGTTTTTTAAGGGGGGGGGAGGAAGAACTAAATTGAATAGACTTTTTATAATGGAAAAAATAACAGTGAGAAGAATAGTACAGATATCTATAGAATCATGAAAAAACTGGGGGAAGTGATAGAAATTTTCATTGTTATTTCAGATAATGTAAAAGCTAGAAGGCATCAAGCAATATGGAAAAAGCTTAAAACAAAGAAAGCATAACTAGTTTGTCATGAAGTATTATGGGAATGAAAAATATATAAATTCCATTATAGGAATACTTGGAAATGCTTTAGAACAGTGCACCAGTGGAGCAAATTTAGGGTGATGGTGACATGTGTGAACTGTCATGATTTGGAATGAGTGGGGGAAAATAGTTGGGTTTTTAAACACGCAAGTCCTTTTTCAGACTTGAGACGGCAGCTCTGGTGTCTGAAACTAAATGCTCTTTAAAAATAACAGCTCTGACTTTGATTGTTAACATCAATTTCCTACTAGTCAGCTAATCAGGTACCTGAGAGAGGGTGTTCTCTGAGACAGCAGGGCTGTAACCGATACCATAATTTCCTTTTCTTGCTTGCAGAGTGAGTTTACCTCCGTATTTGTGAGAGATGTATTTGGGGGAGAGATTAATGTAATCACATTGGGGGTGCATTTTAGTTCCTCTTCTCTCTATCTGTTTGATCTCTGCTTATTAAGATTTCATGAGGCTGGTATTAGATCATTAAATGTGCATTTTTTTAACTTATATGCATATACATATATTTATTTGTTGTCTCTTCATAGGGCAGATGCTAGGACAGGACAGACAACTCCTGCTTTTTACTGATCCCAGAATTTCTGGGTTGCTGTGCAGTTGTGGAATTGATGTTGTTGTCAGAGTGAGAATGTTGGAGGTTACAGGCAATGTTTGCAGTGTTTATAGTTATTGTGTCTGAACTTAATGACTGTTGTTGTTGTCCTGCAATTTCCAGAGGATAATTTGACGGCCTAAAAATCTGAAGATACAAGAATAGTGGGTGATAGTTTGTGCATGCTAGACACCCACGATGTTTTCTCCTATCAGGTAGCATGTGATAGCCCACGTGATTAGGCCTAAGAGAATGTGCTAAACTAATGTCTGCGCTCATGACCAATTCTTAGTGCAAAACTGAGAGGCAAGGCTGGGGGGAAGGAGGAGGAGGCAGAAAGTAACTGGAAATCGGTGGGATGGTTGGTTCCCCAACATCACTTTTAAAAATCAAAAAACAAATCCTTATGCTTTGCTTTCAGCGTGGAGGCTAAATGATACTTGATTTGGAAATACTTTATGTCACTGTATTCATGCAGTAGCTCTGCATAAGGCAAGACTTTCCTGGTAGATAAAAGATTTGGATAACTGAATCACATTTCAACCTGCTGACAATTTGCAGGTGGTGCTATGGCTGCTCTTCCAGAAAGCAGCGACTCATCACGACCTGCAGAAGGGCAAAGACATAGGTACAACGACATAGGTACAATGTGGGAATTTTTAGTCCCAACTAAGTAATACATCTGTGGTTCCTCCCCCGCAATGTTTAACGGACAATTAAATACAATCTGTTTTGTTTCAATAAATATTATTCTTTTCCAGAAGAAATACCAGGCTTGTTTAAAATGCTTCTGGATTCATTAACAGAAGTTTTTTAGATGCTTTGTACGGTTCAATGTAATTGCTTTTTGGAGTGCTTCAGAATAAGGAACAAGTTTTATAAGAAAAACTGTGTGAGGTAAAGTGACTCAGCAAAAATTCAGTAGCTACTTTGCTGGGAAGGAAAGTAAGTAAGGATAATTTAGCAGTCTTGCACTTGCATTCGTGAGCCTACCCATTTACAGTGCTATTATGAAATAATAAGAAAGAAAACCTTTTCATGTTGAGGAAGGGGAGAACTTCTGTTGTATTGCAAATTGTCTTCATTAAAAAATTTTGTTTTCCTTTTTCATTAGTATTACAAGCAAGCAAATCAGTCTGAGGATGGCTCAAGTGATGTAACTTTTGGGTTTTATTTTTATTTGTAGAAAGTTGTTCTTGTTTTTCAGCTCATAGGGCTGTGAAGGGGAGAAACGCACAGGTTAGTTAGTATGGACCAGAACCTTTAAGAATAAATGCAAGCACAGTGGGAAGTCAAGTCTTGTCAATTAGGGACTACTAGGAAATAAGAAGATACAAAGGGAGGTAAATGCTAAAACTCATCTGCTGAATTGCCATTTAATCTGTTGAAGAATTTCCAGGACTGTTTGTTACTGGGATTTGAGTTTTATTTAATGGACAAAAAAAAAAAATTGAACAGTGCAATTTATCAGTATTATTTCTTCTAGTTTTATGTTTCTTCATTTCAACCGATGGTTTTGTGGATTAACAGCACTGCACAATAGTTTTCGCTTTCAAAAACAATGAAAATGGGTTCTGGTTACACAGGCACTATATGTTGTTCATATATAGTACTGTGTTTGGATGTTAACATAAAAGCATCCTGAATAAAAAAACTGATTTTCCAGTACTGTGAATCTGCTATTGTTACTGTTATTAAACTGTTATTGTTTTGTATGGTCAAGAATCAGTCATGCCAAAGCCATGGTATACTACTTGATTTCTTAAATTTGAAGTACGTTGGTGTACATTTAGCTATTCCATATACTGAATTTAGTATGTAGTATTTAAAATCATGTTTTCCAGGTTTGGTGGATTGCCTTAGGCAAAAACCTATTGTAATATATAATTGTAGTGTATCGTATATGTAGTTCTGGTTCTGTAAGTACATTGTTACACTTCCTTGACTCTAATCTAGAAATGTTCAGTCTGTAGCAAATTTCACATCACTGACTGTGATTGAAAGAGGCAAGTTCAGACCATATAAATGTCTTGGTTGACTTCAGAGGTGTTTAGTTATAAAAAGGAGATAGAAATGTTGGAGTTCATCCACAATGTGATTGTAGTGGGCAACTTTTAGTTTTGTTTGCTTAGTATGCATGATATAATCTGTACTCGTTTTTGAATATTTAATTTAGTCTTTTAACTTCAGCTGACATTATATTAGGTTCAGGATGATCCTAAGAAGTGTAGGAGGTCTGTGTCATGCTTCTTTTCTTCAGGGCACATGTTAGGTATGTAGGAACACCTGGTAACCATGTGAACTTGTGCTAACAGCATGACTGTACCAGGCTTGTATTTAAATTTACATGTGAGTAGCTGTTTAGGAAAATGTGTATGTTTAATTATCTGATAGTCATATTTGCGTTTTAATGTCTTTAACAAACATTTGTTAATAATAGCTGTCAGAACAAGAAATTGTGAGAGGGAATTTGCATAAAATAATTTTCTTTCACAAAAGAGGAAATAAGTGGTTTAATAAGCACCCTTGGCATTTGGACACTAGGTCTGATGCACTTCACAGGAAAAAAAAACTGGTTTTAATTTAAATATTCAGGTTTGTGGGGTAATATAGTTTAACTCTGCTTCATAAAAAGAAAGTTTTCATTGTTAAAAAAAAAGTGTGTGATCCACTTTATTTCTAGTGATGAGATAGGAAGTGCAAAGCAAACATGAAATTTCATATGCAATTCTGATACAAAGGTATTAGGCACTGAGAGGATATCGCATGCTTTGTTTTGAACCTTATTCTCTCAGACTTTCTCCCTTATTTTCTTATGAATGTTACAGCCAGAGGCTTAGTGCAGAGCAAGAGTTTTGCATTATCTGGTTTTAGTCAGAATTGAGTCATGTACTTCATCAGACTCCACAGGATAGTTACTTCTGTGTTAGAAGTGTGAGTCTAAAGGTCCATGGCATTATAGAAGGCTCTGGCCATAATGAAGGAAGATGTCCTTGTCCTGAAAAAAGTCATCAAAGAATTATAGGCCTTATTTGAATACAAAGCAAGAAATCTGACTGTGTTTTATAGTGGAGTGTATTTAAGAATTGAACTGTTTTGGAAATAAAATCCCAAATCATACAAGTATTGAAGCATGTTCTTCAGTCCATCTCATCTCGGCAGAATCCTGAAGTACACGCTCAGTTTGCATAGGCACTTAATTGGATTGTACAGGGAGAATGAGCACTGGGGCTTCTCATCTTTGAAACTGCTTTTGAAAATAGCTGGCTAAATTTAGTGTGTTCTAACTCAAGATTTCATTCTTCTGCCTATTATTTTATTTGCCGTTCATGTATGTTAACACTAATATTTTGCCCAGGTTAAAGTTTCATTCATATTAACTATGCATTTTTTGCTTGATTCTTGTCTTATATGATAAGATAAATGAACCACAGACAAACCTGTTGAGCTTGATAGCTCTTCAAGCAAATCAGTGAGCCTGTGTCTGTTCAGTTTCAGGCAGGTACAAACAGTGGTCAGTAGTGCTCAGGGCATTTCTGTTGAGTGTGAGATCCTCAACTGATCCATGCAAAGAGAAATGCAAAGTAATCCTTTATTCAGTTCCCTGCTCTCCAGCCAAAACACACATAAAAATGGAAAACAACAGTCTAACAGTCTGACTGGGTGAGATAATCTGTTTCCTACACCAGATCTGGCAATTTGTTTTATTTTGGTCAAGTGATGTGTGCTTATTTTATATATTTATTTAAAACACTCTGCGTGTCACCTCAGAACACATGAGCAAGGAACACGATTTGGGTAACACGAGATAATGGCTCGCAAAGAACCAGTCAGAGATGAGACTTGCAGAAACTAACGTACAGTCCCCAGGAAGAAATGGTAATTTCACTCTTACCTTTATATAAATTCTTGCAGAGGTAAATGAAGGTCTTCATTGTATGTTATAAAATAAAGTTCTGCCTGACAGTAAGCCCTGCATTTTTGCCCTCCATCTTTCCTGGTAAAGTTTTTCACCATTCAGCTGCAGTCAGTGCTAGGAAATTGCGGAGTGTTTCAAGGTTGAGTTGATCTAGCATTAATTGTTTGCCACTGGATCCTTTTGCATTGTTATCAGCAAGGTTGGAAAGGTCTTGCTTCCGGATCTCCTTTACTCTAAGTGCTTATGTATGGTAATCAAATGACCTCACAGTCTTCTCTGCAGTTAGATAATGTAGACAGCACTCCCAGGGGCTTCCAATAATGGAAGAAGTAGATAATAGAGGAAAATAAATGTTGGGTGACTGTCACAGTATAGGACATAGAGCAAATAGGATGACATTTATGGAAGATGCTAGGAACATATATGCTTAAGAAAAAAACATAAATTGGATGTATCTTTGTTATACAGTAAGCTTGTAAACGGCATCATAGGAGGGCAGATTTGCATGCCTGCTACATGGATAGACTCCCACAGAGCCTCTAAGTCCTTCTGCATTGAGTGCCCTGTGTTTGCAGCATGTCATACCACTTTATGCCTGTCTAATATTCTAAGCAGCTCCCAGAATTTTCTGATTGTTTTCCTCACTTCAGTTACAGGAAAATTATCAGAGAAAATGTGAGCAGACCTTTAGCTCCTTTCCCAGATACTTGAAGTCCTTCATAAGTGGGAACAGTACCTGGTATGGTCTGTGGTGCCAGCATGGAATTTGACCAAACACTGCACTGCAGTTCTCAGTGACTGACTTTGAAACTTGAAGGCATGAAACATAACTGCCTTTGTCATGAAACAGGAGGGTGTTAATGCAAACTTTCAGCTTGGCTAAGATGCTGGGAATGGTGCTACTGTTCTTGAAATGAGTATTTACGATGATGATAGAATTTAAGCCACATGTTAGCTTTGTTAAAACAAAAACAAAAAAAACAAAACAAAACCACACACACACACACAAAAATAATCCACTACTAACAACAAGAAAACATAAAAAATGCCAGGAGAAATATCATACCCAGTATATGAAAAAGTTTAATCACCTTTTTCCCTTCAAGATTTGACTTTCCATTTGTATCTCTTTAAAGTGTTGATTTAGGCTCTAATTTTGGGACCATTTTTGTGCAAATTTCCAGTACATTTATTATGAATGTGCAGAGTCTGCTTACGCAAAAAGAATGGCAGTGGTATTATCTTCTAAGTTGAAGAACTTGTAAAGTAACAGAGATAGAGCTAAGAATCATAGTACTAGGAAAATGAAAATGGAAGGATGCTACTACCAAACCACCTAACCAGCCTGCAGCCTGCTGTGTACTCTGCTTCTGTGCCAGAAAATATAGTGCATGAGTAACCTGGACAGCTGTGGTCTGTTCTCTGTTTCTTAGGTCACCTTCAGAGCACCTCAGGATGCATGTATGTGTGCATACTGTCCAGCTGAATACACTTTCCAAGTGTTGGAAGAGTGCTTAAACTCAACTGTATGTGTGAACAGATGTGTGCGCACATGCAAATTCAAGGCTCAGAGAGGAAATGCAGGAAATGCAGTGTTTGGTATTCCATGGACATCAGAAGAATGTAAAAACATTGTCCTGGCCAGGAAGGCTTCATGTATTGTATTGTCTACTCTTTTTGGTTAATATATGGCTTCTGGGGAGCTTGTTGCAGTTCTGGATATGTAAGTTCTCCAACCTGTGCTGTGCGGGAAGGCATGTTAGGTAGACCTAATTGTGTCCTTGGAATTCCATGGCAAATTCTTTACCTTTTAGGATCAGAACCTGTATTTTAGTACTAGCATTGTCATTTGTTTTTTTCCCCGCATATTTTTCCTAACTTCCTTTCTGCTTTCCCCTGTTTTCTCTCTCATTGCTTGAACTAGTTTTCCTTGTGTGTCTTTTTAGCATTTGCCAGTTATTATTAGTTCCAATCCTGTTGATTCAATTTTCTCATTTGAAAAAATGCAACTCTGCTGATGTTGTCTGTATGCAAGCCAGTAGCAGCCAAAAAAATGAGCGGAAACAAAGTCTACTGGAGTTTCCCAATTTTTAGATGAACCTACTCAATTTGGATTTCATCAGTTTGAATATTTTTGCTATTTTGTGGCTTTGTTTTTGCTGGTTAGTTAAATACGCCCTTGGCTTGTTTTGGTTGACATCACCAAGGATGTGTAAGTTTGGTGTAGAGTGGTTAATGAGCGGATGGTGATAGTGCTGTAAAGGGAGTCTGTGGTTACTGGCATGTTTCTCCTTGCTCCAATACATGGTGTAGCTTAGTATGATTAACTCTATATTTTATTCCGGTGTCTGTATTCACTATGCAACTTAAGTTACTCCATGCTTTTAGGAAAACGCAGAAGATGTCAAAATTTCTTGACAGGGAAAACTGTCTTTGTTAGCTAAAAGCAGTGGATGTTTTTGTTAAATTAGGGGCTTACAAGAAACCGATCCTCAGAATTTGTGTTTTGTAGTCTGCATCTGGAGGATTAAATTTAAGAAACTAGCCCGGATTGAAGACTTTTCAGTCTTGCAAATTTTGCGTTCTTCACTAACTGAATATCAGTGCGCCAGCTAATTCAGCACAGAGAAACTCATCTTTGTCTCTTACTGTTTTATGTTCAGCAGAACACAAATGGGCTGTGAAGTTGAAGATAATACCATAAATATTTTGCAGATAGGATGCATGTAATTAAAAATACATTAAATGCATTATTAAATGAACTGAAAACTTTGATAGAGGAGGAATTCTGAATCATACTTTAGAAAAACTACGGTGAAATGCAGATGAATGTGAGATCTAATTCAGAGTTCAGCCCTAGAAAAACTTAACTGTTCTAAAGTTTAAATTAAGTGTGTATAATTAAAGAGATGCATAATCAAGGGATCAGAGTTTGCTTTACCTTATTCTTCTGGCTTTATTTCTCTGGTTTGTCAAGTTTATTTTATGGAGAAGATACGACCCCTTTTGAAGGATTAACAGAATTTTTGGATAATTTAGTAGTCTGTTGAAAAGGGCATGCTGCAGGAATTGGCAATTTATTTCTTTTCTATTTAAAATTACTGTGTTGGAATATATCAGAGTACTGAATATATTCAGTATCAGTGCAAAGATAAACTTTAATTAGCTTTGAACTTTGTGTGAATATACCGAACCCAACTTGCGGGAAAGAAGGGAAAGTGACCAAGATTTTATTTTAAAACTAAATTTTTTTTCCCCCTCTATATTTGGTTCTGAGATTCTCAACCTGGGATTACGGATGCAACTATGCTAAATATTGGAGTCTTGGATTTGTTTGGGAGGTGAGGAAGACTTCCGAACCTGTTTATAAAAAAGAACAGGGAAAAAAACAAACCTTTTTTTGTTTTGTTCCTTGTCCAGGTAGGAATTGTATTTAACTGTGTGCTTCTGATCATAACCTATAGAAAATTCATGAGAATTCCTGAGTAACTAGGACAGACAGTGAATCAATCAAAGTCTTTCTTGTGTTAAGTTCTGCTTTTCCTGCTGTCAATGATGTAGCTTCTAATCCTCAAAAATGAGTTCTGCTTCTTTTGTCACCAAAATACCAGATAATTATTTCTGTCAGTATCTTTCTTCGTTTTCTTTCTGTTTCCTTTCATTGAATGAAAATCTATATTACCCCTCACTTCATGTTGTATTAATCTTTATTTGATGTTGTTTTTTTCATTTTGTAGAGGTTTGTCGTTCTGTGGCATTGATGTCATTTCTCAGCTTTCTGTTTCAGTATTTATTGAGGATAGTGGTATTCCAAGTACAGCTTCAGAGTCTATTCACCACATACTAAGTTAAAGTTTAACCCGAAGCAGTATCGTTCATCATGAGGAGAGGATTTGCATATTGGTTTGGAGAGCTGTGTTCTGTATCCAGATTTTCTGATGGGCTCTTGTCTACCATTTTCCATCATTTTCCAATTCCAATCCGAGTTTCAACGATGTACATCTTCATTTGAGTACACACTGCTCACTCATCAGTCTCCTTTGGTTTCTGTACTTGGATCCTTTCTGATTATTTCCTGTTACAGTTTTGTTTGTTGTTTTAAGTGGTCAAATTTTAAGTCCCAAATGTTACTCTCTGTAAGTCTGCAGATTCTCTCACTGCTGGCATAAATACTTCACTGTGCTGCACAGTTCCTGGGTCACTGAGATTTACGGGACAGCCTTGCAGTCGGCATAAATAATTCCAGTTTCACTGCTTTTTAGGTTAAAAGGCATTTATTTTGTGGAATTATGGTTGCGTAGTAGTTGTAGTGGTAGCACTTATAGGTGAAAGAGTGTGTAAAGTGTCTCCCTTTGCAATACCGGGTAAACCTTTTTATTATAGCTAATTCTTTATGAAAAAATAGCTACCGTATTACATTTTTGGAAATACATGCCATTCTCCTTCATCTCCTTCATGGGAGTGAATTTCATCCTGCCTAAGCAGTCATGAATTACCTCCAGAGGTCTCTTCCAACCTGAACTGCCGTATGACTCCGTTAAGTTTTGTTTAGGAAACAGAAAAAAAAGAAACCTTACACAAATAGAATTTAGACAAGATCACGAACTCAGCTGCCTGCTTTACACAGTGTGTGTGACTAGCCTAGCACTTCCATCTCCAGAATGTCCTTATTTGTGAATCTTTGCATAGCCTCTTTTATGTAAGCAGACGTGCACAACTGACATTCAGTATTTCATGGCTGATACAGTGTATAATGAGGCAGTGCTTCAGGAGGTCATGTGCAATATTTTTTCTTTTTACAGAGAGAAGGTAGAAGAAAATAAAACAATTGATGGTCAATTTAGGGAAGTGTAATTAACATCTATTCTTTTGAGGGATGAGTGGGTAGAAGGCAGGAAAATGTTATGAATGGATTCTGCAAGTCAGAGCTTTAAAGATTTTTCTGAACATGAACGTATTCTCAGACTGTAAGGTACTCTTGTCCTTTCTTAAGCTTACTGGACATCAGAAAGCTGCTAAAGACTTCTGCCTAGCTAAGGAAAAGGCTGGTCTTCCATCTGTGTTTTTAACTGAGTGCTGTTGGTTGTGAGGGGGATGGTCAGAGCATTCACCTTGCAGACAGAGTGCCCTGCTCCTGCAAACTTGCAGACAAAAAGATGCCCGTTTGTTCCTTGGATCGATACACACTAAGTTTTCACTGACTTCTTGAGTGCCCAGTGCTTACCAAAGCACAGGTCCCAGCAAATCTGTGATCGTTCTGAGGTTCTCATTTCATTTTCTTTTCAAAATTCTCTTTTGTTTACATTCTTCAGGGCAAGAATTGTTTCTCATTCTGCCTAGGTAGAGCACCTTGCTTAATATCTGCCTGGGGGCATTGCTCATTATCTTAACACATGAATAAAACAACTCTAAGTAGTTGCTTGGGGGGTACCAGGAACTTCAACTGTTTGTTCCTGGAATGTCAGAATGATTTTTTTCAAGTCCACTGAAGTTGGATAGGCCTCTCTAAATTAAGTGTAGCCTTTCATGAGGATATCCAAATAGGGAAGCTCACAAAATGGATGCTTATGGATACTCTAGTTAGTAATGATTTTACTTGACTATTTTTTTTTTTTTTGGTAGTGTAGACCGTATCTTCCAAAGCATCCTGCCATCCAGGCTTTGGCTTTTACCTGTTAGAGAATGTGGTTGGCTTTTTTAAAATTCTTATTGTTATCTTAAAGTTGGCTCTCACTGTCCAGACTGCTGTCATCATGCTTCTGTAACTAAGTGATTGGAAAAAGAATGTTTTTCCTAATACCTCTGGCTCCACACTAAGTGAAGGCTTGTGTGCAGTCTCACAGGTATGTGGTGAGTGTAGCACTTCAAGAATGCTTGTGAGCTAGCAAATTTTGACGTAGCTTTTCAATCAGAATAGAAATTAAAACTTGAAGGTTGGATTGTTTCCTGTGATTTGTCATGGCTACAGGGAATGAAGCTTGAGATGCATGAAGATAAGATTCTGTTATGACCTCTATGTAAACAGGACAGCTGACCATTGAGAACATGGAAAAAATATTGTGCTGTCAAAAAGCCCCACACTTCTGAAAACTTAATGAATTTAACCAGTGCTGAAGAAATTCACTTGTGTAATACATGTCCAGCTTTATTCCACCTCCCCAGTCTTTTTTCTACTTTATGTTCAAGCCTAAACAGTTCAGGATTTCATAAGTTAAGTTTCCATGTCAGTACAGAGCAGGAGTCTTTTCTTAAGCAAAATCTGACAGATTATTTGGGACTACCTTTGTTTTTTTTGGATGCCATAAGGGGCAGCCATAAATGAATTCTGACCCCGAGCTCTAACTGGAAAAAAGGACATTCTCACAGAGGTAACAAGTGAAGTACAAGATCCTCGTTGGGTATAAATTGGCATGACTCTGTGGCAAATCAGTTCAGCTAACCTTTGTTTATGCCAATCTACGTATTCTTAAAATACAGCTAAAAGCTATCCTTAGAAATCGTATAAGAGTTTTTCTTGCTTGTCAGCAGAATTCTTTAGTTTTACCTTTTGATTTTTAAACATTCTGAATCAGATTTATTTTATTCAGACAACTTATTCCCACGTATTTTTATGACATGTGGAAACAGATTGTTTTCATGTGTATAATATTTTGCTCCAGTACTGCATGTTCAAGGGATGTCTTTATTTTGAGGATTTTTTTTTTCTTACACAATGATGATCTTTCCATGATACCTGTCTGTTTTCATGTAGGTTTTTTGTATGTCGTCATTATTATAAATGCCAGTGAATGCAGATGTTATGATGACTTGCCAGTAATATGTAAGTTTCACAGGCTTCATTAATGCATAGATCTGATAGAGATTGCAATGTCATCTTGTGAATGCCTTCCACAAAGTGGTTATTAGCATGTGGTAAAACTTGAAGAATGATGAATAGTGTTATAATGTAATTCCTGGCAATGCCAGTAATTTGTTTTCTGAAAGTAACATTAGAAGAGTGATACAGCACCCATCACAAGTATTTAGTATTAACCACGTAGTGAAAATGGCTTTCCGTTTAATTCTGGGTCAGATAGGTATGATATATCAAATGTGATAAATGTATTGGAAATATAGGGTAAATGCACATCCCTCTTAAAAAGAATGAATGCTTAGTTCTCCACAAATGTTCTTATGAGCATCAGAAATAATCCTTTGTGGGAGAAATGACATAATGTTTTAAGAGAGATTAACCTAAACACTTGTAATTATTTTTGGAGCTTCAGCTCTAACAAATTGCTGTTTTGAGTTCCTTTTTTCAAGCATGTGTTGGTGGTTGTTATTTGTACAAAATATCTAGAAGTCTGAATCCACATACCACTGATTGTGAACACTCTGAGTTTTGTCTAAGTGCTGCATAAGGATTGTATAAATTAACATCATTACTATGTTAGTAAACATGGATCCATGTCTTTTTGGTAGATGAGCTGTACAATGATCATAAATGAGCAAGGGTTTGTACTTGCTCATTTCTTTTAAGCCTCAGGGTCATAATGAGGGAATCCAGTATTTCTGTGATAGAGTGGAATGCTTTGAGGGAAGATATGAAATATGAAAAACATTGAGATGCATTGACTGTCTACAGTTCCATTAAATTTTAATTATTGATTTTCTTAATCTTTCATATTTCAGATGTAGAAAATAATATCTTCAGTGGTGTTAGTTTTGATTCATATGCTTTGTGTGTGGTTGTATAAATATACGTATATGTACGCGCACACTTTCACTGTTATATATGTGTACATACACATAAATGTGTGTGTGTCTGCACAACACAGACATTCTTTCCATTTTTCATCAGAAAAACTTAAATGTAGAACTGACACAGAAATCAGGTGCGTACCAGCTCAGGTTGCCTTGGTTACTGGGGAACTTGAGTCTTTTCTGGACTGTTCACTATATGTACTTTACTGAAAGGGAAAAATGTATGACTGTTTTCCTAATGGTTTTTCTCATACATTGTTGGGGTACTTCAGAGCTCATTGTAGCTAATAATTCATTTCCAAGTCAGTGATGCTAAACTTATGAATGATTTACTACCTGCAGCAAGAAAAGCTGCTTAATTTAAGAAGAGCGTTGAGTAAGGATGGCTTCCTGCTGGTTGCAGCACACATCCATGCATAAAAGAGCTTTAAGGTCACACTGATTCTTTCTTCTCTGGTGGGGAAATACCTTTTGGAAGGTTGAATTCAAATAGCTGAGCAAAGGATGCCAAGCTGAATGTTCCCTCCTGAGCGTGCCTGGTGCTGCGCAGTTTCATTTTCCCAGTGATTGCAAAAATGTTTGTGTTTTACAAATATTCACTGTGACTTGAAAATATCATTGTAGTTATTGTTGGAGGAAAAAACTGTTAAATATATTGAGACAAAAATAAAGAATGCCTTACTAGGGAGAGTGGTTTGGCAGGCTTTCCAGGTGAGGCATTTTGGATTAGTTTTGTTATTTTTGGCTAACTTTGCTGGTCCATAAGGACATCACTGATAATTTTGTTGAAATGAATGTTCTGGGAGAAGAGGAAATAGGACTCCTTACTTTTCTTATTTTCTTTGTGTGTGAAAAGATTGAATATGTAATTGACTGACCTAAAATGAAAACAAATTTTCCTTTTGCTTACTTCACTGCTGGGAGGTGTATCATTGATGAATGCTGGAAGGGCTGTGTAATTAGCCTTAAACTTATGTGATCTGTTTTTATTGCATCAAAGGCCCTCAGGAACCTGCATTTGATCACCACGATAACTTTTGTACTTAGAAGCATGGAATAGCTGTTCCTGTATACTCTGTGAGAAGATTTGAGGTTGTTGTCTTTTGGAAAAGAAGCAAATAAAGGGAATGCAGAAAGCATAGAACATTGAGTGTATTTTGTGACTGCAGTTGTATAATCCCAACTCTTTCTCTAACTCTCACTGTGTGAGAAGAAGAGTTTGGACAAAACAGTGATGTGAACAGGGCAGAGCAGCCCTCTTGGCCAGCAGAGGCTGGGCCTGTGGCACTTCACTGTGCTAAGCTGGTCTCTCAAGAAGGTTAGAGAAGAATAGTTCTTGGCTGATAAGAAGCTGTTGTAGAAAGAGAAGATTTGTCCAAATAAGGAAAGTGAGCTTTATCCATAGTGTCAAAATATTTGAGAGTAGTAAAGATTAAGTATTGAATTTAAAGAACAATTTTGTATTGTAATATTTGGGAGTCACTGGAGAAATAAGCTTCACTGTCTATTCAAACACTTTCAATCTATTGTACTCTAACAGATTAAACTTTTCTGCTAGGCAAAACAAAATGTTCAAATAAGGGCGGACCGTGAAATTTATGATTTTTTTCTAAGTGTATCACAGGACATTTTGTTCCGTTACCCATACTGATTTGCAGACCTGGGACCCATCTGGGTCAAATCTGCAAGGATTTACATGGATAAACATTTAGGGAAAGCACAAAAACTGGTTGCAAAAACTTTACTGACGAAGCTTTATCAAAGGGATCTCTTTGTCTCCTTACCCAGGGGTCTTTGGTTGTGACTTCTCTTCAGATGTGGCTGCTTTTACCTGAATGTTGTTCATGTTTTTGTGACTGGCATTTCTCTTTTCTTAGTTGACTGTGTCCCATTGCAAACCACATCGCCCTGTTGTGTTTAATAACTAAACTAAACGGCTTGTGCATATAGCTTTAAAATGTCATGCTTGCACTCTTCTGATTTTTTTTTTTTGTTCCTTGACATGCTTCCTTTGTTATACAATGAGTCACAATCTGTCTCATCCTATTAATAGCTTATTTTAATGTTTAATTTTTATGTCTGCTTCTGTAAATGTACTGTATCCAGGAGTACTGTACTTCTTCTAAATGCCTAATTATGCATTTCAAGGTGCTTTGATTAGTTTATTTCCTTGATGGCATTCACATTTTACAAATTAATAAACAACTTGCTAATAAAATCCTCTGTTTATTGAAGGGTGACAATTTTTCTTTTACGTAAATTGTGGCACTGGGTAAGAGTATGCCTGGCAGAGTGGCTTGTGCATAGTTTTGTCATCATGTTTTACAAACCTGATGTTGAGTCACTGATAACAAGATCAACAATATGAACTCTGACAGTACCCTTCACTCTTTTTTCGTATATGGCTTGAAAGTTGTTTTAAATATTCACATAATTAAGGGCCGCACAATAGTAACACCAATCAGGTACCTACTAGGGAAGCAGTCATTGTGGGTGCTTTGGAGGAGAGGTGAGGAGATCTTTATATGGCAGTTCCCAGCTGATTGTCTTCGGAGGTTTTAAACCCTTTACTTAGTGTATTGGACTTTGAAAGATGTTTTAGGGATAGTTAAGATGATGTTGACGCATCCTGAAAGGAACCTTGAGGTAAGTGGTGACGAAAGAACTTGCTCTCAATCCCAGAAAGTAATGAAAAATCCATTTTGAAAGCAAACAATCATTTCTATGGTTTTCTTATTTATTGAACACAATAACACTAAAACTGGAGATCAATTCTTGGGACTCCCATTATTCCAGAAATGTCATTATACACAGACTGCCTCTGATCAGTTTCTGCCTCTATTGTATCTGTTGTTTTTGAGTGAGATTGGCATGACCTATGAGATGTATTTTATACTTCCAGTAAATTACCTAATTCTATTTTCATCATCATCAAAAACAATTGCCTGTTACAAAATGTAGGGTGTCTGCACTGTTGTGTTGACTAATTGAAAATGGTAATGCTTGTTTCTATAAAAACAAAGAAACAAAATGTGAAAAACAAATCAAAAACCACAAACCCGCCCCAAACCACAAAGGAACTGTTGAATACCTATGAGAAAGTTGTGTGAAGCTGAATATTCTGTTGTAGAACTAATAGTACTAGAAGATTTGATTCATATCTGAAGTGGACCATTAACGACCTCATTATGAGTTATAGGTAAGGAGATGGCTACCAGAGCTACATCTTTTTAAACCTAAGGACAGTAGGTTTGTTTCTGTGCTTGTTTTCTTCTGTAATTAAGAGAAAATGAGATCTCAATTTTTTTAGGTCTTTTTGACATGAGGATGTTCTTTACTTATTTGAAGGACCTAAGGTACATGGCATCTTCTGCTTTGCCTCGTGCTATAATCAGCTGTTTGAGAAGGCCCAAATCCCAAGCACTCTGACATGGCAGGGAGGTTCCCATTAATTTCCACATTTACATGGTCAGCTCCCTCACTGTGTGTGGGAGGGGAATGCCCATTGGCTGTAGCTGGATCTGCAGGGCTGTTTCACTGTTCACACTCTTTCTGGTTAACAATGAATTGTATATTACTGTGTGATGTCCCAATTGCAGCTGGAAGATGAATTTGTACCTTGACAAAAGTTTCTTACTCTGCGTCTAGATGTAGAATAGCTATAGAAACTCATGTTGTGCTTGCATTCAGCTCTTGCCTGTTAAAAGTAGACAATATCCAAAGTTGCACTTTTTAGCATTAAGGAAGTGTTTATTTTTCAGGCTTTTTTTTTCTGGTCTCATATGCCTAAATCATATTATTTCTATTAACTGTTTTTACGACACTTGATGACATCTATGTCATATGTGTGCAGCAGTCTAATCTCCTGGAATTTCTTTGCCTATTGTAATGCGTTCTGAGTTAAATCCTGCCTGTAGGTAGCAGAATGTACTGTTCTGGGGACTGGAAAGAACTTCCAGTTTTTGTTTTAAATCTGTGATCTTGCCAGATTTAAAACAAAACTAAAAAACTCAACCATACATTTTTTTAATGATGTTCATAACAGGGTATTGTTTAAATGTGGAGTCATAGGCACATGTAACCGATTTGATTTGGACAATGTTCTCTGTAAGTCCTAGTAAGCTTTTCTGAGTACACTGTTGGAACATGAAACCCAATGTCTCTGACCTGCTGGGAGTAGGAGGCCCTCTGTGCTCCCTGGTGTACACAGAAGAACAAGTGCTCCTATTGGAAGAGTGAAAATAATCTCTGATTTCAATGAGCTCTGAAAGGCTGACAACATGGCATATAGTGGGAATGATTTAATTTTATGACTTACTAGAAAGTTCCTCAATGGAACTATGGAAATATTCTCTGATCCCTTAATTGCTGTACCTTTCCCTCTGCAAAATGGCCTATCCCAACTACTCGAGGTGCTCTTAACACAATTTAACATCCTGTTTATTTACTTCGATACAGCATCTGCTCTCTGCACATCTGCTGGTCAGAGCTGAGCTCTGGTAGAGCAACACCAGCTTCCCTGTGTTGGTATCCAGTGCTCTGTGAGTCACGGGGACAATACCAGACTGAGTTGTCCCATCATGACACACGCACAGCCTGTGGCTGCTGCTGAAGTTAGTTCAGGATCTGAAAGATTAACTACATCCCACAAACATCTCTGAAATAGCAAAGAAAGAAAATGTTAAAACTTCTTCTGCGTTCGTACAGTACTTCAGGTTTGAAGCTGCTTGTCCTTAGTTGTGCAATACTTTCCTTATTTATTGTAAAATATGTTTGACAGTTTGGCACATTAGTTTAGGGTCCTCCCTTGCATCAGAAGGATCTATTTGCATGTCCTAATACTCAAATACCACAAGCATGCTCTTGCACTCTCAGTACGCTTTTCTGACTTAAACTTTTGTTCCCATTTGCTTTGGGAACTGTACCTGAAGGATAAGGTATTAAGGAAGAGGTGCAGTTACAGCAGTGATCCAAATTTACCATGCTGGTCCACTGCAGTACAGATCGATATTGCTAAGCCAGCACTTCAGGAGATAATTTTCTAGAAAATGCCAACAAGCTGAGTAATGTGTTCCAGTAAGTTATATATTCACCGAGAGCAGTTGGCATGAGGGGATGCCACGTGTCCATATGCTCATGGTTGATGGTGATGTCAGGTCAACTCCAGAGACTTACTACTTTCAGCTTATTGTTAGGCTGGGGGCACAATTATAAAGCTAATGCTTCCTGCATATATAACACAAATTATTTATCACTTTATAGTGAAGGAAGAAATATTAGAAAATACTCGTGTATTTGAGAATAGCATGTTTTATAATTGAAATTCTGTTTTTGTTCTAGACAATATATAGCATCTGATGGATAACAGCACAGCCAACATTCCATGTCTGTGAGCAAGGAGAAATGGAGTGAAAATAATTATATTTGTGTTGGTAGATTTTGTTGGTAATATTTTGTTTTCTACAGTCAGTGCCAGCGGCAACCTTTGAATTTCCATTGAGTTCCTATTACTGATTGCCAACTGGTGACCCACTGGAGTGACACAGGATTCAAAACTTCTGCCACAAGTGACAGGGGTGTTAATTTGTTAATTTGCAGGTAACTGATGCAGCCTGCAGTGTGTTAGCACTAGAGGTTGGCTGAGCTGTTCTCAGCAGTCTGAAGTGGTGTTTACTTTCTCAACTGTAGCTGCATTGCTGTGTATGCTGGCATCTTGCAAAATGTTGTGGAAGACTTTGAGTGAAGCTTTTAGAATGAATGGGTGATCGGATTATTCAGCACATATGATGCTTATGTGCCTCAGCAGCAGAGCTGGGTTGTCACCAGATGGGATTGGGATGGCAAGAATTGCTAATGGCTGCTTCTGATGGTTTTTGTGACTTAGGGGAAGGTTTTCTGCTTTGTACAGATGTATAATAAATATAGTACAGAAAAAATGAAAAAAAAATCAAATTAATTTGGACAACACTAAGCTATTTAAAAATGTACTGAATGGAACCTGGCTTTGGTAATAACTGTTCAGCTTCTAAGTTCTTGAAGCGTTGTTTTATGAAATGTTTTTCAGTAATTGGGCTGCATTGTCTGATGACTGATACTCCTCAGCAGTTTGAGCATCCTTCCTGAGTTGGATATTGGCAGCTGTGAAATCTGTTTGTATTTTAATCAGAAGTTTGTGAATATGTTACAGCGTGAGTAGGTGTGTTAGTGAAGTTGTGACAACATCCTCTACTTGGTTGGGCTGCTGCTGTAGTTTAGGAAACACAGCTTAACCTCAGGAGCCTCGCCTCGAGGAAGGGAAGCCTATGCTTAGGTTTTTATTTTTATTTTATTTTTTATTTTATTTTTAAATTAAATTAAGCTTTGGGAATTATATTGTAGGGACAAAGCAAATTATAACAATTGTAATCACAGGGTCATCTGATTTGTTAGATAAAGGACTAAAAATCAAAGCAATCTGTAACTATTTGCACTACAGAGGTAGCTGGCTGGTAATATATTGGTCCTTAAGCTAATATATTGATCCCTATTGCTACGCCAGCCTATGTCACAGGAGACTTCATTCATGTGTTTTAGAATAATGGCATTATGGTTTTGGCAAACCATGAAGTACAATTGGTATGCAGGTATTTGTTTCTAGTAGTTTCTGCCTTAATTCTCCTAGTAACAACTTGCAGCAGAGGTCAGCAGACAATGAATTTGACGTGAGTGGAGGCTGACACAGAGGCAGTGGAATTACCTAACCAGAAGGCTGCACTGCTTCTTGCTTTTTGGCAAGGTCACCACCCTGTGATGTTAACTTCCAAATGCAGGACATTGGAGGAATGTTTTCCTTCACGAGGAGAACAAAACAACTGGTATGGGTGGGTTTCATTTTATTTTTTAATGTAAATGCCTTTTGCTGAGATTGTATACATTTCCATCTCTTAGGTGATCCTATTACTGTCCTCTGGGGCCAAGTTCCGTTGGCAAAATGTAGCTGCTGGAATTACACAAATTATTAACAAAAGGCTAAAACTAGCTGTTTTGATGGGGCTGTACGCCTATTTTTTAGCATTTGCATGTGTTAAAGAGGTGGCTGTATCACGGGCTGGAAGTTTATTGCAGCCTTGTACTTCTGACTGAGTACTTCGCGCCTTTGTGCTCTGTGAAGTGACAGTTGTACAGAGCGCAACTAAATACTCTGTAAAAATAAAGGAAGATAGTAAACTTCTTTGTAGTGTTCATCCTCTAATGAGAAATGAGGATGTTAACAGCTTTTGTAGTGTACTTTCACACCAGGGTTGAATAGCTGGAGAACTTTTGTTCTTGCTACATTATTTCCTTAACTGTGTTTCTTTGTCTTCCCCGAATATATATGAAAATATTGGATACTTATTTGGGGCAAGCAAAAGGAGATTGTGCTGGATTCAAGAAATAGTGCATATGATACTGCGACAAGTTTAGGAATCCTAATAAAGATTTTGGTATCTTTGGCCTTTTGGCAATGTATGCCAGACTACAGATTTTATATTGAATGCCTGGAGGAAGTAGGTTGGTAGTGGGCCATGTTATAGTGGGCTTCCTTCAAGGCACTGCCAAAGGCTGTGTGTGTGGTTGGAAGGCTATTGAAGAATCTCTTCTTGTCGTTATGGGGACATCTGATTTTTAGAGATCTATTCTGGAGAAGCACAGGAAAAAGAACAAGTGTGCCTTTCATTGTAGGTGCTGAAAGATCCTTAACTTTGTAGCTGGGGGAAACCAACCAAACAAAAATAGACAAAAAACAACCAAGCAAAACTGGATTCTGGATGTTCAGGGGAGAGAGGTTTGTTTAAAGCACAAAATAGAACCATAGATGGTGTAAAATAGCGAAGGGTGAGAGAAGACTAATTATTTATGAAATACAGAAAAAAATCTGTCTGATTGTTCTGTCAATCATGTGCCACATAAATATTGAATGATTACTGTAGTGAAGCTTTAGAGGGAGGGAAGCGTACTGTGCCCATAATTTGAGCATTAAGTGAATTTTACTCTGAAGTAGCAGTTGTAAGTAGTTGTGTGTTTATAAAATACTCAAATTCCAAATTGTCTTCACAAAGAGTAAGCCAAGTGAATATCGCTGTCATGTTATCACTCCTAAAAAAGGATTAAAATGGTGGTAGTTAATGTAAGAATCTTTGTTTTGATAAAAGCATTTTAAAGCAGCATAATTACCCTTACAAAAAATTGAAAATTAGCTCTAATAAAGGCTTGTTTGTCTACATATATGTGTATCTTATGGATATTAAGTTACTTTTTTGTTGTTTTACATTGAGAAGTAGAGTAAATTCAAAATCAAACCAGAATTATTGAAAACTTTTGGATCTCATCATTTTACAGTGATACTAGAATGCAGTGTACTATGATTTCTTTGGTTTTGTTTCCTGCTGCTTCATGGCATAATCAACTGCTTACTAAAGGTATGTGTTTAGATGTAAATACACCAAGGTCATTTTAAAAACAGTACACAAAACAAAACACCTTCAAAATTCCCCAACCTGAAGTGTAGCAAAAGTAGACCTCCAGATGAGACGAACTTCTGTTTATAATTTTGGTGCCACGTGCACTAGGATTTCATGTCTGTATTTATATACACTGATTTCAATCTCCTTCCGTTTCCTGGTGCTGCAGCACCTTGGCCCTGGGGTGGATTTAGATTGAATTGTCCTGTATTCCACTGCGTGCTTGTGGAGCCTCAAACAGTGCAGCCTTTAGTGAAATCTTTTGTTCTCTTATGTCTGTAATGTGACTTGATGCTAGGAATGAGTGTTAAAATGCAAACAACATTCTAATTTGTTACATTTGTTCTTATTTTACATTTTTTTCTTTGGGATGAGGGAATGAGGAGAAAGGAAATACGAAGATATAAAGAAAAGGTGGAAATAATTACTTTAGTTTTGTTTAACTCCAGTGGTTTGATCTGCTGCTGTTTGCTATCTGATGCAGGAATCTTCTTTCACATGGGTTGTCTCTATGGAGACCTAAACTGGAGATGGGGCCAGGCAGCTTCAGGTGCCCCTCTCAGAGGGGTGGCTGGACCTATGGAACCCCACTCAGTTTGCTGTAGATTACGTCAAAACTTTGGGATAGACAGAGTATGTCTTCAGATTCTTTTATGCTTGGATCCCAAAGGCTTTTTTGTGCAATGATGAATTAGGGCCAATGACAGTGGTGTAAAAATGTGCAGTGAAAGTCCTTTTAGCAGTGGCCCATTTCTAAAGATGAATGAAAATTGTACTGCCTGGAGAAATCCTCTGATACTTGCCTCTATTTTTAGCTCTACTTATTAAAAACTCATGCATATTTAACAATAAAAGTATTAATTCGTAATAGGCCTCATCCTTATATAGCTCACTTCGTGTTGTTGGATTTTTTTTTTCCCATTAATAGTTCATTTAGATTCTGGAGGATTTCTGTTTTATTTAGTTCAGAAACTGTGCAAAGCAGCAGTAATCCTGCAAGAAGAAAAATTGCAGTATGGGATCACTGAACTAAATAATGTAATGTAATGTGTATTCCCAGGGGGAGGAAGCATGATAGCTTTGCTATTTCTAACTTCCTAATGACCTGCTTTCTCTAGCTCGAGTAATTTTTTTTTTTAAGAGAGCACAGAACAGACGTGGACAAATATACGTGGGTTGCTTTGAAAGTAATGCCTCCTATTTATTTCCATGGAAACTACAACAAATACAAAGAGCGCATTTTCACCATTTCATAGAGGAAATTCTCAGCTACAAAATGCACTTTTTCAGTGCAGTCACCGCCCTGAACTATGCATTTTCACCAGCAATGAATCAGAGCCTGCATGCTGTGCTCATAAAAATCTGTGGACTTGCTGTCACTGTCGCCACTGCTGAAATGTACCACCCACCCCTCACTGTGCTCACATCCACTGTTTGGTCTCTGTAAATGTTCAACAAGCATCCATGAATGTCAATGGGTGCCATTTTTTCCACATGAAGGAATTCCGTGACACACCTTTGCTTCATCCACGTTTTCATGTCAGACCATTTTGCCTGCACAGAAAAACAGAATAATAAAATAGCATTACTTTCAGAGCAGCCCTCGTATATTGGGTTATACCTTCAGGTGCTGATGGTGTATGGGTCTACTGCAGGAGTAGCGTTTTTATCCCAGAGTACAGCTCTAAACTGTTTTTCCTTAGAGTTCTCTGGAGTAGAAAATCCTTAGCACTTTCCATCTGCAAAGATTTCTTTCATAGCTCTTTGAATTTCTGCAGTATTTCTGACAATACACTGAACTCATTCAGTATTGCATTTTAGCATTACTTATGTTGCTAATGCTGTAAATTGTGCTGTAAGTAGTACAAGTGTGGTTGTATGGCTGTATGCGTGCATGTGGTTTGTTACCTTTTAGGTATGACCTCCAGTGTGTCTTGAAGTGCTGTGGAAACAGGGAATAAAAAAATAAATAAATAAGGTGATTAAAAGAAGTTCCTCATGGGTCTATTAACACTGGTATGCAAAACTTGATAGGGTTGAAATGTTTTTGCTAATGCCCTTGAGGGCATAACACTGTGTAGTCAGCAAGCAAAGGACGTTATCTCTGAGCTGGCTTGGCTAACTGTTCTCCTTCTCTTGCCAGTGTCAGGGACATCTTTGGTAGTGATTGCTTTGTACGTTTCCAGGCAAAAAGTTCCATTAAACTGTAGTCAAG
The DNA here is from genome assembly GCA_013399175.1 of Odontophorus gujanensis. Classification (NCBI taxonomy): domain Eukaryota; kingdom Metazoa; phylum Chordata; class Aves; order Galliformes; family Odontophoridae; genus Odontophorus; species Odontophorus gujanensis. The sequence continues at coordinate 131,797 of VXAB01004326.1, read as the reverse complement.
CAGAAATGTACTGACTTAGTACTCCAGACAAAGAGCATCCTCAAAACTTTATGAAAAGTAGCCTTTTTTTGGGAGAGCGTAACTGGTGAAATGTTTTTCATTGAAATATCAGAAGGGTAAAAAGGGCATGTGAACAGAAACTTGAATGTATACTGACAGACAGTTTGAATTCACTCCAGCAAAATTTGTCAATTTTACTACAGCAATTGTTTCCTCTTTTCCAGCTCTACTGTTTGTACCTATAATCTGTCTGTAAGACTCAGGTACACAGTGTTTGTTCAGTTTTGTTTTTAATTTCTTTTTGCTCTTTAAGGGGACAACTGAGTCTGTTTTAGGCATCTTCCACTCCAGCCTGCACCAGCCTGGAGCTTTGCAAACGTGAAGAATCAGGGAAATGATTGTCTACCGCCAGGTGGGCTGTCTTTTAATTCTCTTTTTAGCCTTCTAGCATGTTTTGGTAATGGAATTCTTGAAGTCAGTGAATACATTTTACGCACAGAAGTGCTATTTTTCAAGTTAATAATATCCCCTTTGTGTCAAAAATGAATAAATGATATGATGAACTAAAGGGGTGTGCCATTTCATAAAGGACAAACCACTCCTGTGTTTCCTGAGGACGTGGGAAAATTTAAGTGTGATAAGTCAACCTGCTCTGTGCTGTTTTGATACTGTTTCAGTGAATGAAATCTATTTTACATAGTAGAAAACTGAGCTTACACAGGCTTGATAATAGGAATGATTGTGTTATATTTAGACGGGCAGAACCAACAGAGTTGATTTCTCATCAGTATAGAGTGGATTTCAAGCTTCAAATGACATAGATTTTTTTGTAATTGCTTTTTGCATAGAATGTATATTAAGTTTTGATAACTGCCAAGTATACTTAAAACAAGCTGTGTTGGGTGCAGCCTAATTGCAGCTGTCCTTTATGGATGCAACATTGCTGAGTAGTATCTGCATCAGTACACACTGCAGGGGCTTGGAACAAAACTGCAGAAGTGCTCTGATACTAAGTAGTAAATACTTGTACTACTTCTTGTTCTGTCAAGTGCTTTGTTTAATGAATGGCTTTTTGAATCATTTGGCAGTTCTCCTTTCTTTTTTTTCAAAGCAGCACAGTTTTTTTTTTCCTGCATGTCATGACTTTTGGCATTGTGTTCTTTCTTCTGGGCAGACAAATGCTGACTGGTGCTGTAAAAGTTCTGTATCTTGGTCTTTAGCATCTCTTTTGAAGAAAACCTTGGGGGAACAAATGTGTTTTGGGGACTGTGGGCTGGCTGGTACTGATGATGCTCCCAAAGTCCTAAAGATAGGAGGGAGTTATAAGAGAGCTTCTTGCTTTTCATGTAGTTTATATGTTCTTCCAAGCTTTCATATATGTTAGTATGAGTATTTTGTGTTTTATTCACAGAGCAATTACACTGATGTTTCCTCATCCCATGTCAGAGTAGCTTCTTGTAGAGACTATATGATGTCTTTCTGCTGTAGACATTTAAAAGGGCTGTATTTGAGGCGGATTGTGTGCGTTGACGTCAAAAGGCTAAACTGAGAGCAATCACAGCTGTACTTGAAGGGAAATTCTTCAGGACAGTGCTCAACAGCAACTAGCAATAGATAGATCAGTGTCATGAGCACTGAAGATCAAATCTGTGGCAGTGGGGATTCCAGTTTTAAAATTATGCAGAGTAATATTGTGAAGTGATTCACCCAAGGCTGTAACTCCATGCTAGGCTAGATTCATTTGCTGCTTACCTACGCATCTAGTCTCTGCCTCATTTCTCAACTACAGTTTTATTAAGGGTCTTGCTACATATAAGATGACTGAAGAAAATGAACTTGCCTTAAATGGTTTCCAGTCCTGGAGGGGGTTGAAGGCCTGTATAATACATTCTGTATGTAGTCTCTTCCATGTGCAACTGTACTAACATTTTCAGTCATGTTGTGTTTATGTGGATAGAGTGGAAGAAAAGCATGTATCTGATATGTTTCACTTTTAATATTTCTGTGCAGCTTTTGTTTTCTTACTTCAGATGAGTTTTAGGGTGTGGACCTCCTGGTGTGTGTCTGCAGTGCAAGAGAAGGGTATACCTGCAGTCCAACTGTGTGCCACAGCCTAGCAACCACTGCAGTAGTCTTGCATGGACTTTCCATAATTTCCCTCAGCACAAATTCAGATAGGTTATAGAATCATAAAATCCTTTACATTGGAAGGGACCTCTAAAGACCATCTAGTCCAGCTCCCCTGAGATGAACAGAGACATGTACAGCTAGATCAGGTAACCCAGGTCCAGCCTCACCTTGAAAGTCTCCAGGGATGGGACGCTGACCACATCACTAGGCAACCTGTTCCAGTTCCTCACCAGCCTGTCAAAAACTTTCCTATATCCAACCTAAATCTACTCTCTTTAAGCTTGAAGCCGTTTTCTTTTGCTCTGACACCACAGACCCTCCTAAAGGGTCTGTCCCCTTCTTTCCTGTAGCTCCCACTTAGATACTGAATGGCTGTTATCAGGTCACCTCGGAACCTTCTCTTCCCCAGACTGAAGAGCTCCACAGGAGAGGTGTTCCATTCCATGGATCATTTTTGTGTCCCTTCTCTGGATGTGCTCCAACAGGTCTGTGTATCTCCTGCACTGAGGACTGCACATCTGGATGCAGTACTCCAGGTGAGGCCTCACCAGTGCGAAGGGGGCAGGATCATCCCCCTTGCCCTGCTTCTTTTTCATAGATTCATAGATAAATTAGGTTGGAAAGGACCTACAAAGATCATCTAGTCCAACCATCCTCCTATCACCATCCCTACCCACTAAGCTACTAAACCAAATCCCTTAGCAACCTTAGCATCCTTTTGATGCAGCCCAGGATATGATTGGCTTTCTGTGCTGCGAGGGCACATTGCTGGCTCATGTCCAGCTTTCCATCCACCGGTACCCCCAGATCTTTTTTGTCAGGACTGTGCTCAGTTCCTTTGTCCCCCACCTTGTAGTACTGGTAATGGGGGTTGCCAACCTCATGAGGTACGCCTAAGCCCACTGCTCAGCCTGTCTAAATCCCTTTGAATAGCATCCTGTCCCTCTGGTGTGTAGACTGCACACCACAGCTTGGTGTCAGCAAACGTGGTGAGAATGTGCTTGACCCCACTATCGGTGTCAGTGATGAAGATATTAAAGACTATCGGTCCCAGAGCTGACCCCTGTGGGACACAACTCGTCACTGATCTCCATCCAGACGTTGAGCCACTGACCACCACGCTCTGGACTTGGTCCTGCAGCCTGTTCTTTGTTCATCAAACAGTACACTGTTTAAAAAAAAAAAACTGTTTTAATGAAAAAAAAATTTTTTTAAGTAAAAGTGAGAGCAGCAAACATACCTGTCTAGTCCAGCTGCCCTCCCCATCACCACCATGCCTGGCTGAGGTGTGTGGAGCCCTTCAGGCAGCTGGATCTTCATAACGTACTGGAGGAGTAACTCCTCACTGTGTGAGGGGATCACGGTTGGTGGATGGAAGATGGAAGCCTTACTCATCAGCTGAAGTAGTACAGAAGTGACAAACATTTATTTCGTAGCTAGTTATAAATGTGTATACGAGTAGCTTTCCTAGTGAATGGTACAAAAATGCATTGAAAGGCTCTCACATAGAAATTCTATTTCATTCTGAATTAAGTGAGGTATTCTCTGGCTGTACAATAATTCACAAAGACCGTTTAAAAATATATGTATTTATGCTAAACAATGTGCTTTTTGCCTTAGGGAATGTTTTTGGCCAGTCCAAATTATGTAGTGGTTTTGTAGTCTGAGCTGATCTTTAACATCTGAGCTGAGTCACGAGGTTCAAGTCAAAGGAGACAAAGTGTGCATTTGCACTTTGCCTTTCTTCCTTCCACCCCCCCCAACACTTTTCTACATGGAAATATCACTGTGAAATTTCAGCACAATAATCTGTAGCTTTATGTTAAGATACATCAATACAGTTTCCACAAATGAATAATTTCATTGCAATTACCTTGCTTTATGCTGCTTTTAAAAGTATCCGGTCATCCTCCTGTCGTGGAGGTTTGAGGGCTTTGTTAGAGAATGTAAAGCAGATCAGTGGAAAAATAAAATGCTTCAGACTTCAAGTTCTCTCTATACTCTTCTGGATATAACAGTTCATATTTCAAGGCAGTTACTATCTAATTAACATAGAGTTGAATTAAAGTAAATTTGAATTTAATTTTGTTAAAAAAAAAAAAACAAAACAACACAACAGTTAATGGTTATTTACATACTTAAATTAGATCTAAGTCCCATGTCAACCAATAATTTAGTATTACTTTGTACATTTTTTCTTCTGTTTTGTAGAAGAACACCAAACATTAAAGATATATCCAGAATTGGCTACTCAGGAAAAACACTGAGTACAAGTTGTCAGCGTATGAGTTAGAATAACTCAGGAAGAAAAAGAAACATTTCTCCCATTTAATCTTTCTGAAATATTTTAATATCCTTGTAATTAAAAAGTGGCTTGAGAATGATGTGGTTTCTCAAGTAACATACCTCATTCTTTTTGATTAATTGAATCACAGAATCTCTTGCATTGGAAGGGATCTTCAAAGGTCATCTAGCCCATCTCCCCTGCAGTGAACAAGGGCAGCTACAGCTAGATCAAGTTGCTCAGAGCATGGTCCAGCCTGATCTTGAATGTCTTCAATCAGAAATTCTCTGAATTTATAATGTTCTTTTATTTCCTCCAGTATACCAGTGGCTGGACTTGTTCATGTCACTTACTTTGATAATTTATTGTTTAAAATGTGCAGATCAAGTGAGGATTCAGCATTTCATGTAGTGATATTGAACAGTTGTAATTACATTTTAGCTGCAGAATCTCCTTAGTTTTCTACTTGATGTGAGAGCTCTGCACTGCAGTTATGTAATGTAATGGTGGTTATATTTTTTGAAATACTGATTGTCTTGATCTACTTCAGAAAATGGCCGTTAAATGACACTTGATTAATTCATGTGCTAAATCATCTTAAAGCCCTAGAATATAGCCATGATCATGGGAATGGGATAGGCATTAGCATCCTTTAACTTGGTAAACAGTAGAGAAAAGTAGAGATCACAGATAGCTGATCTGCATGTGAGTGCTGTGACATGTTTGTGTTTCTCTGGCTGAATGGGAAGCATCCAGATGTGTTAGTTAACTTCCAGTCTGATAAGGTGTTAGCTAGCAGGGAGAAGTCCAAATAATCCGATAGTAGAAAATACCTTTTGAGACAAATTCCGTGGTGTGGACCACAGGAAAGTTGAAGCAGAAATTCTTGGAAATATTCCAGGAGGAATGACAAGAAAAAGGCTTAAGGCCTTCTGGGCAGAAGGATTAATCTTTTATCTCATTTCTGTCTCTATAGAAAAAGATGCTTCATGTCATCTCTATCTGATTTTTTTTTTTTTTTTTCCAAACCAAATCTGTATCTTCACCTAGTCACAGAAATACTAGAAAGTAGGCCTGGGAGGAAATCTGAAGAGCAACCAAGTCCATTGTTTATCTTGGGGTGGATCAGCTGCCTGAGTCTTCGCTGAGTAAGCAGCTGGTGCATGTATCCGGCAGGGCTGCCTGGCAGAGCAGTGAGAGAGGAGCAGAAGGGCATGGTCTGTGCAGACTGGCTAAGGGCATGAGCTAACCATGTGGTTAACCTTCACTCAACTTCTCAGGCAGGCTTTGCAGCCAACAGCGAATTCTAACTATGCTGCTCCTGGCAGAGCTTCTAGCAAGTGGGAAGGCAGCGTACAGAGAGAGCTGCAATGGGCTGTGGCTGTGTGTTATCCTAGTGTGGATGTGCAGAGGCACTGACAGTTAGATACCCATCTTGAGATGTGTGTAGAGTGTGAGTGACTCTTTGATATCTTGTATTTGAAGGCAGGTACAAAGGCATGTGTCTAGCTACTGTACACCATATTCTGTTTCTGCAAATAGCATTACTACAGCAGCGCTCACAGCAGAAGAGTAGGAACATGGTTTCAACAAAATGCCTTAAAAAAAAGTATAGTTCCCCTTCCTCATCTATCTGCCATGTTAAAAATCACTAAAAAGTCTTCTCTAGGGTGTATGATTTGCAGTACTTCAATATAAAGGGAAACTAAATGTTGTAAGGTAATGACAAGTTGGCTGTAGTGAGGGGAAGCCCAGTGGCTGCACCTCACACCAGCCAGTGGAAAGGAGGAGACTGCACCTTGTTTTCAAGATAGGTTTGAAAACTTAAAGGGATTCCTTATATTATCAGATACATCACTAATTGCTAACTGAAAGAAGTTTTGTTTAAACAGTGCATGTTTTTAATATGCTTCAATAGACTTTAAAACATTAGCACAGTATCTTTTGAAGTTCCAATATATTTTGAAAGCTTTTTGTGGAAGAAATTTCAGTGCTTCTCTATCTGTCGTGAGACTTATTTTGAAAATCGGAAATGGAGTGTTTGAATTTCCTGGCAAGAGCGTGAAGTGCTCTGTGCAGATTTTGGGGGGTGGGCGGTCAGTGTCAAAGCCAGCATCAAAATAAAGTTTTTCCATAGATGTTTGGGGATGTACTGCATGTTTTAAATGCAAATATCAGCTGGAAGAGCGACAGAAGAACAAACAATTGGCCAGCTTTGAACACTGTGGGGAGGGAAAGAAGTTCTGAATTTACTGAAGGAAAAAAAAAAAAAAAGGTTTTTTAAGCCACTTATAGCTCAGGACTGGTCAGTTTGAGCCCTACACTTCAAACCTCTGTTGTGGTTCTCCTCGAGTGCTTTCTCTGCAGAGTCCGGGCCAGCCAGCACCCTGCTGCTGCGTGCCACATGCTGCTGGTGCACTGTGGCAGCCCCGTAGCTCATGGCGACCCAGGGGAGATGCGTTAATCGTTGCTGCCCTGCAGCTAGCTCCCTTGCTCCCCGGCTGTGAACTGGTTCCTGCTCTCAGGGGCAGACCTTCCAGCCTGCTGCAGTGGCTGCTGTGGGAGGAGGCTGCCAGCGGGACCCTTAAGCTGCAGAATGGATTGCTATGTAAACAAGAAGTGAATCATGGCTATGAGTAAGATAAACAAGTCAGAATGTGAACTCCGCTTCTTTTTGTGTGGTGTTTTTGGTTTTTTTTGAATTTATTCCATTGTTGGAATTCCCAGACCTTCATATATTTTTAAAAATTACTGAATATTTGACTATATAAAAAATGCTTTGACGTTGACTTTGAGTTTCTGTTAGTGAAGAAGGCTGAAGTCAAAGGGATTTTCCCTGTCTGTATTTTATGTATCAAATGGAACCTTTAAAATTCATTTTCTCCCCCAGTTCTCGTCCTTCTATGATTAGTAATTCAAAGGTATATGTAGATAAAAATAATCCTGAACTCGTGTCACTCAGGAATTAAAATGAAATGAGCCTTTATTTCTCTCTAAGCTTCTTGTGGAGTGTCAAAGAAAGCCCTGATACAGATAAGCAGCTTTGGTACAGGTTTTACTTTTCAACTGAAATACTTTGCTGAAATCGTTCTCCACTACTTTCTCAAATACCTCTATTTTTCATGTGCTTTAGATTCACTTTCCATTTTTTAACCTGACTTCATTGAACAGTGTTTTTTGCCCATGTGGTCTAGGGTTTGGTGCAGTTCTTGCTTCAGTCACATTCAGCCTGGTCACCTTCACCTGCACCTTCATATCTGGGGAGCGCACAAAGCTTGTTAGGTGTGCCATCAGTTCAGCAGCCTGGATGCAAGGGCTGGGAGGTAAAGGTGGAAGGAAAACTCTCGCTTTCAGTCTCTGCAAGGACGTATCTGTTAATGTACTGTTGATTAGTGTCAGGCACCTGGAATTGTTAACCAGATGTCAGATAAGCAACACTGTGTTAGCTTTTCTTCCCATTTTCAGACTGTATGTCATTATATTAATGGTTCATTTTCTTCTCTTAGATGACTCTTTGTAGATTGTGTTTTATGACTATCATCTTCTCTCCTCTTATAAAATGTCATTTTTGTTTCTGTACAAGTCTCCTTAATGAACCTCCCAGCTTATTGTGAGCTATTATATAGTACAGTTTTGTTTGACAGTGAATCCTTTGCAGCCTGTTTCACTGAGTTTGGGGAGTATGCTAAAAGCATGTGAGTCGACTTTTTGATCTTTATTTTTCCATAGTAGGAACTCTTTTGCTTGGAAGTTTAGTTTTTCATTGCAAATAGATTTCGATGACTTTAGGTTACAATATTCATTGGAATCCTTATTCATATCATGACTTTTTAAGACACCCAGGTTTATAAGTGAAAATGGAACAGACATCCAATGTTTAGATTTCTGCATTACTTTATCTTCAGAAATTATAATTACGTCCATGTTTTACCAAAATGACAATTAGGACTTAAGAAAATTGACTGTTAGAAAGGAGCTAATGTTTTTGACAGACTGTTCTTGTCTTTCAAACTGCAAGATATAGTTGTAGCTAGTACAAGTTAATTCCCATGTGTGCATATACATGGATGAGTTTGTCCATCTGCTGGATATATGTTTTCAATATGTTCCAGCAAATGTCAGTGTTGCCACGGGTACAATGTACTGTTTTGCAGCAGCTCAAAGAAATTTCTACGTCTCTCCTATTAAAATTATTTCTGTAACTTATTCTCCTCCTCTATGAGACTTGTTTTGCAGTAATTGTACTGTTGTAAAACTACTGTACACAGTAGTTAAAAACAAAGTAAAATTCCAGATGTGGGACAGAGGAAAGTTAACTTAATGGTGTACTATCCATCTGCTAATTAATCCCACCCAGGTTCTCTTGTCTATTGTGAATTTTAGAATATAGGTGGTGTTAGCTGGATCCTGTTGCAAGAAAGAAGGAAAAGGAAAAAGAAAAGGGTGGGCAGATTGCATAACTTGGTTGGAGAGTTGATGATATCCACTGGCACTTACCTCACTAAGGGCTTGGGAAAGCTGAGGCTGATCTGATCTCTGTGGGTTACTGTGAGTCATAAGGAACTTGGTGAACATCTTTTACTTAACCTTCTGCTCCTGATTGCCCATTATTTTCAGCCCTAGGGAATAGCTCAGTGTACAGAGAAACAAAAACACCAACTTCTTCATTGAAGAAGGCTTGCTATACAGAGTTCATCATTGATGTTGGTGTCCAAGGCAAAGTACCATGGAGCAGGACAGAGAATGAGTTACTGAACCCTGCTTACATCCAGCACCAAAAAGAAAATGTTTTGTGTATGGAGCCAAAACATTGCTTGTGCCTGGAAAGACCGTGTTGTGTACTTTGTGAAGTACGTATGATCATCCCCATTTCACTTCTGTATATGAAAATTGTTAGACTGATTTTTTCTTTCTTTCCTTTACTGTGATGTTTGATGCTGGACCACCGCATACAGTGCATAATGAATTGCATGCAACTGACTTAGTTGAACTTAATGTTTCCAAAATTGCTTTTTAATATTTCAAAACATCTCCAATTTAAGGAAAGTTGGAAAAAAAGGAAAGAATCTGTGATAAACTCAAAGTTTGTACACTGAAATTGTGTCAAAAAGAGAATTTAACATAAGTTAAGGGAAGACACAGGTTTAGGACAGTTATGTGGAGATAGAAGAAAAAATAAGAACGAATAAAATAAATGATTTGTTTATTTCAAGATTATGTTGATCCTAGTCTTGGGATCTCAAAGCGCTGTAGGTGATTTCATTTTTAATTACTAAATGTCTTGAACTCTACAGGCAATGGTTTCTATTCAATAAACCGGTTGTCAGACCCATAATTGATAGCAGTATTTGGCTGTGGATCTCATTACAATTAAAATACTATGGGTGTGGCCAACCAATCCATTTGTTTCAAGTGGACTGTACCTGATTTTAAATTAGCAGCTTACTTGCTGGAAACAAGGAACACTATAGCAGCTGACATTCAGCATTGTCTGACAGTGTTCAGGTTATTTTAAGACAACAAATTTATCTGTGTTTGACAGCTGAAGGCTGTGACACGTGGAATCATAGAATAGAATTACAGAACAGCTTGGATTGGAAGGGGCCTTAAAGATCATCTAGTTCCATCGCCTTCCTGTGGGCAAGGTTTCAACGCACTAGATTACCCTGATAAAAAAGGATGAAAGCCCAAGAATAGTACTCAGGTATCTCTTTTTATTTATTTATTCATTTATTTTTTCTCTATGTGTGTTTTTCTTAGATATGGTTATATTTGTATGTTTAGAAATAAAAGCTTACATTATACATCCTTGATGGGAGACACTGCAATGGAATTGCAGTTAAGTTGCAATCTGGTCAGAAATGTTGATAAAGTGTTTTCAGAATGAAGAGTGTGTGGGGAGAAGATAGAAGATGCATTGTTTGTATTCCAGGTGAATATAGTAAACAAGATAATTTTCACAGGTTCAGTTGAAAAACAGATTAACAAACTGTTCATTTTCTTCTCAAAGCAAATGGATCTGCCAGTTGAAGATACCTATGGTTTTATTTCCTCAGTAAGACAAAGAAACAATAAGTCCATATAAAGTATAACTTTTTGAAAAAAAGCAAGCAGCTTTGGTCACAGACACAGAACATATTACATGGTGTTTTCATATCCCCTTCTAGCCAAGAGGTTCCCCATTTCAGATTCCATCCTGTTGCAGGCTGTTGCCTGTGCTTTAATATTTTCCTGTTTCCTTTCTGGTGATTGGTTTCAAGTTGGGAGTAATGTGAGGGCATGTTTTCAACCCATAATATGATTAGTTGCTCATTACAGATAATCAGATGCAGGTTGTATGTGTAGAGGTACAGTGTGATGATATTTGCATGTTCCAGCAAAGGCCTCCATCTTAATCAAATCCTCACAAAATGATTTATAGTAGTACTGGCCTGTGATATAACATTTCTACTGAAGTGATATGTCCAACTCTATTAGTATTTTTAATGTTTCTCTGATTCTAAATATTCAGTGCGTAGCAAGTATTGTTGGAAACTAACAGTAGTAAAAGTACGTGATAAACTGCTGTGATTTCTTAGGTAGAAGGTGATTTTATTATTTCTTCATTCCTTAGGCCACTGCCAGACTTCATTTTGTTTCTGTGGCTACATGTGTTTGATAGATGGCCTTGAATGCTTTGCTTTCTATTGTGTTCTAACCTATAAATGTTATTTCATAATACGTGGTTAAGTCCGAGTTTTGTTATGAATGATTCATGCTTTTATTATTTTTTATTTATATAACATGAAGGTGGCTGGAGCAGTAAATTAATTAAAAGATATGCTCAGTATTTTAGGTTTCTTTAGGAACAGTCCTGATTAAACGTTTTTGCACTAAGACCTCTACATTTAGTGTTTGACCGAGTATTCTGTTGTCTTACTTTGTCTTTTTTCTTTTTCACGGTAGATCTCTGAACAACAACTTCTTCACATAAATTACTAAGCGTGAAGAAGAGATGGCCAGTTCAGCACGAGAACATCTGCTTTTTGTGAGACGTCGCAACCCACAGCTCCGGTATACTCTGAGCCCAGAGAATCTGCAGAGTTTGGCATCTCAAGGCACCGTGGCTGAGAACATGAATTTGCAACGTGCCAACAGTGACACTGACTTAGTGACCTCAGATAGCAGGTCTAGTTTGACAGCCAGTATGTATGAATACACCTTGGGGCAATCTCAGAACCTCATCATTTTCTGGGATATTAAGGAAGAAGTTGATCCAACTGACTGGATAGGACTGTATCACATTGGTAAGTCAGAAACTTGCTGTAATACTTCTTTGTTATTTGCTTCTTTTTGTTTGTTACATCATCTTTCCTTCTTCTGGTATGCATTCTGACACGCTGCATGATTAATATAAAGATAAAATTGAGGTGAGATTGCAGTGAGTCACCTCAGCTCGCTCTTTGCTCTTCTTAATGCAGTGAGCTATGGGAAAACATGATTCTAATTTCTGTAGATGTGATACCATAGAGACCTACTAGAGGGTGAAATGTGTTCTTCTTAAGTAACAAATGTTCATATGGTTTCCCATGTTTACTTTTGCTGCAGACTAGCTTACTAACTGAAAAAATCAAAGTACTGCATTTGTCATGTAATTTGACATGCTGTGGTAAAACTTTCTGGACAAGTACATTCTCAATGTGTTTGAACAGTTTTTTTTCCCCAAATTCTTTTTAGAACTGAAACTGTATCAGTTTTGAATGCATGAAAATTTCTGTTTATGAAAAAATCTTATAGTAGAAGCACTTCTGAAGAAATTTTTTCTTACGCTGTTCAAGAGGATCATAGGAAGGAACATCTGTTTCAGAGGAAGGAGTTGAAGGGAGCTCTTAGATGATGGACAAGGGCCTGTGGGCAGTGTGTGCAATAGTTAGTGGTGTGAATCAGTGGGTCAAAGGTTTTTGCTGTCACCCTGACATCAAGAGAAATTTAATATGGGATTTTCTTTGATCTATGTTTAATCAAAGCCCTAGATCCAGATATTCCTGCTGTGTTTGTGGCTTCGAGCTGTCCAAAGGACTAGGAGCTGGAGTGTGTTTAGTTGGTGGTATCGCAGGCACATGGGGTCTGGTCTCCTTCTAAAGTAATCCAGTTGATGTGCACTAAAATCACTCTCTGAATTTAGCTAATAATGCTCAGTAAGAGGAATGACTATGTGATCTGTTTCAAATTAGCACTGCTTCTCTGATTTAACTGCTGTTGTTAGAAGAAACTGTCAGTTTAACCTACCAAAAGCAGATATAGCAGAAACTGGTGGAAACAGGTCTGGCCACTGGAACTTTGTCCAGTTTTTCTCCAAGGCATTCCTATTACTGCATCATTTCCCGTGTCTTGCTGGGGAGAGGCTGTTTCCAGTTCTCATTCTTTTTGCCTGATTTTTTTTTCTTTCTTTTTTTCTCCTCCCAAATTACTGCATATCTGCAAACTGTACAGAATCGATTTGTGCTGTTCCCTACTTACCTTTAGGGGACCTTTAGCTTACCTTTAGCTCTACTGGAGAAGCTGCATGAACTTTTCCTGGAACGAGCTGTGTTTGTGTACCAACATTTAAACTATCTAATTGATGAACTCTGGTCAGCAACCATGAATCTTCCCAATAGCATTGGCAGCCTGCAGTGTAGTCTGTGCTGTAAAATGCACAGACTGCTAAATGAAGCTTAAAAAATACGATTTAAATACACTGAAACTTTCTTCTTTCCTCTGAAGAAAAATGAAACTTCTCTCTTTCCTTTTTCTTTTTTAAGTTAAACTATTTCATAGCATTTCAGGATTGGTTTTTAAAACCCTGAACTGCAGTACCCTTCTATAATAATCTAATAGGTCTCATTTTTGGTTGTAGGTGATGTTGTTCTACTTTCATAATTAAAAATATTTCTGAAACCTTCAGGCTGTCAAGCTCATACAGCACGAAATAAAATTCAGTTATTACAGCTTCTTATAGTTCTATAATGAATAGCTAAATTTAGACCTTCTTGGGCCTAAAAGCTGCATAATACTACTGTGTAATATCAGAGTATGAGATAAGTGTTTTCCTGTTTGTATTGCTAAATCATGAAAGATCTGGGAACTCGTTCAACACCTAGCTTTCTTCTTCTCTGCCACTTGAAATTCATCAGCACAGGTGAGAGTTTTGTTACTGATTTTAAAGTAGATGTGTTGAGAAACTTTAAGGCTGATGGCTACATCATTCTGAAGGATGAAATCACACATTTTGCACAACCTGAGAGGTAAGGGTATATTCAGTCTGATAGACATGCTTTGCCTATCTTTTTTTTCCTTTAATAAACTTGAATATATAGCATAATTAAGAATAAACAAAAATTTACATTTTTAAGTGTGTGATCTAAAAGCCTTCAGTTTGCATAATTTTTAAATATGATTATAAGATCTAGAGATGATAAGATAGTCTTTTTTTTGTAAGGGGATGTGCACCTATTTGAGGAGTTGCTCCTGCAGACTTTGGTTCTCAGATGCTTGTGTGCTTGTACATCGATTACAGGGAGAACCAAATTTGTCCAAAAGACTGTAGGGTGAAGTCCAGGATTTTCAGTCCCTCATAATAATCAGTGTGAATTTACTACTTTGGAAAAGCGAGAACACTCCTTATTTTCTTAGGAGTAGGATGTTTATGGGTTAATATATTGAAAATTAAAAGCTCAGTTCTCAGACACATTAAGATTTAAAGTAGTTGCTTGAAGGTATCCATTCTGGTCTTGGTTTCGAATTGAAACCATTTTGGTTACAAAGTTGCTGTCCTCTGGCACTGCCTACTGAAGGCAACGCAAATTGCGTGTAGTCTCTAAGGTGGGACAGCTCTGGGCCTGTCCCAGCCTGATGCTGTACCTGCAGGGTCCCAGCACTTGTAGTAAAGCACCATTTTTCAGGGGGTGAGGAATAGAAAAAGGCAGATATTTTGACCTTACTTAAACAAACAAAAAGTGACCAAAACCCACCATCACCAAAAGCACAAAAACTCCATGTTGCACAACCAAAAGCACAATCCCGTGACTTTTTTTATGCTGGTTGTACAATTAGCTTTTATGATGAAAGCTGGATCACTGTTCAGATGAGGGAAAGAGTGGTAGTCAATTCTGTAAACGAACAGATGGGGAAATTCTGAAAATGAGAATCATTCTGAGCTGAGGCTTTTGTAGGATCTGTCAAAGATCAGGAGCAATCCAGGTAGGTTTGTCACTTCAAATGAATTTTGTGGAGTACATCCATTATAAAAGAAATTGAAAATGACACACTGGGAAACAGTCTTCAGTCATTAATATATTCAATTCGCTTTCATTATTTTCTATCACAAGAAAGCAGTTATTTCTGTGCTTCAAAGTGTGGCTTTACTGCATAGTTCAAATTGCAGTGGCATACTAGGAATTTCACTGCTTTCTATATCCCCTTCCTTTTACGAGACTCTGTACACATTTCTATACAAATTCACTTCTGCAGGTGCATCACTTGGTACAGTTGATCATGAGACTGTCAGTAGTCAATCACTGGCTTTCCTGCTACGTAGTATGTAAAAGTTTATGAATAATTAGTTTGCAGTGGGCAATATGTGGAGCTTTCTCTCGCTGTAATAAAATTTCAGAGAAGTATTTCATCTTTTAAATGTTTACGAAATTAGTTTTTTTGGTTTGTTTGTTTGTTTTTCCCTTTTAGAAAGAGAAAAACCTAAGGGGAGAAAAGTAATCATTTTATTCTGAGGGGATGATTTTTTGTTATTTTTTTCAGTGCATGTGGACTTTTTCCACATTTGTACCTGACAGGAGGTTGCAGTGAGGAGGATGTTGGTCTCTTTTGTATGGTGACAAGTGATAGAATGGATAGAATGGCCTCAAGTTACACCATGTGATGTTTAGATTGGAAATCAGGAGGAATTTATTCACAGAAAGTGTGGTTAGGCAGTGGAATATGCTGCTGAGGAGGTTGATGGAGTCACTCTCTCTGCAACTGTGAACATGGCACGGTTTAGTGGTGGACTTGCAGTGTGAGGTTATGGTTGAAATATATAGGTCTTTCCAACCTATATGATACTGTTTTGTAGAAAAGATTGCAGTCATTCCCTGTCATATTCTCAGGATACTCCTCTTTGGTAACTTTTGATGTTTAGTTTTTCAGTGCAAGTAGTTGAACTTAAGTATTAAAAGGATCTACATAGAATTCTGTGTTTTAGGAATGTTTTTAGATTGGGACGTGAGCTCGACAGTTCCTTCTTTAGTCCCATATATTTATCTTCTGATTTCACAGCCTTTTGTCGCTGAACTGTGGTATGATTTCTTGATGAGGGGTGGCTTTGTTGAGCATCTCTTTCTTTTCCAAATGCATTCTTAAGGATTGCCAAAAGAAAAGTGTGCATGAAGGGGATGGTGTCTTCTGTGGAGGAAAGCATCTTTTCTTTTTCCTGACTATTTCAGGTTTTGTACTGCTTCAATTCTTTAATGTGTCAGTAACACTTCTTGAACAGTCTTGTCCTTGAAGGTCTGTTAAAGCAGCTTTTTAGTTTCACGGGTGAGATCTGTGGGGAATGTAAATAATGCATCGGTATGAGCACAGAGACTATGTGAAAGGGGCAAGTGGTATTTCTGAGTATTAACTCTTTGGGTAAACTGGGCAGTGTTGCATGAAACCTGAAATTGTTGAATATAAAATACAGATTTGTGATTTTTGAATTCAGCTTTACGTTTGTCTGGAATGGGCTTTTTCTATCATCTTCAGGCCTACATGTAGGGATTATGAAGTTAAAGTGACAGGGCAGGGTGAAGTTCAGAGTGGAGCTTTGTAGTGGAGGGTGCTATACTTGTGCCTCATCTGAAGAGTAAAGGTCAATTTCCAGTGTTTCTATCTTAAAGAAAAAATTTTAAATTTTTAATTCTGGAACACTATTGGATTTAGGACTGAAAGCTTTCACTTTTTGAAGCAATAGATGACAACAGTTAACAAACATATTTTTCTTCGTCTTGTCTGGCACTGACCTGGCTTTTGTACTGCACTTGTTTGTTCTAAATAGTGTGTAAAGCACTGGAGTTATACAGATATCCTTCGATGGTGTCCAGTGAGTGTAAAAGTTTAATCGTAAAACTTCTGAAATTCTTTAAGTCTTTCCATTTATTTCAATGGTTTATTATTATTATTTTTTTAATATAAGACTTCTAGTGAGGAAGACTGCACAAAATATTGAAGACAGCTGAAATAAAAAAGAAGAGAAGGCTTTTCAGCTCAAATGAATCATTTTGAGACATCCAGGTTTACTTGACACTGTGTGTTATTGTAGCAACGGTGTACCGCGTCTTTGGAAAGTGAGAACTCTTAAAGATAAACAGAATGAGAACTACCTGGGTCTGCAGGCCAAGCAGGTATTGTGGTGTAGTGACTGTGACTCATAAGGTGCTGAGTGAAGCCAAATCTTGATGAGTTTTATGCGTTGCCTTGGAGTCTCATATTTAAAGAATTCATAAAGTACAGAATAAAGAATAAAAAATCAGGGGAGAGATGCAAACCCTATGTTTGAAGTAGATTAACTCCAAGTTGCTCAAGTTGGCCTATTTTTGCCATAATTTACAGAGTCCTCATTGTGAGATGCACGCCCCTTTCCTGAGAGCCTTAGCACATTTAAAATGGTGGTTATCAAGGGTCGTCATCTTTATTTCCCTCAGCTCTTTCACACAATCTGCTTGAGTTTTTGTTGTACCTACAGCATGAATACTCAATAGCCTGTTTAAAAAACAAGAAGGAATAAAAGGTGGAAAGAAAAACCTGATGCTGAGCTATGTAGGACAGTTTAGATGGATCTACATTTATACTAAGCCTCCTAGGGTAGTGGAGGTTGGAGCTTTTCCATTTCACGTCAGACAAGATTAAAGAGAAAAAAGCTTTCATGTAAACTGCCTTTAATACATATAAAATAGCGGCTTAAATTAGACAGAGAGATTAGAAAAATATAAGATACTTTATCCTCAGCAGATTTCTCTGGTTTCCATTATAGAAAACATAGAAAATAATAACTTCATTATTTTCTGGAAAAGCCTGATTGTTAACTCCTTTTTTTCCTTTTTTCTCTTCCTGTTTTATAGCAATACGATTACTTGAAAATCTGAACAGTACTTTCTTATGGTTAGTTATTCTGCACAGCAGTATTATTTTGTGATTACTCTTAGCTTTTGCTGTTGCTGAAGTTTGTAAAATACAGGTATGCCTTTCTGTGTAAGGCAGTCAGTCCTTACCCAGCTTGGTCCTTGGTAGAAGCTTTGGCTTAGATTTCCACGAACTTGGCTTTGTGCTCTTTGTGACTCAGCCTGTGGGGATTTGTTGTTTTATTTTTTTTGTTGTCTTAGCTGAATATCTAAACACTGTGGTGGTTTTGTTCTCTCCAAGAAATAAAAAAATAAAAGTAAACTCTGGCTCCAAAGCTCTGGAAGAGACATCCCTGAGTATGCTGACGTGTTCATGAAAATTAAGCTGCAGATGTATGCTTAAATGAAATGTATAGTAAAGCTAACCTCATAGGAAACCCTAGGAAGGAATAAAGGAGAGAACTTGAAATCATGTTGGGATTGGCATCGGTCTGTTTCTGTTTCATATTGATATTTGTGATAAGCAGAAGTGTGTGGAAAAATCAACCTTGAAATACATCATTTGCTGATGACTTAGTAATATTACGGAAAGATGTAACAGCTTGCAAACCACTTCTTGAGCGAGCTAGTGGAAAGAGGAGGCAGCCTAATTCAGGAACTGGATCGTAAAATTGTATGCAGTGAGGCTTACAGTGATTAAAACAAAAGATTGGTACCAAACCAAGGGTCTTTGGAAGCCAGCTTTCCCTCTAGGTGTTGCATTTTAATCTTAGGCTGCTCTTTTTTCAGAGAGCCTGAGCCATATGCAAAGCTACTTTTTTCCCTAAATTTGGGAAATTTGGTACTAAATTTGGTACTTCCTCCTCCTCAATTGTTATCCAATAAATTGTGCCCAAGAATCACATTAAAGGCAGTACAATACCTTTTCTTTACTGCAAAAACTGAAAATGAATAGACGGTTCCTTCTCTGTGTGTTTTGTTTGCATAGAACAGGTCCCTTATGAAGATTACAAGAATCACTGAATTACAAGACACTGCTATGTTCAAGAAGAAAGGAATTAATTTCCTGATTAAAAAGCAAAATGGAGTATTTTAACAGGATATTTATATCAGGAAGAAGTTCCAGCTGTGCTTAAGTTTTGCCACAACTTCTAAACTTTTCAGTTAATTGTGTTTCAAGTTTTTGAGATGCCCCTGACCTCAAAACTAGACAAATGTAGCTTCAGGGAGGACTCTTTCAGCTGTGTTGTCACTATCTTTTCACTGCAAAAGGTTTTGGTGTGACAACATTTATAATCCGTTGGAGAGAATGCAGTATGCTTCCCTCCCTGCCTTTCTGATTGCAAGTGGCTGTTCCAGCAGATGGGAAGATGGCAAATACAAACACTGATTAATGTTAAACAATGTACATTCCTGAAATGAAAATCTTCCATTTTTATCATAATGTTGCCTTGTGCTAGTGTGTCCTTTTTTACATTTGTTTGGAAGAGACTCTCATTTTGCTTTTTTTAAAGACACTTGCTGTGCTGTTTTCTGTCATCAAATCAACATGCCAATACAGTATTATTTTCAAAATAATTTGGAAAATTATTAATTCATCTATTGATTTGTTTAATGTAAGTAATAGGTTACGGATTACTTCTGCATTATGCACAGTATTAGAATTCGTCCTTTAAATTTTTTATGAAGTTCTTGGCTCCTTCACCTGCACAGATTTATCAAGCTGAGTGTTGAATATATACATTAAGAATGTGATCAATGTAATTAAAACCAATATCACTTAAAAAGGTGAGAAACGTGCATACTGAGACACAACACTTTATTGGTGAATATCTTTAATACATCCATTTAAGAGATGCTGATACTAGATAGGCAGGATCTTAAATTATGACTGGAGAAAGTTAGTGAAGGTGCTGGCATTGCTCGTAGTCAGCTTCCTTTCTTAGCAAGCCCATCAGGACACATCTGGCACAAGAGATGTGCTGATGTGGGGCGAAGGTGTTAGAAGAATGCAGTTACACTGACTGCTTAGCTGACTCTTACTCCTTGTGAAAAACAAAGCTTGCAAATGTCTGCACTGGCAGTGTTTCTTGTCTCTCTGCCCAGCAGCATTCATGACTCCATGGCTCTCTCTCTGGTGGGCAACCAGTTCTCAGGATAACAGATCCCATACCTCAGAGCTTTGTTCCAAGGTCTGGTCAAATTCTCTTCTCATTATTGGCCTCCTTTGTCTAGCAGTCACTCAAGTGTTCGTGTCCAATTGATCTTCTGGGGTATTTCAGGTCACTGATCACTCATTACATTGCTAGTGTGTTAGCAGACCTTGAAAGTTTTAAAAAAAATTGTTAGGTTCATTGCTTTTGTCATTTTGCCCCGGCTTTGGAGTAAATGAATCCTACATATCTCAGTATGCAGTAATGCAAAAATTGAACATACAATTCCTATAAAAATAATAGCCATTTCCCACATATTGCTTTAGGGGGAAGAGAAAAAGATGCAGCAAAAGTTCATCACCTTGTATGGAGGAAGAAAGATGCATACTATAAAGGAATAAGTGAATGTAAGGGGGCTTATTTTAAAATTTTATAGAATTTATTCAAAATAACTGGTATCATTATTGAGATAACATAAT
Source organism: Odontophorus gujanensis (assembly GCA_013399175.1). Lineage (NCBI taxonomy): Eukaryota > Metazoa > Chordata > Aves > Galliformes > Odontophoridae > Odontophorus > Odontophorus gujanensis. Next base: position 111,636 of record VXAB01004326.1, on the reverse strand, counting down.
CACAATGGAACTGGACAAGGGATATTTATTAAGTAATATCTGAGAGTTAAGTTTGAGCTTGATTTGTTCTTGCATATTGCTGCTAATAACAAGCTCTCTTTAACCATACACAGGTGGAGGTTTGATGGATACAGGGCACCAGTTTCAATTTTTCTTACAGAAAGTATGTTGAGAAATTTAGTTTGTGATCTTCCATGACAGTAATTCTCCGATCCTTACAATTTGGTTGCTGTTAGAAGTTTTTATTAACAGATATGATATGAACTCTTGTGCTTTATGAATTCTTCCTTCATGGAGAATTTGAGCTTTCTAGTGGTTATAAATACAGTATACATGAGTGGAGCTGCACATCAGGAAAACTTTAGACAGATTCTGTCTGAAAGCTTGGACCTACCAGGTGTCATTCCTAAAAAGAGGTAAGAATTAAAAGCGTTCAGTGCATTGTAAGATCAGGACTTTAATCCGTGTTTCATCTTTACTGTCAAAAGCAAAAGTGCTTTCTTGCTTATGAATCCAATTAAATCTAAATAGATTTGACTTTATGCGATGGAATACACATAGTAGAATGTTGCAGTGCAATACTAGACAAGTAGCATTGTAACTAAGTTAAATATGCAATAATGGCCTTTTGAAAAAAGGAAAAAAAAAAAGATTGTCTTCCTATGTTCACTGTAGTTTCATTTGTCTATAATTTAATTCATGACATAGTTCAGCAGATGGTAGCCTGCAGGGAAAAGGAAGATTCACTTAACCATTTTATCAACGTAGATGCATCTCTGAATTTTGGTAGTTTTACCTAAAGACGGTTGTTCTCAAGATACTGGTAGAGATTAAATAATCTGTTGAAGACAACGAGTAAGATTTTTGAAGTTATTATTTAAAGAGTAGCATTTCATGTGAAGCCCACAGCACCATTTCTTTGATATAATATTTAACTTGTAAAATACTTGAGCAATAGGATGAAAAGTGCATTTTCCTTTCTGTTTTAAAAGCGTAAAAATAATCTGTTTTGTGCAAGTAAAAGCAAGCACAGCCCTCTTGTCATCGCTGGGGTTTTATCAAATTATTCAAATAGATTTATGACTTTTGTTGTTTATTCAGCTAGGTGTTCTGAATCATTAACATCTAAGGTTTAGATTTTACAAGACAGTCTTAATTACAGCACACTTGATTGAATACATTCCTGTTGTTGAATAAAAAGAATCACCTTTCAGATTAGTGAAGATTATTGTTTTAGGTGCTACCCTTTTCTGACTGCTGGCTGAGCAGAAGTAACTGTGCATTGAAATGCAAAGTAAAGTTTATGAGGGGAAGATACAGATTTACTTAAGAGTAACATAGATGAGATTTACAGGAACCCATTTTACTGTTGTGAAACAATCAAGGAGCACAGAGCACATTATCAGCAATGGTAACTGAGAATGTGGTTTCACTTTTGTCTTGTGCTCTACTTTCTCCTTCTCTTGCAGCCTAATATTTCTGCTCTCTTTGTTGGCTGGTACAACTGCCAGTCAGTACAGCTGGGAGCTAAACATGCAAGGAGTTTACTCTCCAAAGAGAACAAGCTTCTCTGTGTTGGTTAGCTTCTTGAATTGGATGAGGGAGAGCAGCAGAGGTAGCTAGAGTAGCCATCTCTTTTACACTGGATTTCTCCATCAGACCCACTCAGACACAGCATGAAGCAACCGCACCAGCACAGAGGGTGTAATGGAATATTATTTGTTGGCTGCTGTAGTAGGAGTGCAAGTCAAATTGTGCTTTCTCTAATTACTTATTTATGCTCTGATTTTCCTTGTATGTCTGGGAATAGACAAGTTGGTAAGCTTTTGTTTCTAGTTGCATTCAAATTCTAGGTTCTGTTTTTGGCTTGCAGAGTCCCCAAGGAATTACTGTTATTTAAAAATACGTTGGTAAGAATTCTAAAAGAATCATGGAAATGTTGTGTGCTTTCAAGATAGTTACAGAAATCAAAAAAGCTTCTCTGTCATCGCTATCATATGCATTTTTGTGGTCCTTTTTGCTGTTGACTGTTAATACTGTGAGAAGAAGCTTTTCACTTCTTAGACATCTATCTTCTTTATTTTCCACTACTGATAATTTTATTATAATTTGGTTTTAGGCACCCTGGTAAAATAAAACAGCTTCTAAAGTGTTGAACAGGACTTTTTTCTTTTAGCTTTGTTCTTATCCAGATTAATCAGCACGTCCATTTAGTGCTTGCTCTGAGTAGATTTGGCTTCATCTGCTCTCATACTCACGAGATGAGCTTAAAGATTTGGGACTAGAAGGAACTATGCTGTCATTCTTTTTGTCTAAGAGATAAATCTTAAACCTGAAGAAATAATTCATCATGTTACAGACCTACAAAAGCGTATGTGTGGAGAGAAAGATCTAGGCAATGTGTAGGTGAATTCATTCCTATTACTCTGAAAATTACATGATGGTTCTGAAGACAGGGTAGCAATGTTCCTGGCTGTTAATATGGGAAAAAGATGTTTATACTGCCCGTGCATTACTCTAGAGTTAGCTTATCCTTGAAATCCTAAATTCTCTCCTGGTGAAGTGGATTGAAAAGATTCTGGGCAATCTTCCAAGCTCCTTTTTCAATCTTCTGAATCTTCTTCGTGAGGGATAATGAAGAATAGATAATCATGATGCTATTGCTCACAATGCGATTGGATAATGTCTTTTTACTTAGGGCTGCTGCGCAGTTAGACAGTTAATCCAACCCTCAGCATAAAATAACATTTTAATTTCCATCAGAGAACACTCTTCCTTTTAGCCAGAGAATGAATCACCAACTATTTTGGGGTAGGTTATTTGTTCCTCAAGACTAATTACTAATGTCGTGGCCATCTTGTAGATATTTACTCACTGTGGACACTGCAAACAAATAAAAGCTTGGTTTGAGTGGCTGAAGATAAAGGGCAATCATCTAAAAATGCCTACAACTTGAGTCTTGTAATTATTTTTATGAGTGAGAAGACCCTTTCGAAGTATTTCATTTCACAGTGGTGGAAGAGGATGAACTTTTTAAGGGCCCTGCTTGTTCACTCTTCAGGGATCGAAATTACTTATCATTACTCCAAGTTTTACCCAGGTAAAGGCTGAGTAATTTCATTCTGAAAATTAACTCCCTGGTAATGAGCTACGTAATCTGGAAAGAAGTGCTGGATTTTTGACTGTTGTTATTCCCCAAAAGAAGGCTGGGATCTTCTCTATCGTATCTTCTGAATGCATAGAGTGTTTCTGAGGTGGGTGGGGGAGAATCCTATTTATTTTGTAAAGAATACTTTTTTTTTTCATTTTAGTTTGATTTTTCTCCAAATCCCAATCCTGCTCCTTCCACAGAGTTTCTCTTGTTGTAAGAATCTGTGGATTTCTGCCAAATGTTAGATTTATGAGATTGTGGAGCAAACAAACAAAAGAGTAGGAAATTATTTTGTTTCTTCCATCTCCACACAGTTTTATTCTATTCCTGTCAGTTCATAGAGTTCTTGTACACCTTCTCACTGTCACTCCTGCCTTTGTATCTCTCCTTGCATTTTTATGTTATATTTCTTTTGGTGAATCTGAATAGAGTAATTCTTGAAAATGATCGAGTTTCATCTACCTTGCCCTTAAAAAACACTTGGAATCATAGAATGACTCAGATTGAAGGATACTTTAAAGGTCATCTAATTCCAACTCCCTTGCCACGGGCAGGGTTGCCACCCACTAGAACAAGTAGCTCAGGGCCCATCCAACCTGGCCTTGAGTGCCTCCAGAGATGGAACATCCACAACCTCTCTGGGCAGCCTGCTCCAGTGCCTCACCACCCTCTGAGTAAAAGATTTCTTTCTAGCATCTAACCTTAATCTCCCTTCTTTTAGTTTAAAGATATTCTCCCTTGTCTTGTCACTATCAGACTGTGTATGAAATTGGTTGCCCTCCTGCTTATAAGCTCCCTTCAAGTACTGGAAGGCCACAGTGAGTCTCCCTGGAGCCTTCTCTTCTCCAAGTAAATAAGCCCAGTTCCCTCAACCTTTCTTCTACTCTGGAGGAGTTCCAGCCCCCCGATAAGCTCTATGGCCCTTTTCTGGACCCACTCAAACAGCTTGGCATCCTTCCTGTACCAGGGGCTCCAGGCTTGGACTCAGTACTCCAGATGAGGCCTCACATGAGCAGAGTTGAGGGGAACAATCATCTTCATCCTGCTGGCCACTCCTCTCTTGGTGCAGCCCAGGATACCCCATCAGTTTGTGAGTAGTTATTGCGACTAACTTGGCTATATCTTTCCTTTGGGAACATACCAGGCTGAATTTCCGTGCAGGTTAGTGGCTGCTTTGTCTGCAGAGTATGGCAGAAGGCAGCATGAGGCTGCAGCCCCACAGGCAGCTTGCAGGCCTGCTCATGGTGATTGCCAGCTCTGACAGGAAACTATGTCATGGGAAAGCTGCCTGTGCCTTAATTTTACTGTGTGAGGTAACACCTTTGAGACAAGGAAACATTGCTAGATAATGGGATGAGCATTCTAAGAACTTGTGGTGAAGGAGTTAGTTAAAGGCAGAGAGATATGGTGAAGTTTGGAAACTTCTTCATTTGGCTCACCAGAAAAAACAGAGGGGAAAACTGCACGTGGGGATGAAGATATATTCAGGTACAGACAAATCATTGAATAGAAAAATGAAGACCAGTGCAGTCAGCTGGAAAGACTGAACAGACGTGGATGTAAGTTGTAAGAGATGTCAAAAATAACAGAAAATCAAGATTGCTTTTGTGATTGAATCTGTATAAAGAGCATCTTTGTGCTGCAGACTGGTGGTGCAGTGCCTCCATTGTGAGAGCCTCACTTGGTGAATTCTCCAGATGTGGGTTGGGGGCAATAGGAATGCCTCTCACAGCTGGCTGCTGCTGCTGACATGTGTGGGGAGACTCAGTACCATGCTATGACCACACTGCATTTCCAGGAACAACTTGTGCGTGGAAGATGAGCCTCCCACAAGAAAAACAGACACTTAGCATCTTTTCCAGCTGAGTGTGCTTTGTCTCTTGGAGCGTGTCCAGCCAAAGACACCTATACTGGATTGTCATGCTGCTAAATTCATGTCTAACAAACAGTGGTATAGAAGAATTTGAATGAAAAATTGCTTTTTTTTTTCCATGTAAGGATTGACAATACTTGTATCACAGGCTTCATGCTTCACAAGTATATATATGAGCTATTTCATGACAGCTTTATTGTTTGACAAATGGACTTTTCATTTGTTCCTGTCATGATTTCAAATATTCCAAGACATGAAACCTTAGGCATATGAGTAGTTCTTGGAAAGATTATATTAACTTTTCTGAGTCATTTTTGTTTTCAGTGAGTTGGTTGTTTCCAAGAGTTCACTTGATGACGTTGCTGGACACCCTTCAACGTAGGATCCTCTTGTTTCCTTGTCTCTGGACAAGACAGGTAGCCAACATCCTCAGAGCTCTGTCAGGAGGTGGTTCTGTGGTGCATTATACATTGCACTGAAATGCTTTGTCTTGGGGTGTGTACTTTGAATGAGGACTCCTGAGGGTATGCACTGGTAATCTGAAATCAAGGTCTCATGAGGCATAATGGCAGCTGTTGATTTGTTCATTTGATTGCTTGATTGATTGTTGTTGATAATTTAAATATTGAGGAAATGGACTAAAATGTTTCAGCTTTCTTTCATCTAATGTTTTTCTTTAGGGAAAACAATAATAATAACAAAAAACACACAAAAAAAACCCACCAAAACAAAACAACAAACAACTTCCTGATTAGCCATAGTGTACAGCTTTTAAAGTGTACATAACAATACTTACTGTTACGGGAAACAAATGTTGTGTTTTGGAGAAAATATTTAAAGTTCTCTTGAAACTTCCTCCTTCTCATCTCTTCATAAATCTAAGATTGACTTATCTTGTTGTGTGTGTATTGGATGCATTGCTTCCAGGATGTGTTGGCTCATTTCCTTGAGGACTTCTAAATTTTCAGAATTTTTTTCAGTCACAGCAGATAGCTGTAAAAGCTTTAAGGAAATGAGTCAGCCTCCTGAAATAAATTGCTTGCTGAACTGAGGATGCTGTGTTCAAAATCATATATGCCCTTGATAGTTCTGTGGATATTGATTTATAGATATTCTCTGAAAATAAATTCTATGTTTCATGTTCCAAAAGGACTTGGGAAAAAATATCCTGAAAGAACTTTTGAGGATTGCTGTTAGAAATGTAGTTATGGTCAAAATCTCTAATGCAAAATCGAGGGTATAACTGGGCTTGAGTATAACATAAGTGTAACATAAAGGTGCTGAGTTGAGTACTATTGAGCTTTCTTAAAGGCATCTCAAGTGCTGAGGGCTGCATAGGCAACATCCTTCTCTTGTTACTTCATTGCTCACAAAACATTTGTATTCTTATTTTTGAGCTTTTTCTGATGTTATTTATAGTGTCTTTGGCAGCCAAAGGCAGGAGGGCTCACTTTGCAATAAGAAGTCTGCAGCCCAGTATTTGTTGGGGGTGCGGGAGTCCTGGGAGTTTCTCTGCATGAGGCTCTGCTGATTCAGTGCATTAACAGCTGGTGGAAATCCTAAATGCTTGGTTTAAAAATAAGTAAGAGGACACCATTTCAGTAACATATATATGCCTAATGCAGTAGGTAGATGAGCCTTTGGGGTTTTTCTTGGCTTCCCAAGAATTATGCAGTAATTTAGGGACAAAGGCGAGGAAGACAGCAGCAAACTTCTTGATTTGGGATTTTGTCTCTAAAGAGCAAAACTAAAAGTAAAGCCAGGTGACCTTGAACTTCTAAGTTGGACATCTCAATGAGGTCTGAACTGTGAATTTGGATCCAGTGCTAATTATCCAGCTTGTTCTGCTTTATTGTGTTACTTGCAAGCAATGAATATGACATCCCCAGACAGATGACATATGCTGTCAGGATTTTAGGCTCTCTGGAAAAATCTGTATTCATTCAGATCACAACAGAAGGTAGAGAGTGCAAGGTACTGCATGGGAGTTAATCCTCTCTTGAGGTTGTACTAGACTTCAGTAATTTTCAGTGCAGTTAGAGCTTTATCTTTATTGTGGAGTGGTGGAACAGTAAGAGGGGTTCGCTGAACAGCTGGCGTTTTTTGTTACAGGGAATTTAGAACGATGGGAGGAGGAAAGGCTGTTTGCACAACTTTTGCTGCAGTCACATATTTGCATATAGAGGTGGCCAACAGCCAGTGGTACGTGAGAGGAATGGAAAGTAGAAATTACATGTGTAGCAGTATTTGTTTGTTTTTTCAAGCAGAAAAGAAAGAATGAGGTGGTATCATAATGTGTTAATCAGTTCAAAATGGCATGTAGGGCATCTCAAAACAAGGAGGGCAGGATAATTGCAGGTATGAAATCAAAATCCAACTGCATTCCTCTGGAGAATTTGCTGTCCGTGTGCAGGGAATGAGCTGAGGATAAGGCTGGCTTCTTCCTCTGGTTTCTCAGTTGTTGTCAGTGTTTGGAGCTTGCAGCATTGAGCAATAGATGCATTGCAGTTCTATTATTGGAGGGCAAGTATCTGCTACTTCACTGTGGAGCTGTAGCTTCTAAGCTATTGAATGTGACCTTTGGTGTGAAACAGAAGCACCAGTAAGGAGCTGCAGCTGCAGGTTCCACGGTGGGCCTGACCATGCTTTTTAATGCAGTGGAAATCCTTTTCTGAAGGAAGAGGTCATGAGGTAGTTATTCTGCGGAAAGAAGGATTAGGATAATGATGGCTTTTTACTTCCATATATGGTTTGTTTGTGAAAATGTGTCATATGGCATATGTATTACAGTTTTTCTCCTAGATATTATGAAGATCTGTGACCTTCTGTGCTTCCCAATATAAAAACAGTTTATTCTGTTTAGTAGTTAGTTTTTGACATATTTATTCTCAGCTCCTGTGAGGCTGACAAGGCTGGGATGCTGCAGACACTTGGAGATGGAGTGGCTGGTGCGTCCCTTGTATGAGCTGCCAAAAGGGCAGAATTTTCATGCTTTATGGGAACATTTGTGTTGAATCAGTGGAACTATTTGTCCTGAGGATTATGAAGAAATTATTGATCCGAAGTTTTCAGGAACACATGAGAGAAATATGGCTTAAAACAAGGTTGACTTGCATGTCAGCACAGTTACCTGCTTGTGGCTCTAGGTCAAGGCATGAGGGATTATATCCAGAGTGTGGTGTGAAAATGAGCAAAATGAGATGGCTGCAACCACCTCCTAACCTTCATGAAAAACTATCAGGCATGTTGTGGTAAAACATGTTTGGTCTCCTCAGCAAAGAACTGACAAAAACTTGTGAATTTCTGCCAAGTAAATAAGCCACAGGCTCCAGGCCAAGGGACCTGAATCAGGCCAGGGACGTGGCAGATTTGTAGGCACTGAGGCAGAAGAAAACAAATTAGATTTCCCGTGCCTGTATACTTTGCAAAAATAGTGTCTTTGAAAGTGTACCTGCAGATTTAGAACGTGCTGCTCCCCTGAACTATTTCTGGGTTACCTTGTGTCTGCTTGAATATTAATATCATGTGTAACCACACTATATTCTTTGGTGGAAAAGAATGAAAAAACGTGTTGTGCTCTATAAAGTGAACTAGGTCAGACTTCAGTCATATGCTCATCCAAAAAAGCTGTCTTCTGGTGTCTGTAGTGTTTCCTTAATTATGCTGTTAAATTCTTTGTCAGCCTGCTAACACCAGATCCAACAGTGGGGCAAGTTGAGTGGGGCTAGTCTGTATTTGCATGTAATCAATTGCACGTGGTTTATGCAGAAACTGCAGCACTGTTAAAAATTGTGTACCAGGGACTCAGTTCACAAACTGTGTCAGCAGGGCTAAGTTTAATGAGTTTAATGCAACTGATCTGAATATGATTATTATTAATGTTTTTTTAAGAAAACGTTTTAATTTACTTGTAGAGCCATAGGCTTCTTTTTTTTTTTTTCCTCCCTTTGTTTGTTTTGTTTTCTTTATATATTTGTATATTGCTTGCTTGCCCCTTGCGCATTTGCTCTTTGGATGTTTGAGTAGTGCTGTTTGTTGTTATCTATCAGTAATGGAATAATGTGTACCTTAATGTCATTGAGAAGGTGTAAAATACTGTACTTCAGGTGTAGCATTAGGAGCAAATGCTTAGAAATTACACTGGACTTTTTATAGCTTTACTGGGCTTCATAATGAATGTGTATTATCAAATAAAATGATTCTACTAATTATTAATAGCTATATCAAATCTAAACTGAATCTTTACATTAAAAGTGAGAATCAGGTTTAAGGAGGAATCCCGTTAGAGCTAAGAATATAGCATACCACTTACAATAGTAAAGCATCTTAGCACATTCAAAGGCAAATAATAACTGTGACCTCAATAATTTCTGAAATATTCTAATGTTTAGGTCTGCTTTTATGCTAGTTCAGAACTAAGTGTTTTTTTAGAATAAACTCATTTGAAATGAAAAGCCTGAAAGAGTTTTTAGTGATGGAAAACTCATGAGACTGTAGAATCATAAAAATGATCAAGGTTGGAAAAGACTTACAAGATCATACAGTCCAACCATCCACCTATCACCAAAAGTTCTCACTAAACTAAATCCCTCAACTCATTGTCTAAAAGAGATGTGGAAACTCCCAGTAAATCTCGCCATCAAGATGCAGTGAGGAGAAGGTGGAAAGTGTATCAGGGCAGGAAAATAACTGGTAATTGTGAAAAAGCAGTGAAAAAGAGAGTGATTCAGCAGATTCCTTGAACAGCATTCCTTTACTCACTGTTTGCATGGATGTGCTCTCTTTGTGCTGACTGTTATTATTCCTCTGTGGGTTTTCCACACCATTGCTTATCAGCCATTTGGGTGCCTTAGCAAGCATGCACACATATAAATAAAATAGTAGTGCATTACTGTTAACTTAAGCTAGATGTTTTGCAGTTTGTAAAAACAAAAGAAGAAACTTCTTGTGCAGAGGTGTCCCCTGTATCATAGCTAATGAGTTCACTCTAACTAAGGCAAGAGGGGGGAAGCATTGATGCCTATTTCTATCTTGAGTTTGAACCCATACTCTTGTGCTCTTTCTCTATTTTGTTAGGAGATTATACTTTGATTTAAATGTCTGGAATGTCGAGAAGTGATACAAGAGTGTTGTTCAAAAATATTTTTCTGTACTCCAGTCCACAAACTCTCTGGCTTTCTAATGAATTCCCTTAGAAACAAATGATGTCAAAGACAACAATAGGATAGTTTGCACTGATGCTTAAGCAGCTCATAATATTGAAGGTAAACCTAAAAAAAGATAGATAAATAACAGCTGCTAAGTGAATATTAAATTCCACAAGCTCCTTTGGTGGTGTGTGCTGCAGAGAGATGTATTTTATTGACAATTTAGAAACTAGGAGGATTTGTAAAAGGCAGTGAGAAATTAATTGGAACGGACAAGGAAAAAAAGCATTTTTAGAAATGTTTCTGTGTTAGATATGGGAAAGGCCTCAAACGTGGGGATGCTGACTGATGCCGTGAGTGTCAGGAGGCTGCAGCAGGTGAAGAAGAATACTGATTGGACAACATCTGAAACTGTAAGCTGGATTATTATCCAGTGCAGTCAAATTGAAGCTGAGGAAGATGAGGATACAGGAGGCAGACTTGCTCTTTTGCTTTCACTGATGATATCTCCACACGTAGCTGAAGAATGCCATGTTACTGGCATCCAATCCAATTGTATTTGTACCATCATAATAGCTTCATGGTTCAAACCATGAACCATTTGAAGAGGCAAAAGCTGAACTGATTTCCTGAATCCATAGCTGTGCACACTACACATGGGGCAGCTCTTCTCTTTTTTCTGTGCATTTAATCTATGGGAATACCACATCCAGGGTTTCTTGTCTTAGTCCTTTTCCCCGAGCAATAAATAATAATAACAAGGTAGCATCAAGGCTAAATAAACACGAAGTGAAACAAAGACTGAAACAGCAGGAGTGATGGAGAGGCTAGATTAGTTTCTTCAAGATCCTTGGGAAGTGTCTGGCACTGATTTTTCCCCTTGCTGATTCATTCCAGGATCAAAAATAGAGCGCTGGGAAACCTAAAGGAGGGATTTATTATCAATAGCAAAATGAAACCACCAACTAGCTGGCAATAAAATCTGCTGATGGATCATCATGTGCAAAGGCTGGGTCAGCTCTTTGGTGATGCTCGCTCTGTAGCTTAGAATGTTTTGTGCTCTGAATGTTACATCCTTGCTAATGAAGAATTAATCTTTTTAAATATATATTTCTTAATATAAAACCTTTTGCTGATTCTAGTTGAAGCTTTCGCATGCACAAAACGCTGCTCAGCATAGCCAGTACAGGGCACGTGCTCATGAACAGTTCAGTCAACTGTGCCCATTTTCTGACTGCCTTCTTTCTCCTTGGTGGCCGTCAGCAGAGCAAGCCGTCTGGCAAGGGAGCACTTCCTTCCCATTACATGGCTGAGAGCTCTCTGTGAGTGGGAATTCAGCTCATTAGGATGCCTTGTGCCTTCAGGGGTGTTTAAGAAGTAATACTACCTTTCAGCTCCTTTACTTCTGAGTTGGATGTGAGTTGTTATAGAAAAGAAATATATTTACCAAACTTAGCCTTTTAGTTTGCTTTCAGTTTGCATATGCACAATTATTATTATTTTTTTTTTTCAGAATTTATTTGGAGTTATTGTATGTACCGAATAAATTATTTGGGTCAGAGGCTCTTATATATTGAAAGTTATGAGTTCAGGATTAGAAATGCCAGCTCCTGCTGATGGCATGGCCCTTGTGTTGATGAGCTCCATTATTTTGAGGGGCAAAAAAAACCTGAAGTTACTTTTCAGATGTAGAGTTTAGGATTGATGGGTGTTTGTATCTCAGCAGTGCCTAGAGAGCCTGCTGGATCAAGGTGCTGCACACAGAAAGTCCCAACCTGCAGTGGCTGAGCTCAGCTTCAGTATAGCATGAGTGACTGCTCACACTTCACAGAGTCATAGAATGGCCTGGGTTGCAAAGGGCCTCAAAGATCATCGAGTTTAAACCCCCCTGCCATGTTGAGGGTTCCCAACTGCTAGACCAGGCTGCCCAGAGTCACATCCAGCCTTGCCTTGAATGCCTCCAGGGATGGGGCATCCACAGCTTTTCTGGGCAACCTGTTCCAGTGCATCACCACCCTCTGAGTGAAAAACTTCCTCCCAATATCTAACGTAACTCTTCCCTGTCTTAGTTTAAAACCATTCCCCCTTGTTCTATCATTATCAGTTCATGTGAACAGTTGTTCTCCCTCCTGTTTGTACACTTCCTCCAAGTACTGGAAGGCCACAATGAGGTCTCCCCAGAGCCTTCTCTTCTCCAAGCTAAACAAGCCCAGTTCTCTCAACCTTTCTTCATAGGAAAAGTGCTCCAGCCTTCTGATCATCTTAGTGACCCTCCTCTGGACACTTGCTGAAATGTAAACATTTCTGTAGTAATGCATGGCTTAGAATACAAATGGAAAAAAACCTCTAACTCATTAATGGATAATTTTAAAGTGAATTCAGCTTGTGTTTTATAGAATATAATTGCAGAAATTGAGAATTTTCCAGCACCTTGAGTACAGTACAATGGAACTTGTAACACTGTTGTTGATTATGGTGATCAATAACTGGATCTTGCTTTCTATCAATTTGGAGGATTTTTAACCTGTTAACAAAATATAGTTTCTAACAATAAATCATAATTTCAGTTTTATAATGAAAAGCTGAAACAAGGAAATAAGCACATTGCTTATTAAAAATTGCAGAATTGAGGTGAATTTTTAAATTACATGTCATTATTAAGATGTAGGACATGGGAATTGGGATGGCTTCTGTTAATTAGAACTAGTGTGGCTCCTGCTAATTAGGACAAGGGGTTTAACAGTTTATTTTACAGGCAGTAACAGGTTTGATACTTGCTTAAGGTAGGTCCCTTGCAAAAGAGGGGTATTGCTTCTACTGTATGAGCAGAAAGGAAATTGAAACAGAAGGAAGAAGAAAAAGGAAAGGCAGAAAAGAAGGTGTTCTGGGTAACCCTGCAGATCCATAGTAATGTCTGCTGGTAATAAATTTACTCTGCTTGATGCAGAAGGTATACATGCAACGTAGAACATGATGCAAAATGTAATCTGCAAAAAAACTTGATGCTAAGGCCTAATGTTTCAGTGGGTTTTGGTGAACAATTACCAAATAATTGTTTTCTGGTATCTGATTTTAAAGTGTCGTTGATAGAAATAGAATGAAAGTAACTTGGAGCAGTTAACAAAACACATACTAAAAACATGTATTTGTTATAAAGATCTCTCTTAAAGATCACCTGTGCTTTCTAAACATGTGCATTTCAGTGATGTGTATGACTTTGACAGTGCAGTTGTATGTTTTACAGTGGTTCAAAATTGAATTTTATTTTTAGATTTGCAAACAAAAAAAAGTAGAAGGAGAACACGTTCATCTTGACTTTATTTTAAGGCCTCTCTGTTATGTTAGTTGGATTTGCTTGATGGTTCCACAAGGAAAACCTCTTTTTACAGTTAAGTTTGTTATAGGAAAACGTGTGGAATGCATTTTGTATTGGGTACTTGCGTACATGAGCATGTGCTGCTTGTCCATAAAGAACAACACGAAGGCCGTGAGTTAGATGGCATCTCACTTTTTCCTCTAGCTGTGAGATAACTTGAGTTCTTTACGAACTCAGTCATTCTAGAGAAAGCCCTCTGTTTAATTGCATCTGTGCTAGCAAAATTGTGTTTCTGTTGGTAGTGTTTACCTACCAACAGAATTTATCTGAGGTCAGGATAGGCAGTGTGGACAAAAGCCCAGCTTTGCTGATATGTCTTCCACATTAGGAATACTTTGTTACATTTTCTCGTGTTTCTGGCAAAGGCTTGTGATGACTATGTTGTTGCAGATAAAAGTGCATACCCTTTATTCCCAAGGAGCTGCAATCCTTTTCTGCATGCAGCTCAAGCAAGCTCAGCAGCTCGTGCACTGTCAGCAAACAGGTGCTTACCTAATGCCATATGCGGCTGCAGTCAAGAGGGGAAATGAAAAACATTCCACAATAAACGTAGACTGGCAGATTGAATATAACACAGAAATAAAAGTTTAGATTATTTTTTAAATTCCTCTCTGACATCATCTAGCATACTAATGATAATGTATGGTTATTTAACACGTGGATTATGTTTCTACGTTTGCTAAATACTCACACTCCAGGCTACTGGGCCCACAGGACACACATTTTTTCCTTTTTGTTAGGTTTACTACCAGTAAAACCAGGTAGTAATCACCTTTACTTTGTGTGTTGTAATTCACATTGCCTTGACACAGGAGCTGATAAATAGCGAACCAGAAAAAACAAAGGACCTAAGTTTTTACATCTGTGATTAGAAAGAGAAAGTTGCAATCAAACACCCATTAAACGAGAGAGGCTGTGTGTATTTTTGCACACAGAGCAGTGGATGTCGCTTCTCTTCAGGCTGCTAGGGATGTATTTGTGGTCGTGGTGGTGAACTGTGTCTGTCAGAAGAAAGAGAATATTGAGAAAGGTTTAAGGTCATTGTGATGATAGATTTACTGGGGAGATAAGACCCAAATCTGCAGGAGGTCAAGCAGATATGTGGTTAGGGGAGCAGTGTATTTTCTTACTTGATCCATGTGATGCTGACATTCCTAAAATGCATCCTTTTTTTAAAGTGTTAACTTTTTCTTTCCTTTTTCTTACTGTTGCATGTTCCTTTGGGCTTTAGCTACCTTCTTTTCCTGGTTTCCCTCTCAAAAATATTTTTATGTCCATTTTTGCTTCTCCCTGCTTCACCAGGCTTTTAATCCTACATTTTGTCTTCCCTATGTATGGCTACTTGTACAGAGCAATTTCTCAATCAAAATAAATAAATAAATAAAGATCGCGTTCACTAGTGGCTCTCAGCTATGAGAATGAGGAGATATAGGGAGGGAATTTCCTTCATCTGCATGGAGGAAGACAAGGGCAGGCCCAGGAAGGAAAGCAAGGGAGAGGTGGGAAGCAGGGGAGGGCCTGGGAGATGACAAGGGAGCACTTGGGTAGGATGTCACTTTCAGGCAGGTCCTCTTCCAATGGTATACAGGGACCAGGAGGAGCGAATATATTTATAGGATGGAAAGGATGATTTTGAGCCAGATTCTGCATTGATAGGTTATTGATATGGAAGCTGAGATTCTGGGGTGAAAATTAACAGAATGTAGGCTGTGAAATAAGGAGTCAGATAGGGGTTGAATGGATTGAATGATTGCAATGACTGTCTAATTTCTATCAAAGTAGCAACCTTCTTCCTACTAGTGGTTGTTGCGAGTCTTGGATATTTTCTGTAAGAGATCTGCCTGCCTTAATGAACATTTATGTTTTATGTTTTAAATTTTGTAGCTGGAGGACAATAATGTCAGGAAAGCATGTAGTCATATTTTTAGAAGGAAAAGAACCTCAGTTAAGTAGAGGCAAATGAAAATGAACCCAAATATGCAATCTAAAAGAGGAAACCAGGCATTGCATTTTACAGGGAATGTATGGCCTTTCTAGTAGGGTGTGAGACATTTCCACTCCCTGTGGCTCCATGTCTGTGTGGCTGTGCATTACAGGCAACCCGAGCACTGCGTGCAGGGGCTGTGTGGGGTTGGGCTTCCAGCTGCAGCTGGGGCTGCTCGGGATCCCACGCTGTGGGGGGAGCACCGGCGGCATGGGCCTTGCACATGTGGAAACCAACACCTGAAGCATAACAAGAATGGAATGTGCATCACTTCGTGGAAGGGGATTAGTAAGATTTTCAGGAAAGAGATTAAACTTGAGGTCATTTCCTTCCTATTGTTAGACTTTTGAACTTTTGCCAAGGAGATGGGTGAAAGGATTTATTTTTGTCTTTGAACACTTTGAATTTAAATGATGTCTTTACTTTGAATACAGAGGAGTGAAATTGCACTTTATTCCTGCCACTGAGCTCTGTGATATGTCTGAAAACTTATCAGTGGGCTTCCTTCAGTGTCTTTCTCTTGACTGGCATTGTGGTTAATTAATACTTTGAGTTACTGCTGTCCCTTCAGATATCACATTGCAAGAGAGTGCATGGAGCTGTTCTGATCCCAGAGCTGAAGTGTTCCTCACGTATATAGAGAGGGAAGCAATACATAAAACTCTAGAAAGGAAATGATCTGTTTTAGGGTCTCAAGATAAAGACTGTATGAAAATGAGATCAAAGATCACGGCTTACTACTCTGTCAATTTAAACTTCAATACGAGAAGTTTTAGTTGTATAGTATTTGGATGCAAACTGTCAGCAATGTAGTGTGTTTGGTGTAAAGGCAGTCATAGGGAACACTTGTGGATGCAGCTGGACTGCCCAAGAACTTCTCTCACCTTTTTGGGGTTGCTCTGTGATCATTCAAAGCTTTGCAGCCACTGAGTTAGCGACAGTTTTAAGTTTCTCTTTCAATAGATTGCTTCTGGTGTTCTCCCCCCTTTTGTCCCCTTGTGGTGCTCACAGGAACATGAAATGTGAGAGCAGCTTCCACTTCTTTATTAGCACAAAGTCTGTCTTAATTTCTGGGATTGGAAACATTTGTTGGAAAGTCTTCATGCTGAGCAGAAGTAAGTATGAATGTGTTCTTTTTCTTGCTGTGTTTTTTGTTGTCCAGTTTTCACATGGGAAAAATAAAATAAGCTCTGAGAGCTTTAACATAGTCCTCCATGAGCATCTTACTGCACAAAATGTTGTGTGCTGCCAAGGGTTCTGTCTCCAGACATGGAGCAGGTCTGGGCATCTGCTGCAGCGCTTGAACCCTACTTCAAAAATGACCTCCAAGTGCCCTATCTGTTTGTGCCATCCTGGGGCTGCTTTGGCCCAATCTGTGTCCTTGCTATGAATTGAAGAAGTCACTGGCATCCACCAGGAAAGAAGGTTGGGGAAGTCAGAGTATCTGGCACAGAAGAGCCTTGTCCCAGCCCCGTGCTGGAGTGGCATCTACCAGCCTGTGAGAGGAGAAGGAAGAATGGCAGTGCAAGGCGTCCTGCTCAGGAGTGCCCAGTGTGCAGTTTTCCTGGGCTGAGGGTAACTCCACCCCAGCTGCTGTCACAAGCAGTCTGCTCTTCCTGAAAATACCTGGATTATAGGACAAGGGAGGTACCGAGTAAATGAAGGCCTGCACTTCCATGGGCTCCTGCTGCATTTGTCACTGTGCTGGCCACGCTGTCATCTCTAGGATGTAAAAATCCCTCTGCATATACCAACCTTTCCCTGTTGGATGCACTGTGGTCTGTGCTTTAGTATCCTCCCGTGGAAACGGCAAGGAAGGAAGTGCAGGGAGGATGGACTTTTTGCTTCCTGTACCCTCCGGATGGGAGTGGCTACAAATAGCTTTGCTGGAAGGACATAATACTTGATGCATTATAACATTGGCTATTGGAAACCTGATAAACCCTTGATTAAAGGGGAAGAGGCAGACGGTTGCGTGCAACTGCTCAAAACAGCCTGGGAGTTTGTGGACATCCTTCTGAAAACCTCTCCTTAAAATGACGTGAGAAAGAGAGCAGAGAAGCAGTGACTGCAGCGGTGTTAATGCAGAGCTGAAGTGTCCAGAGCTGAGCTGCACAACCTGGCTGCAAAAGGCAACTTCTGTAGAAAATACTGTTTGTGATTAGAAACAAGAATGCTACCTTTAGGATCCATCCTGTAAAAAACAGCTCTTTTTTTAGTTCTCTGGTTTGTTGGATTCAAGTGGAGGAATGCAGCTTAGGATCCACAGATACCCTTTGGAATGGCCAGGTAAGGCTAGAAGGTCTGCAAAGTATTGATCTAATTTTGTCAATGTGTTGCATACACCAGTGCCATCTTCTGTGAAAGATCCTCTGGTTCCTGTAAAAAGCCTGTGAGTTGTTCACAAAGTGAGTCTGGGACTTAAGTGAGTATCGCAGACCATTGGCTGCGAGTTAATACAGTGAGTTAACATTTGGTTATAGGACAATAACTGTATTTTAAATGGGTTGCTAAAATGCGATTTATTCTAATAATGGTTTGCAACAAACACTCTGCTTGCAAGTGCTGATTTGTTTAGTGACTTTACAGGAAGGGATTGAGGCCTCAGTTGATAAAAACTTTTCTTCTTTAAATGTGTCCTGTTTTTTATTTCTTTGTAGAATTAAAATAATTAGAGAGTACCAAAGTGAAAAAAATTGCACAAAATCCTGTGCTATTTGCTTGTTCCCAGTCAGTTGCTTAAGATACACAGCGCTCTCTGTTATAATACTGTTAACTTTACATTTTTGTGACCATCTGTTTTATTGCTTGCAATCATTTGCTTACAACGAAAAGTTGAGTGCACTTGCTGGCAGCAGGGTTGAGAATCAGACTTCTGTTTTTCACAAAAGGTGCCATCATAGAAACATCCTGATGCTTGACTCAAAATTCAGTTCAGAGTTATTCTACAGTGCATGTTAACTACAATCCTGTTACTTTTAAAGACTGAGAAAAATGATATAGTAAAATAGCTGAAGGATGATAATTTAAAGCAGTATGTTTAGGAGAGAAACTGGTGTCAAATCACTGAATGTCAGCTCGAGACAAAATGAAGTTTTTCTATCCACAAGCCTTCCAGCTCCTCTGATGAACACAATAAGAGAACATCTGACAAGAGAAATAATCTTTAGAATTATACTTTATAAGTATCAGTAGGCTGAGTGTGTACTCCCCCCCCTTGGTAACACATCGTTTTCAGTGTCCAATAATTTATTAAAGTTAGCCTAAAATGCTAAGGGGTTAAATGTTGTCAATCAGAACTTAATTTTTAAAATTAAGAATATATTATACAGCCACTTAAAAAGGTTTTACATAAAATATCTTCCAGAAGGGGATAAAAAGCAGAGTTTAGGAGGTAAACCCCAAATAAGATTTCCACAGATTTACGTGGGAATACAGGGGTGTTACCAAATGATTGATCTCTTTTGAACCGAGCAGGATGGATTTCAAGAGCAGTGAATTAGAAGACCCATATACAATATTGAAATATGAAAAATATAACATCGTATATAATTAAATCCTCTCAGTGATATTCTGAATCTCTTTAGAATTACCTTCCCTCTGAGCTCTGCATTAAAGCATCTTTGTATTATGGAATTATAGAATTGCAGGGGTTGGGAGGCACGTTGAGATCACGTCCAACCACTCTGCTAAAGCAGGCACTGTACAATAGATTGCATTGGTAGGTGCCCGGCTGGATCTTGAGTAACTCTATAGAAGCAGACTCTACAACCTCCCTGGGCAGTCTGTTCCAGTGCTCCATCCACCTCACGTAAAGAAGTTCTTCTGTGTAGAGTTTAGTACAGAACTTCCTATGTTCAGGTTTTAGACCATTACTCCTTGTCCTATCACACACATCACCAAGAAGATGCTGGCCTTGTTTATTTGGTTGCCACCTCCCTCTAGATATTTATAAACGTTTGTCAGATCCTTTCTCAGTCTTTTTTTCCCCAGGCTGAACAGACCCAGGTTACTTAGCTTTTCCTCATATGGGAGATGCTCCAGGCCCTTTAGCATCTTTGTGACCCTCTACTGGACTCCTTCTAGGAGATCTGTCTTTTCTGAACTGGGGAGCTCAGAACTGGATGCAGTAGGTTTAAATGTGGCCTCAGCAAGACAGAGTAGAGAGGGAGGATCGCCTCCCTCAATGTGCTGGCTATGCTTTTTTTAATGCACCCCAGGACACTATTGGCCTTCTTGGCCACAAGGGCACACTGTTGGCTCCTGGCCAACCTGTTGTCCACCAGGACACCCAGGTCCTTCCCTGCAGATCTCCTTGCCAGCAGGTCATTCCCTAAACTGTACTGATGCATGCAGTTATTATGTTGCAGAGAAGAGAGAAACATCCAAAAGTTTGATACTTCTAGATCACTGTAGGGGACAGTTTATTTTTTTCTTGTGCAATAAATGCACGTTATTTCCACATAGAAGTTAGTAACTTCTTTAATGGTTTTTGTTTGTTTATTTGTCTTTTTTTTTTGTTTTTTTTTGTTTTTTGTTTTTTTTAAGAATAAAAATCCTCTGTGTTTGTGGGAACAAGCCTTTTATCACTCAGCCTAGTACTAGTGGCTACATATGCTGGACTCAGAAATAAACACTGGTTTGCACCAGAGCAGGGGCTGTCAGGCTAGCTTTAGTAATCACCAGAGGCAATTCTTATTTTTTTTACTTGTTTTGGGTACCGCTCTTAGAACACATTTTATTTGTTTGTAAGTCTGAACTGCATGAAGTGACTCTGAGGTGATGGATTTCAGATATAAATCTTTTTTATTAGACAGAAATAGTGAAAAATCTTCTTCCTTACACAAAAATATTCAAAAATATCAAAAAAGTTGAGAGACAGAATGAAATGGAAACTCCACGTAATCCTGGTTCCTTACCTCAGGTGCTGACTTTAGCAAGGTTTTCTGTGCTGTTCTGCATAATGTTTGCGTAGACAGACTGATGGAATACAGGCTAAAAAGTGGCTGCTGAGGTGGACTGACAACTGGCTAAGCTGCTGCATTTGAACATACTGTGATCAGCAGCACAAAATACATCAGGGCTGAGCAGTGGTGATGTACCACTTGATGCTAGGGCCTATGCTGTTAGACTTCCTGGAAGGCAGGACAGAGCAAACCCCCTCAGCAAGCTTTCAGATAGTAGAAAACTGGCAGGAACTGCTAGTTCCTGTTGAACTGATAAACCAGCCAGTTGTGCTGCCATTCGGGTGGACCTCAACAGGATGGAGAAATGGGTGAAGTAAGAGAGCTGTGACCAGGTCTTGCAGCTCATGACACCAGTATGAAGCTGACTGTCTGCAAAGCAACTTTCAGAAAAGGACTTGGAGGTCCTTCTGAGCAGGTCAAACGGGAACCAGAGATGTGTCCTTGCAACAGAGATGGCTGCTGACATCTGGGGCTGTGTTAGAAAGTGTTGGGAGATGGTCCTTACTCTCTGCTTTGCACTGGTGGAGCCACATATCCTGTCATGAGGATCTTCCTGTGGCTCTTTCTGTCATACAGGATCTTCCTGTGGTTCTTTCTCTTGCATGAGTGCCATTTTGTTGTGCTAACTCATTATGTTGAAATGATACCTTCTTCTTTCGTTGAGCTGCTCAGTTCTTGTATATAGCTTTGCACTTAACATAGACCTACTGAATTGACAGATGTTGGGAGGAGCTGCATCCCACCCGTAGTCATGTTAGGGCAAAGCTGGGGACATGGGGAGAATTGCACCACTGGCATGGATAGCTCAAGCTGGGGATGTCAGACATACAGTTGTTACCTTACTTTCCTTAAGTGATTTTGTAAAGATGGTGAATGCTGAAAGAGAAAACATTACTCTGAACAAGTTTGCTTCTCAGTGATTTCAAAGAGCACTAGGCAATGCAGAGTCCGAACAGGGATATTTATTATGATCACCCACTTTTCATTGTAGAGCATCATAAATTATTCTATTTACTAATTTTTACAGGGCTTGCAGCATGGTGAGAAATTAGATACTTTCTGTAATATTTTGTGTTTATAGAAGATAAAATAATACTGTGGGTCTTCCATTGTTTTATTTCTTTCAGAAGCGTAGACCAACAGGACAAGATACCAGTGCAGAAGGATGGTGTTTTTTTTTCGTATTTCATGTTCTGGGAACAGATATTTATATCTACTCTTTGGCCCAGATTCTAGAACAGCAGCCAGTTTCGCAAACAGCAACAATTACCAGCTAAAAGGAGACCAGAATGTTTTAGAGTTGAGGTTCCCTGGGGGATATATATAGGATTTTGAAGAGTGATGAAGTAGTGGTAATTTTGGCATTCTGCTTTTTGTGCTCTCAAACACTTCACCCCCCACCCCCCCCATCTGAGTGTTGTTTATCACAGCTTAACCTTTTTGTTACAGCATTGATAGGCAAATTTCTGCACTATTGTCTGCTTCAGTGTTTTCATGCTATTTGATTGCTTTTGCTGTTTGGTTCCTTTTTTAAAAAAACCCATGTTCTGAGCTTCAAAGTTATTTTTCCACGTAAATAACAGAATAACGATAGTTTTTCTCCATGTGAATAACTTCATGCAAGAAAAAAACCAGCTGTTTCAGGAGAACATCAAAGCTTTTCAAAATAAATTTTGTAATTTGATTGGATTGCTGTCAGGCAGAGATCTGTCAGCATTTTTCATCCATCCATCTCTACCACCTTCTGTTGCAATGGCAGTGTGCCTGTGGGCAGAGCATCAATGATTTAGTCTTCATTACTGCAAAAGAGACTATTTCAGGATAAAGGAACTGAAAATCCAGGCACTTCAAGTGTTGAATCTTATTAATTAAGTTCTTAGAAAATGTGCTACCATCTTGTAACTGCCAGCTCAGAATTTGATGCTTGCCTTGTAGGACCTTTTCTGAATCTCACTGATGTCCCTGTAAAGATTTCTGTTGACTTTATTTAGTTATCGATGTTAAAAGACAGGGAACAATTGCTTGTAGCTGAAGTGTTGGAAATCTTGCAGTTAAGTGCTTATTTCATGGTTTCAAACTTTCTTGGTGTGTTAAAAAGAAAATATTCAAATACATCTCTATTTACCTAGATGTAATGAGAACACTGAATAATTTAAAACTACTTGTGTTGGAAACATCCCTGGAATTTTCTGAGAATCTGTTTGCTTTTGGTAGTGATGTATAATTTGTTAAAGTTTGTGTAGTGAACCAGAGGAGACACTAATGGAAATATGCTGGACATTAAACTTGCACTCTGGGGAAACATGAGATACAGCCGTGGAAGAAAAGAGTGGGGCCTTGGGTTAGAAAGGCACATTCAGAAAAAAGAAACAAACAAGGAAACCAACCCAGAAACAAAGAAAACCCAACCAGGTCATGCTTTACAGGCTGTACTTTTAGAATTTCTCTTTATCTAGCTTTGAAAAAAAAGAAAAACATGTTTAAAATGGTCTGATTATTTATTTGTTTATTTTGAAGTGGTGAAGATAACCATGCATGCCGTAAGTTTTTATTACCTATGTGCTTGCCTTTGTGGAGTGTGCAACTTCTGTACATGAAGTCCTCATGGAAAGTTAAGCCTGATGGTTCTAGAGCTGGCTGAGAGAAGAGATTGTCTGGCTGTGCTCTGCACTGTGCAGCCTCTCCTTGGGCATTGGCTGTGGGTTTCGATACTGCAGTGTAAGAGGGACATGAAGCTATTAGAGGGCGTCCAAAGGAGGGCTACAAAGGAAAAGGGACTGAGTGCCCGGTGTGTGAGGAGCAGCTGAGGTTCCTGGTTTGTTCAACCCAGAGCAGAACAGGCTGAGGAAAAGCTTGTGGTGGCTGCAGCTCCACTCAGCAATGCTGAGCTCTGCTGTTTGGTGACAGTGACAGGGCTCAAGGGAAGGCATGGAGTTGGGTCAGAGGAGGGTCAGGTGAGAGTTAATGAAAGGTTCTGCCCCACACTGTATTTTTAAATTAAGAGTAACAAAGCTGTGTTGTTGATTATTCTATCATAAATAGTGTATGGCTTTTGAAAACGTAGATGGTGGTTCTTTAGTTTTGTTTATGTGGGACTTCTTATCAAAGAAAATGTGCTTGATTGGATAAGAGCTTCTTGAATAAAGCTATGGTAGCCTTAAGTTTTTGGTGTAATCTTTTTAAGATTACACAGTGCATACAAATTTGTGTAATAAAACCAGAATTTTACTTATTTATTAATAGTCAGGGTTTCTAAGTGCCACTGAAGAAAGGAGGATGTTATATTTGAAGCAGAAGGTATATTTGTCTGATTATGAAGCTACTTCATAAATGCACTTTTAACATGTTATGTTGCTGGCTCCCAAAGAGCTTCCTGTACGAAAGAAGTTGTATTTATGTCAGTTTCCTCTGGGTCGTCATAATCTTTGTGCCCTTTCAAACAGCTTCTCCCTCTGTGTTTCATTCAAGTAGCATTCTGAGTTTCTGAACGCAGGCTGGTAAGTGAAACTCCATGACCTGTTTTTGTTACTGTTGGGACAAATAAGTTTCTTAGGGAAGAAAAAAATACTGATACTGACGAACTGATCTTCAGGGACTTACTGTTTGCTCTTCAGTTCTCCTCTTTGGAGTTTATTTCTCTCATTTGTTTCACTCATTTGTGTTTCTGGCTTATTAAGTGACAGTTCTGCCTTTAGGACTTAAGTTCACTAGTAGGTAACAACGCTGGCTAGGAAATTGAATATATTATATTTTTTGGTGTACATATGTAAATATTCTCTCCAGTTCCCAAAATGTAGCAATACTTTAAAAAAGTTGAGCAAGTTCTGATACCTCAAGTTGCATTTCTGTATATCACTGCAAAAAATCTATCAAGTGCTAGATTTTCACATCATGGAACAAGAACATCATATGAAATGGTGTTGCAAGTCCATGATGAAGTTGCGGTCAACTATACCTTCCCATGAGCCTGTCTACTGAACTAGAGAAGTTCTGGAAATTAATGCTTTATCTTGGCAGTTTGCCTCTTACAGGAAACCATATATTTACTTTGACTCTTTGTATGTCTGCTAAGTCTGCATGAAGTGATCTATCTACCTACTGTAAAAGAGAAGCCATTTATTTTTTGTTTGTTAGCTTAACCTTTTTTTTTTATTTTTTGTGTGTGTGTGTGTTTCTGGGCCTCTCAAACTAAACAAGAAACAGAAAAAAACAACCCTGCTTTTATAAATACTACATGACAATGTATATATTTTTTCTTCTTACAGATGAGAACTCTCCAGCCAATTTCTGGGATTCTAAGAATCGGGGAGTGACTGGCACACAAAAAGGACAAATTGTATGGAGAATTGAACCGGGTCCCTATTTTATGGAATGTGAGTACCTGTCTATCCAATGGGCAAACATGCTGATTATGTCAAGATGTGCCAGCAGGATAGTGCTTGATGGCCGTTTTGTCAAACTCTGACAAACCTAAGGGATTGATCATATTTCTGTAAGGGGTAGCATATTTCTATGTATTTGCTGCACATCACAAAAAGTGTATTACAAAACCGATCATGAAATATTGACTTAAAAAAAAATGGAGTTCAGAATTGCATTTGTATTCTAGGGATGTTCTTGGACAGTGTACTTCACATCAAGAGAGCAAAAAGTTACCTTGTGCAATGTTCTGTAATATATATACATTGAAAGATGAAGTCCCTTACCAGGAAGTTTAAAATTTCATGGAGGTATTAAGGTTTGATTTCTTGCTGGGAATTTCCAGCCTTCTGTCCTGTTGCAGTAGGACTTCTCAGCTGAAGTTTCATTACACTGAGAAATCCACTGAGCAGTTTTGAAATATTGAGAGTCTTGGTGTGACTGAAATAAGCAAACCTTCAGCAGAGCTCTGCAGTAATTTTTGGTAGTCAAGGTTCAAATCAGAGTGCTAAGCTACTCTGTTGGACTACCAGGACTTGCAGTAAGCTAAGCTGCTGTGGTATGTGTTAAAAAAAAAACTAAAAAAAATTTGAAGGGGGGTTTAATATAAAACTGTTACTTTACGATCTTAAGTATATGATCCCCTTAAGAAATTGGATTCTTTAATTCTAGAATGCTGTATATAAGCTTGTTGAAAACCCTGGTAAGTGTAGCATCAAAGTGGCAATCAGTCCTAAAAGAGCTGTGAGTTGTTCTACCACCTGTTTAGCCCCACAGTATATATTAAGTTATAAATTAGAATATATATATATATACACACCCACTCTTTTACTTCAGTGTACACTGCAGTGCTTCTAATTGTAAATCTTGGCAGAATTTTTTCTTCTCGTTGACTGATACACAGCAATACATGTATTTCTAAAGATGTTGGGCCAGGTTCCCTGTGCTATAAGTAATTATAAGTTCTTATTTCTAGAAGCCATCATTGAATCTTGCCAGGCTAAATCTATGCATTGCACAACACATTTTAACAAGAAAAAGAAAATCTAATCAAAAATAATAGGATAAAATCAAAATAGGATTTCACTATAGAAGGAAATGATTGAACTGAAGATGAAGATCAGGAAGATAACGAGAGTCAAGGAAAATAATTAACTTTCCTGGTGTCAAAGACAGTAGTCTTAAACTAAATTAAGATCTATGTTAGAGGAGTTCTTTGCCTCCTCCTTCTTGTACGTAAGTTGCTCTGAAAGTTCATTATCTGTGTAACTGCATCTCAGTGTGGGCTACACTTAGATTTTACCTTAACTTCCTCTTCACCAGACTAAAGAAGACCAGATCCTTCAGAGTCTTCTCACTGGTCATTTGTTCTCAATCTAAACCATCCTTGCAGCCTCTGGTGTCCCCTCTCGGTTTTCTCCGTGCTCTTGAACCCGAGGGACTCAAAACTAGGTGTAATTTTTTGGGCATGTCCTTACCATTGCCAGCACCAAGTAGAGGAAGATAATGATTTCCATCTATCTGCTGGTCGCACACCTCGTGACCCAGCCTGTTAGCTGCTTTGCTGTAATTGCAATGAGGTCTCTTGCTGACTCATATTCAAACTGATGTCCATCCTAATCCCAGGATAAATGAATCTGGCTTGAAACTGTCTGTCTTTTTTGCAAGAAAAGTGACTAAGCTGAAGTTACTAATGTTGAATGATGAGCTGAGGTCAATCAGCATGCATATTTTCTCAGAGGATTTGGTTGCATTTTTCCCTGGCGGTGTCAGAACTCAGGGACATTGCCTGTCTTACCCATAATGTAAGATCTCTGCAGGGCAAAGTGCAGAGGATGGCAGCCTTGCTAACAAGCCATATGCAACTAAATTGCTTGTAGCAAGAGTATTTCCATTTTAATTGCCTTAATGTTAATCCATGTGAGTCAGCTGTATTGGGCCTTAGACTCTCTGAAATACTCAGATTTCTATCTTGTAGAAAAAGCATCTTACACCTTAGTTTAGGAAGCTGTTTTTCTATGAGGATCATTTTGAACTTCTAAATAGTTTCACTGAAGTCATTAGAATTTTTGCTTGTGTTTAAAGTTAAGTCTTGTTCAAGCTTCTGTCCTGAATTTTATGTTGTTACGTATCTGCAGTCCTGTAACTCAGTTTTTCAGTCATTTGGCTTATTCCTCATAAATCTTTCCCCATGGATTCAGTATCTCCTACTTCCCAAGCAAATAACTTGTAAATACTATCTCCTCTATTCAAATCAGACAGCCCACAGAAAGAAGGGCGGGGAGGATCTCATCATCTTCATACTGAAAACCAGCATGAATTCCCCCCGGAGCATGCCAGATTAGCCAAACGAGGATGATCAAAGAAGACTCTCACATGCTTTAGACAAAAATTGACACAAAAAAGTCTGTAGACTCTTTACAGAGGAGAGAATCAAAGGAATAAACAGTGAAATAATGAGATGAAGTTAATGTATTCCCGAAATGTGAGCAACCTCTGAGGGGAGTGATTGAGGAGTCAGGAAAGAAAAGGGTACACAAAAAGGAAAGAAAATAAGTTTCCTAGTCCAGCTCACTGTCAAAAGCAGCTGGTGTCCTTAAGCTGTCACCTCTAGAGAAAGTGACTGGCTCTGGACTGCAGAAGCAGGTTCTCCTCTTTCTTTTACCTGGGAATGGACCAAAAGTGCACTGTGGGCATGAAAAGGATCTTAGTCACTTCAGGGACTCAGCAAGGTGAATCTGAGCATCAGCGTGCCTGAGATGGTGTTTCCTTACATAATAGATGTGACTTTAAAACTTTCTGCTTCGAGGTTTGCTTGAATGTGAGGGAGGGAAAACAATGACTCACAAGATTTTTTTTTTTATTTGTTTGCTGTATCAACTACAGAAGGATTGGTAGACGTGACCAGACATCTGCAGTTTTCTTCCTTCTTCTTTGAAATGAAGGGACAAGTTCAAGGTGTCTTACTATGAACTGGTAGCAACACTGGGAAGGTACAACACAGCTTCGTGCTTTTGTGCTTAGTATGGTCATCAGATATTTATCATTACATAAGACTCAAGACTGTTATTCTCTAGTGCAGGAGAGGCTGCGATCGCTCCAGGAGTGCTGATAACGTGATGGAGAGTTTCTCTGGCTGTCCTTTTCAGCTGTGTTGGAATGGAGGTTATGGCATTCCTTATGGAGAACAGAGCTAGCAGAAAGATAGAGGGAAATGACTTGTGGGGAAATCTTGGTGATAGAAAAAGCATTTGAAAGGAAACTTGAGTTTTCTGCAGACTAGCTGATACAAGCTGCTGCTGCTCATTTAGAAACTGCAGCTTATAAGTCTGCAGTGTGGGCAATAAAGACAGGTTGTGTTGGAATTGCCACAGGAGGGAGATTCAATATAGTACAGTCACTGTCAGGCAACAAGTAACTCCAGTGTTTATGAACTGCCACAGGTGGAAAGTTTCTAGGAGTTTAAAGCTATACATGTCCTAGTAGGTAAAACAGGCCAGGGCCTATTTTCAGCTGCTGGGAGCAAGAGGCCCAGTATGGCTTGTGTCCGTCCATACAGCCCCAGCACAGAAGTGTCAGAGGTGCTCAATGGCTGTTGTGTGGTATGGTTGGTTTTGTGCTTGTATTTTAATTCATACTGCAATCCTGCTCAGTTTATTAGTACGACCATGGCTAAGAGCCTCCTTTGAGACTGGGTTTCCTGGATTGAGCCATGAAGTCACACTGACTTACATTTATCAGTTATAACTGAGGACCCACGTGTATTAATTACAGTATCCACAAGAAACACCTTCACCTACTTGCAGTGTAATGTGTTTGCTGTCATAGTCATTACTGTGAGTAGAAATAAGCATATTGATTTGCATATATTTTCTTCACATCTTGAACAATAATTCATAGTGGCAGCTGTTGGGATTCATCCAGACACTGCCAGTCTCATCACATCAATCATATACAGATCACTCTTGGGATGTTTGTGGATAAATCCCTTCTGGTGCCACACTGCAATGCTCAGATGTGGTAACTGCACAGACTGTTTCTATTTTGTCCTCAAAATCTCAGTTTTGTGGCATGACTCTGAGATATATTCAGAAAGTGTAGTGCTGATACATGTGTTTGAATTACACTGGAATGATGTTACAACTGAAGTTTTATTTAGAGTTCTCTGTTTTCAGTCCTTATTTCAATGAAATTATAAGTTTTATAAAAATAGGGAATGGAGACTGAAACTTGACGTAATTTGCAGTTAGCAGTGTGAAATCCCAGCCCTCTTTTTTTGCTTAAAAGTACTAAAAGAGGCTGAAAAAACTAATGGGTTTTGTAATGGAACTCAGTGTGCTTTTAGTTTTTAAAAGTGGTCTAGTGCAATTGTTATTGTCTGGTAGAGATAGGAGCACAGTTCCTAAACTTTGGTCAGTGGTCAGTGTTAATGAGTATTCTATCAAAATAAATCATTACTTTTACCCAGCGTATAAATTTTGAGGGTTTAATTTAAATTGTAAAGGTCATATTACCCTGACATGGAGACCTGGGTCTGGGTGGCACTGTGTAACCAGTGCCCTCTCAGTAGTCTGGCTGAGCTGTGTTTCTCATGGTTATTGTCACAGCTCTATTTATAATCCTGTTCATCAAGATGGAAATACTTTTTATTATACTTTTGCAATTTATGTCTGTTGTCTCTTAGCAGTTATTTTTGAGTATCGCAATTGAAATAGGACCATGTCTTGTGTTTTTTTTTTACGATTTATGACAAGCCTTGTTGGCTTCCTTAAGCACATAATATCCCAGGTATTTTATTATGAAGGTTAGATTATAATTAAACACTTGGCCAAAGTGGAATGTAATAGACAGTGCTTGTGACTATAAATAAGTGTCTCAGAGTTGCAGCAAAGTGAGCACGGGTGCAAGGCCGGGTTGGTAGGCTGTCACTTCAGCAGATCTTGCTTTGTAGTTGCCTTTGAAGCAGGTTAAGTGAGGAGAGACCACCAGTGGACAGAAAACTTCTGTTACTGATACTATTTTAGCTAGAAAGCTCTCCGCGGTTCTGCTTAGGTCAGTTTTGAGGGTTTTTATCACTCCTATAAAATACTGTGATAGACCTGCTGTTGGAAACAACAGGTATCAGAAGACAGCCTCCTTCTGCACCCTGCTCTCCCGTTTGCTGTCATGAGTAGTCAGAAAGGTCCCTGCTTAAAATGATGCAGAGGAAAGAATGTATAATATTGGATCAAGAAGGTAGTGTTCACTGAAGTCATGCTAAAGAAAATAAATTCAACTGACAGGATGTGAGAAGTACTTTTGAATTTCTGCACTTCTAAACATTTATAAATTCCTGCAGTTGTCTATTAGGTGGATGTGTTCAGCTGGGAAAAAATTAGTATTTAACCCAGTGCTTTTTCCCTGGCTTACCTCTCCCTTTATGTATTTTTAAAGGCTGAATGCGAGTGACTTAATTTGTTGCAGTGCCAGAATTTTCTTAAATGTTTTGGAAAACATTTCCATCATTTTTTGCAACAATTCCCGATTCTCAGTGAATGTTTGAGGGTATATACTCAGGTCTGCAGAGGCCATGGATTCAGGCATGTGACTCCCACATCTAGCTGCCATGACCGGGAGCTGGACAGCTCTTGTGCAGCTGGCAGGGAGCATCAGGCCACTGCAGGCCTGTGAGGATTTGCCTTAGCTTTCGGAGATCTGTCTGCCATCCCCTCTTAGTGGAGTGTATGAAGACCTCAGCTCGAATATAGAAGTTTCACTTTGGTAGGAGATATCCTACCTAAGGACACAGGTTAATATTTTGTGCGGTGGCATGGAGCACAGGATATGTTTGCAGCTGTCTGGTGGTTGCTTCCACTATTGTAAGCACATGACTTTTGCCGTGGCAAGTTTGTGGGAGTGTGATATAACCTACCTGTCAGGCCTCTCTGTAATTATATTTCGGCCATCGTCCTCAGTACCGAAGAGGTTTTATCTGCTTGGCTTGCTGAATTACGATTAATTGTGATTACAGCACATCTCACATTCGTGGGTAACTTATACAGTGGTGTCCATAGCCAAGTCCACCTCTTGATCCCAAGCAAACTGTTCTTAAAGTGAGCATTTTTATTCTCCTGAATTATTTCTCTCCTGGAAAGAATGTGTTCTTCTAAAATCACACTTGTGTTTATGTACTCCAAGTTCCTGTATTCCGTGTACCTTTTGTTAGGTAAAGATAAAGGCAGAAAACACAGATAAAGCAGGGGACTTTGGAGAATTACTGATGTTTTAAAAGCAAACTATTGCGTGTTATAAACTGATCTCTGTATTATTGAAGAGACAAGAGTGCATGGTCCATAGAGGGAAGCACAGCATTACAATTTCATGCAAGAGTTCTTTTGAAATTCAAATATCACCATTTGAGTCCCAGAAACCTTTGTTAATTCCAGAATTTTTATATAATGGATCTGAGCTATAAAACTATGGTTATAAAATGATAACAGTTATTGGCTTTAAAGGAAGAGAATTACGGAGTGTTCAGATTAATTAACACGTATCCCTTCTTATATGACTGCGTGCAATATCTTTCAAACACTCACAGATAGCCCAATTTCACTTCGTCCTATTTTTAAATGAAGAGGAAATGTCTGGTGGCTGTAGGAATTCCTTGCAGTCTCTGTGATGTCTGCAGAAACGTCAGAGACAATGGGACGTGTGTGGCAGCAAGAACACAGTGCTAGGTACAGTCAGTTTTTCCCATGGATGAAAATATTTTTTGATCTGTGAAGCCACATCTTTCTTGAATCAAGCACAGAGCAAACAGTATGTGGTCATGTATGGGTGTCTTCCCTTTGCTGGATTTACTGCTGCTACCTTTTTCAGTACGGATCTCAAACAAGATAAACTGATAAGCATGTTGGGGAAAAAAGTGGGAAAGAAAAGAAATAAAAGAGCAAATTTTCAACTTAAAGGAAACATTTCCAAACAAACTGGCAGAATGAATGAAGGAAAGTAGGAAAACTCAGTAGGTGATGTATGCTGCCCTTTATACTATGGAATGGTTGAGAGAAAACCTGAATTTTAATAGGTATTGAACTCAGCTTTCTCAATATTAAAATAATGTTTGCAGAAATGTGCTGTTTCCAAAGAACTCCCTGTATTTGTGTGGCCTTATTTGTACATAATAGGTTGATGTATATTCTGTCAGGGTCGGGCAGTTCTATTTTTAATATGTCTGGACCTTGGGAATCCATTAGACATGAAGAGCAAATATTCAAGTCACAGGTTTTCTTCTAACATGGTAGAGAAAATGTCAAAGAGCTAGATCCTCAGCTGTTTCAAGTTGGCACAATCCCTCTGAGATTTCTTTCTGTGTTAAGTATTAATAGTAGTTTTAAAAATTGTTAGATATGAGGAGAATAATCTGCTTATCTGTTTCTGGTCCTATGAGGGAATTGTGTTCTTTCTGTGGGCAAGAAAAGATTTTGCAAACTTTTATTCACTTTAGCAATGTCTGTATGCATGTCCCAGATAGCCTGTTTTTAAATTTCATGCTGAATTTCAAGCCCAACTTCTCCTGTGTTAATCCTATCAACGTGGTGCTGATAGCACTTCTGCAGTTCCTATATGTAGAGCTGTATAAAGCCCAAACCTTATAAATGCTGCTTCTCTTGGGGAGCGAGAGAAGTTTCCAGATGTGATATATTTAAGTTTTTTAAGCTTTTCTGATTGTTACAATTAGGCCTGAAGGCTTCTTTTAATTTATTTTTATTATTATTATTTTTTTAAATTTCGTCTGTATGGGTGAAATTGTTGGTTCTGTTTCTTGAATGGTTTTCTTCTACCACCAGCTACGTACACTTAGTGAAGAGTTCTATATGGTCATATAGAGAGAAACTCTTTGAAAGAAATCTGAGAATCCAAAGCTTTCAGGATTATGCTTCAACGTTTAGGATTAGATGGAGGCTTTAGGCTAGATGATTGTGTTTTGATGGTGTATGTGAACTCAGCTGTGAGGAAGAGGGATCAGCAGCCCTCTACCACCTCAGTCCCCAATGGGCTAGGAGCTACGCACTCGCCTTTGAAGACCAGCTTGGAGGTACTTCTTTTGTACTAGGAGGGAGAATGTAATTGAATGTTGAGCTATAACTGCAGCAAATTGGAAATTAAAAAAAAAATCCTTTTTGGTTGAACAGACTTGAAGAATGGATTTTAATCCTTCTGAGTAGGGATAAATGGACCTTTTATCTTGCAGTGACAAGGAACCTCATTCCTCAAGGAATCATGCTATACATCTCAAAACTTTTTCTTAGTACACACTTCTATATTTTAAGGCTACTGATGTACTGTTAAACCAAGTCAGAGGAATTGGAACTGCCAAGGCTTTCATCCACAAGCCCTCATCTGTCCAACCTGGTTGCTGTAAATTGTACTTGCCTGTGACCATTTCTGTCTGGCTGTGGTTGTTTCTGTATCCAGATGTAAACCTTCATCAACCTTCTACACAAGAGTTGTCTCAGCAGAGAAGGAAAATGAGGAGATTGTTCCAGACAGGGAAAGTCTCACAGGATCAAGGGCAGCTTGTTCTGCTGTGTTGGAAGAATGCAGATGAACATCAGTGGAGAGGTCAGGTTTCAGTGAAATTTAATACTCTTCTGTTTGCCGCAAATGCAATTTAGCAAAACTTGATTCAGTGGGGCCAGAAGCATGGTGAAACTTTCATCTTTCCTGTGTTCCAATATGAAGTGCTTCCAGTTTCCTTCAGATATGTATATCATGAGTCTTCTTCCAAAGACTGACAAGAGTCATGCTGGTAGCACGTCTTGGTAAGCCTTCCTTTGTAACTGAGTATCTTGAAATAGCCAGAAATATAACCTGCAGAATACACAAAGAGGAACTGACCAACTGCTCTAAATTTCCTCCTAAAGTATTTCTGAAAACAGATCACTGAATGATGGATTCAGCTTATATAGAATGAGCTTTCAAGAGGGAACTGAACATCATGTTAATAGCTCTCCAAAATAATCAGCTATAGTTGAATCTCCAGTCCTGTCAGAATGTCAGAATATTTGTGGGGCTAAATGCATAATCCAAACTTTAAAAGCCTGAGTTCTATAGTATTTAGTCTCATGCTCAAACTATGTCTATTTATTCTCTTATGTTACCGAGATCAAGGGTACTTTTCGATTGGCATACTAAATGGTAGTAAAGGGTTTGATGGGTCATACAAAAAGGCAAGTCTTATTGGTGGGGCTCTGCAGGAGTCAATGCAAGACGCAGTGCTTTAAAATATTTTCACTGGTGGTTTGAAAATGAATCCAGACTTCCTGCTGATTTCATCTTTGGATGATATGAGAATTTGTAGAATGGAAAGAAAAAAAGCAATCAAAGGTCCATATAGAGTGATCCAGCAATCTGGGCTCAACCAAATAAAATTAATTCTGATACTGCTGGCTTCAGAGTGAAAGGCAGACAGGCCATGCATGCAAAATGAATGAGTGTATCCTACATCTCAACATCAACAAGCCAAATAACCTGTGACTAAGGTATTTTTTGAATATATGAGCAGAGGATCATCTGGCAGGACCATGAGCATAATCCCCCTTGTTTGGTGAGACTCTTGATAAATACTTGGAATAGTCGTGGTGTCCATAAGTCAACATTCGTTTTGAGAAATGAAGGAAGAGCAACAAAAGGGCACAGTAGTGATGACAGGAGATGATCTAATCATTTATTTTCTCCTCCATATCCTAAGAATCAACTCAGAGAAAAAATAGTTACCTTACAGCAAATGGGATTGTATTACAGTCCATGGAAATATATCCTGAATCTGCATCCTGATTCTCTGCAGGTTGCAAGAAGACATAGTTCATTTATAGTTATTGTGTGCTTCTACAGCAGGTGTGAGTCAGGCTGTGGACAGAAGTGAGCTATGACTCCCTCTACGTGGTCCTTTCATTTTCTTTTGCATACTGTCAGTCACAAAGGATTTGATGTCATTTTTTTTTTTGTTTTGTTTTCCAGCTGAAATAAAGATCTGTTTTAAATACTACCATGGTGTTAGTGGAGCCCTCCGAGCTACTACTCCATGCATCACTGTGAAAAACCCTGCTGTGATGGTAAGTTTAGCCTACTTATTTGTTGCATTTGTGTAAGATGCTAACTACCAGGCACATGTATCAGTATAACTTCTCTTGTGTCACCATGAAGTACAATTTTTATGGGGGAGGTGGGGAAAAATTGTTAGATTGTAATCACCAAAATAAGGAAATAAATTTTTCGGTTTTATATTTTTCTTTATAGAATTTTTCATTATAAAATGACATTAGAAATAATGGAGCTTAACTGAAATCCTTTATACTAACAATTTGGTTTTGCTTGCTTTCAGTTTGAATGCTGCCAGTTTGATGTAATTTAACACTACATGTCACACTGGTTGTCTAAGTCAAACTTATCAGAAGTCTCTACTTCTTACTTGCTAAGATAAAAAATGAAATTGTTACTGAGATAACAATATTGAGTATTACAAAAAAAAAAAAAGGAAGACTGTGCAAAACTCCGCTTTTGCCGAATGATTGAATTTTTGGAGTGCTTGTATGCCACCAAAATTTAGATAATTGTCTGATTCTCAAGATTTATTGTTACCTTCTTACAATTTCATTATAAGACTTGTTTTGGAAAAACTAGAAGTTTTAAAGTCCTTTTTTAGTGATGTGAATACCTATTGAATGAAGAGCATTCCAAACTTGTATCCAAGTGCATTTGATTGAAGTAATTCACCTAATACACTAGATATTAACTTGACAGAAAGTTTCACAGTACATTTGATTCACTGATTTTAGCTGCCAAATATTTAAGGTCATATCTGTCAGGATGTTGTCTTGACAGTTATAGTGTTGAAGATACCATACAGCACAATTTAATCAATTTGATTGCTTTTAATTTGATTTTGCACTTTTTCAGCATTGCATACTATATTCAGGTGAATTTTATGGTGATATAATATTGTATATACTATCATGATCTTTGTCTCATTATTCTGAATGGTTTTTATTTCTCTTAGAATTACTGACCTACCTGATAGCATCACTTAATTGTTTGTTCCATGAACAATATGCGTTCACAGGCAGACATATGAACTCTTCTACTTTATAGAAGAAAGTGTGCATCTGAAAGTAGTGGAGAAACCATTTAAGCTTGTATCTTTTCTGTGTCTTGTCATACAAGCCACTGATATTTTTTCAACTCATTGTACAGCAGGACATGTGAACTTCTGTATTTCAGTATGCGTTTATTTGCTTGGGATTTACCTAGGACTGGTCTTTCTGAGTCAGTAGTCAGTCCTGTGAGGCTAAACCATTGTCACCATTGGTTCTGGAAATGGTAAAAGAGTCAAGGCATGCCCATTCCTTCTGGGCTTTTTTAAGCTGTGGTAAGTTACCTGCTAACTTGGATCTTGTTAAATTTTCACATTGCATGGTATGGTGAGAATTCTGTTTCTGGTTTAATTCATACTAACTACGTGTTAAACCAGGAATGTTATTCAGTCCTATTTTTGGATAAACAGTTAATATTGTGCTGTGCTCATTTGAGCTCATGAGAAATCAAGGTCTCCTCAAGATGGAGGGTGCTGATCAGACTAAGTTTAGCCTGTTGCATTCGTGATGCCCTCACAATTTTGCTGCTAGCTCTTGCTGCTGAAGTATCCTTATAAAGCCATTAGAGCAATGGTATTGCATGCTTGGTGATAAGGTGACAGTGTTCTGATGAGAAATGCTTGTCCCTGAAAATGATGGTGAATCACGACTCCAGTGATGCAAAAGGGAAATGAGCTGGGCTGGAGCCATGCAACTTCCTGCCTCAGTCTGTTCCCTCATGAGGCCACCAAACTCCATGAGAACTTCAAACATCAATGTCATTGCTTTTTCACTTTATTAACTTGACTGCTCTTATAGACTAAGTATTAGAATTTTGCAATGGAAAACATTCTCAAGTATCAGTTGCACCACACCACTTATTCTGGTCTTACTTTTCTTTACTGAGAAGTATTAGAAAGGTAATTATAATTCTAAAAGCAATATTGAAAGGACTCTTGACTTTTTTTGTGCTTTTTTCATGTATTGCACATCTTGGTCCAGCCACCACTGCTCCAGAAATACTTTATTAGTCCTGCAGCTTCTGGTTTTGCTTTCAGACAACTGTTCGGGTGCTAAAAACTGCCTTACATACTTCAATTGCACACAGATATACAAGTTTGTTTTCAATTTATTCTATTTAATAGATCAGGTGGCTTCCTATTTTATCACAGTTATACATCACTAATGTACTGTTTGGATGAAGCTTTTTCAGCAGACTGTGTAATCTCTTCTGTCTGGGAGTGAATGCGCCACCTATGTAAAGAGCCATTTGACTTTAAATATAGCTCCATTGATGTTTTTATGTTAGATTATTCAGCTGGATGCACATCTCTGCCTTGAGAGAAATTCTTCTGTCAATTGAAAGGACTGTTCAGTGGGTATAGCTATTTAGATATTAATGGATGAGTTTTGAAATAGTGCTTTAGCTAGTCAGGGATTTCTGTAGAAACCAAACCTGAAAATCTGTGCAGTATGAACATAACTTTTAGATTACATTCATGTTTATATATTTGATGCAATTCTCTGTTTAGAAAAACTTTCCATTCATAAATCTGAAGGCTTTCTTTAGACTTTTTGGTCTCTTTGCCGTTTTTATTGCAAAGTAAGTGGCCTTCTTGTGAAAAGTGTCAGAAGTTCTGCCTGCTGTCACTGTCTAGCTCATGCTTTCATACATATTACAGGTCTGTACTATTGATTTCATTTCACAGAAGTGAAACCCGTAAGAAAATAGGGTTTCCCTTTCTGTGATTGATTCTCCATTTGGAAGATACCAAAGGTGAGTTTATTAAGAACACATGGCATAAGCAGTACATGCTTTCCTTGAAATGGATGCTGCAGCTTTGTCTGTCCATGATAATAGGCAGTGGTTGGTATAATTCTTCTGCTGTGTACTACTGAACTAGTTACATAATCATCTTTGAGCATGTATAAAACAGATTAAAATGTATGTGGTTTGTTATTTCTTCTCTTCAGATGGGAGTAGAAGGCACAGATGAAGGTGCTTCTGGAGCCCAGCACTCTCGGAAGTTAGTCAGCTTTACACTATCAGGTATAAAAACTAAACAACATAAAAAAAAACCAAAACCAAATAGAAATCTTTGTTTTACTAAGTATTTTTACAAACAAACAAAAGTAATTTTTTAAAAAATGTCAAAAGTTGAGTGCTTTTCTTCCTTAGCTTCTGTAGGAGCACACTCTAGTGGCTTGAAAGATGTCATTTCTTTACAGCTTTACAACTTCTGTTTGAAAACAAGCCAGAATCATGAATTTCCGGGAAAGAAACTGAGTTGATGGATCTCACCATGAGAAATTTGCACAATTTCTGGTTTGTGCAGCAAAGAAAAACAAGTTAAATATATGACCTCTAAATAACATTCAAGCTGGTTCTATTACTTTTAAGAAAGGAATAACAAAGCAGTTACTGCAAGTGGTTTAAGAAAGAAAAAAGTCTTTTCTTAAAACAGAGCTAAGCTTTCACAGAGAAAAATAGCGGAGGGATACTGTCTGCCAGCTGCACTTTTTTTGTTTAGCACTTTGTTCCACAGGAATTCTGTGTGACTACAGCGTATTCAACTTGAGTGAAGATATAAAAAAAATTACTTCTAAATAAATAGCTCACAGTGGAAATGTTCAGAGACTGTAGGAGTAGAGCGGAAGAAAACGTTCTTTGATATGATCTTGCAGCAGTTATCAGGATAGAACAAATATTATTAAAATAATTGTTTTGTTAAATCTGAAAAGTTGTATGTGTTTAATAGAATGTTATGACTCAACTTGAGGAGTCTTCTAAATTCAATTGAAAGGTGTATTGACTTAAAGGTCTGTAAGGTGCTCTTCAGAATGTTTTTGATTGCTCATCCAGAATGTGAGGAGTCTGCATTTTGTTATCTTAATTTTTTGTTTTGTTTTGTTTTACAATATTTTATCATTGATGGATTTTTATTTTGCAAATCAGAGAACATTCTGTTTTTTGCAAGTTGTGATGAAAGTTAATTCATCACAACATCTTCCAACTAAGCAAGTATTTTTGAAGGTAGGATGAACACTCTGGTCCCGGTTGCTTGTGTGACTGCAGTAACAGACAAGCACAGTAGCTCTAAATATAAAATTATGTTAAACTTGAAATTGAGACAAATCTGAATCATGATTCAGTGATGTTATTTGCTAGGTTATTTTCCTAGGTTTCATGCTATACTCCTTTGATGTGCAGGTCTGGTTTTTTTTTTTTGTGATTTGTTTATGAAATACTTGTGCAGAAAAAGAATTAGAATGCATGGTTTTGGGAATTTTTCTGTATTACTTTAGACTTAAGTTTCAGGAGGTTTGATTCTGAGATTTCTATAGGATGAAAAAAGCATTTTCAGAATACATTCTTCTAAGTGTGATAGTTTATTCCCAAGTTGAGAGGAAGTGTGCATCATAATCCAGAACAGCCTTGATAATCAGTAATGAAAGTTATGTTTCTCAAAGCCTCAGCTTTAGAAAGTAGGAGTTTGCTAAATTACTTCCCATATGAGTTTTTTAATCTTAACCACTTCCCTTCAACCAGAAATAGAGCAAATACTGTAAGGTGAACTGATTGCTTGGTTTGTTTTAGGGTAGAAATACCTTATACACTGAGAAA
Organism: Odontophorus gujanensis; assembly: GCA_013399175.1. Lineage (NCBI taxonomy): Eukaryota > Metazoa > Chordata > Aves > Galliformes > Odontophoridae > Odontophorus > Odontophorus gujanensis. The sequence goes on along the minus strand of VXAB01004326.1, from coordinate 71,983 downwards.
AACATTTGTACCTTAGTTAAAAGTTCACGCTGTATTTTTGTTTTAGAAATGACTGGAAGGCAAAATGTAAATGAGGATGTCCTTGCTTTTCCTCTGTATATTCTTTTGGAAAAACACTTGACTTCCTGCTTCAAGCATCTTCTGTACACTGGATCCAGTTTCTCTATGAGTAATTTCAAACTGCTTTATTTAGTGGTTTACGTGAATTGATTCCCTAGGTAATATTTTAAAAGTGCCCTACTCTGTGAATTAGCTTTAATTTGCTTTTTTCCTTTCTCCTTCCTTGTTTTGCTTTAAAGATATTAGAGCAGTTGGACTTAAAAAAGGCATGTTCTTCAACCCTGATCCTTATCTGAAAATGTCCATCCAACCCGGCAAGAAAAGTACATTTCCTACATTTGCTCATCATGGTCAAGAAAGAAGATCAACCATCATCAGTAACACAACTAACCCTGTTTGGCACAGAGAGGTAATGTATGCCTTTTGAGAGCTGTCTGCAAGTTGATGCAGTGTACCAGGCTTGTATTTAATCTTTATGCATCAGTCTTTACTCTCTAAAGGCTGGGAGCTTATTTTGTAGCTAGCTATTTAAACTGACACAGAAATTGTAGTAATTTTAGGAACCCTGTTGTTGGATAGAAGCAGCTATCATCAGCATGTTTATGCCCTGTGTTTAAGTTGTATGACTGTGAGGTTTTTCATTTGCTTCTCTGCAAAAAGAGTTGGAATCACTCAGCAGCCCAAGAGATCACTTGAAATTGCAAAAAATAAATTAATTAAAATGAATCATATGTTGTGAAACGACTCTAAGAAAAGGTACAATAAATGGGCATTTATGCCTACTGATGGCAATGACTACTCATTTAGAAATGATATTCTCATTGTGCATAGCATGTGGCAAGCAGTCAATTTTGCCAGGCAGAGTGGTTGCTGTTTGGTGTATACTCTGTGTGTGCTGCTGTGGAAGGGAAAGCCTGGGCAGGCATTGCAGTGCTGCTTAGAAAGGAGAGGAGTAGGGGCAGAAGGCAATTGGGCGGAACTCAGAACCAGCAGGTCTCAGAGAAGGAACTTTAACTGCCTGTCACTCTGTGAGCATAGAAGAGCAAGGCCACATCTTTGAAGTGTTTACGTGAGAAACTGGCAATAGGTTGTAAGTGCTTCAGGCTAGCAACCTTCTTGATCTGTGCATATTTTCTAATGGGCAGATGCCTATACTGTGTTTGAATATTACTGTGTTCTTTAGGAAGGTTGGAAAATTGAACAGGATTTTGATGCTTCCATGAATTATAATTAAATCAAACAGTTAAGAAGAACAGAACAGGGCCAGTGTTAGTGCTACTCTGGGGTACTTGGTTGTGGGAAAGCCTCTGGACTTGTGGAAAACTTCAGATCTTAAAAATTGGGAGTTTTCATCTATAAATAGATTCCTCATCTTTCTCCCTCTTCAGTTCTTTACTCAGTAAAAAAGAAGAAAAACTATTCTTGTTTTTCCTCATTTTTTCTCCTTCAGCTCTCGTTTTTTAAAGCATATTAGAAAAGTTAGAATGTTCACTGATGCACACGTTATATCAGCTTGCTTTAACTGCTGTATCTTCCCTGTAGCAATCTCTGATGATACCAGATTATGATCTCATTACATATGCTGTCCTAGTGGTGCAGAATTGATCCAGTTTTCCATCTACTCCTTTCTGCAAATTGATTTGCTATTTTGCAGCAAACTGAGAGAGAAATTGTTAGTCATATTTATCACAACTCTACTCAGAAAGATAATGCTTTTTTATATTCCTGACCAAATTTAATTACTTTTTTTGGATATTTTTAGTCAGTGTCTACAGCTGAGCTGAAGAGTTGTTCCTTCTTTTGTTTCTTATTCAGTACATTGTCATCAAGCTAACTAGACGCTCGTTATGTTGTATTCTGCTTTCAATTTTCTCAGAGGTCTTAATGGTGGCTGACAGTAGAAGCGTAGTGGATGACTTTGTCTTTTCAGCGGATTTTTCCTATGCTTTTTTTGATTGTTTGAAATTTCTCAAAATCTAGAGGGAAAAGTTATGTATTTTGTTCCTAAGCCTGCTTCCCTGATAAAATTTGTCATCACATTACATATATGTGTACATCCCTGCTGACGTGCCTGCTCACATATGTGCCATGATGAATCTTGACCATTTTCAGTCCAGATTGCCAGAGCAGCACAGATGTCAAATATGAATTATTCATAAACTTAAGGAAATTTGATGCTAGGCTGAAGAGAGGCAGTGTTTGCTCACAGGGGATGGTAGAAGGGAGGTCTTACCAGACATTACAATTTTTTATAAATTAATGCCATCTTGTATAAAGGCTCCAAGTTCAGGAAAAACTGTTGGACCTTACTGGGAAGATTCTTGAACTTTGGACCAAAAATCTGTAGAAAATTATTATTTTCTTTTCAATTCTTATGAATATACAGTCTGTAAATTGTTCTTCTGATATCCTGCAGCACAGACAAAAAAATTACCACGGAACAGGATGTTGGAAGGAAAGTTCACTAAACACGCTCTCCTCCTTTCTTCTGCATTGGCCCTGCTAGTCTTCTATGTTCTAATAGTGTACAGTGAAGGTTTCTTCTATTTGTGATTTTTACTGTCCATCTTGAAGTAACCACTAGGACACACTGCGTTCTTGTCTCTGAACAAGACCATCAAAGCACTTTCAGCCAGTGCAGCTTCTTACTAAGAATATATTTCCTAGGAACAGAAAAAAGGTATTTGCTTTCTAAGAGGCTAGTTACATATGCAAAAATACAGCACTTGATGATGATGACGTTATTTTACGGTATGAAAACTGCTGTAGTCTTCAATTAATGCTCGGAGTTCACTGCAAGGAAGTAGTAATTGCATACATGCTTTCTGAATAAAGGTGTATTGATATCATGTCAAATATGTTCTTTCCTTCCAGAAATATTCTTTTGTTGCACTTCTAACAGATGTCCTGGAAATTGAAGTTAAAGATAAATTTGCCAAGAGTCGTCCAATTATCAAACGCTTTCTTGGGAAGTTAACCATACCAGTTCAGAGGCTGTTGGAGAGACATGCAATTGGGTAAATTAATACATTCTTAATGCTTGAGGGAGATTCAACATCTAGGATGCTGGCACAGAGCAACCTTTCTGGCTTATTGGCACAGTCACAATTAGCATTGCAACTGTAATAAGAAATATCATAGGAATTTTAATATCCCTACTGCCTAACTGGAGGATGGTGGTGTTTCTCACCCCATTCTGAGTAAATGTATGTGTTTGCATATATGTTTGTCTGTAATTTGTTTCAAGCTCTGGTATTTTTACACAAAAAGTCATTACCATCGCAAAAATGTTACCCTATGGCTTGCCAACCTAGAAGCAGAGCATCAGTGTCACAATGCTGTATTAACTGTGTGCAAATTTCTTAGAACAAGCAAGTTGTATTTTCTCACTTTTGCAACTCAGTTATTTTTAATTGTCAGTGTAACAGTGAGAGATTTAATATCTGTTCAGTTAGTTGATCAGAACTGCAAGGCTGTGAATCTTTATTTTTCAGTGCTGGTGGTACTAACAAATTAGAATTGCCTTGTGCTATAATAGAGCACTGATGGAACTCAAAATTTGTCTATTGTACTATTTTTAAAAAGTTGTTCATTTTTTGAATAGCTATGTACTATGGTTTAATGAAGAAACTCACTTGAAAATTTTTAAGATGTTTTATACTTTGAGATGAATACTGGAGTGGCTATCAGTACGGTCAAGAGGATGATCCAGGTAGGCCTTTGGAAGAACATATGCTCTTGAAAGAGCCTGAGGCTTGGTACCTAGCAATGTGATATTTTGCAGGTGTGAAGCAAATGTCTGGAGGTCTGCAAGAGATGCAGCACTGAATGCAAATGTATAATCTTACATTTAAAAGAAAGCAGAAGTGTAGGGTGTGTTGTTCAGTCAGAATCTTTTCTTAGTTGTTTGACAAATCAGAAAAAATAATTCCTAAAAAGACAAGGAGAGGAACAGAATTATTCCAGTGTGTTTTATATAGGACTTCAACTCAAAGCTAATGAGTTACCATTCATCTTAAATGGCCGCTGGATGAGGCCTGTGAGAAATGATGGTAAAAGCAAATGCCTGTATTATTCCTTGAGACTTTAAGGGAATGGCAGTATCACCAAGCTTTTGCACAAAGAGCAGGATATAAACAACTGGCCTCCTTTTTCACAGATATTCTCATCAAAGTAACAAGTTGCATAACTGGAGAAAAGCAAATTCAGTTTGAAAACAGTTTTCAGCTTTAAGTTTCCAAAGTGGTGGTTACACTGGTAAGTAAAGTAAGAAAAAATTGTAAGAGTAGCTTAAAATTCTGATGATGTCTTCTGATAAATTTATTTAAGAAAAAGAAAAAGCTCTGCTCAAGTGCATACAAGTTAACTTTGCTAAGACAAGCTTCATCGCTGAGTTTCAACAACTCGTAATATGTTGGAGAATGCAGCTTTTTCTAATAAATTTGCACACTACTAAACACTCAAAATAGGAGAATGATACTGATTTCAAGACCTAGTTTAGGACCTTAATTTCCATGCTGTATCCCAAAATGTTTTGGAATATGCTCTGGGATTCGTAGCAGTGTGAAGTAAAGCCTGACTGTTTGCTATGTTCGTCAGTTCTTGTTCATTTTTTTCAAACCAAAGTTCTGGTAGACATTTCCAGTTTTGTTTAGAATAGGAAGGGCAGTATAATAAATATGTAGCAAGAATGTAGGTAAGTATTCAGTTTTGTTTTGCCATGCTGACATTAAAACTAACATTAAAACGGTCTTAAAGGTATTTTTTTTCCTATTTAATTTATTTGCCCATTTGTATTTTTTTCATGACAATCACTTGCCAGGTACCTCTTTTCCTAGGTATCCTAAAGACAGACAGTCTTTCACCAGAAGTCTTGCAAAAGGGCCAGTACAGTCAGGAAGTAGATCTGTACCACATATACAATTGTTATCATTCTCTTATTTTATTTTTGGTCACTCTTTTCCTTTTCATTTTTATGATGTCAGCAACAATTGAAATCATCTACTGGATTAAAGTGTGAACTTGAAATACCTAAGTAGACTCAAAGGAATTGTAGTACACCATATACTTAGCTAGCCTTTGCATGTATCAGTATGAATGAAAACATGAAGTCCAGAACTTTTTAGAACTCATTTTTAGGTAGGTTGCAGTAGAATTCTGTCCTGCCTTTAACTGTTGGCATATATTACAAGTTTTCATAGAGACATGACCAGTGTCTCCTTAAATTCCATGGAAAATACCATACATGAGTATAAGAACAATTGAGTACTGATTTAGCTCAATGCACAGCAGGCATTATTTATGTCACGACTTTCCCTAATCTTGAATTGCCTATGGCATAGTAAACATTATGTGAAAGATGTGGCAATCCAGCTATCTTCTGAGGACGCTCCTAAGTCTAACTGAAGAATTGCAGTCAGAGTACTGAGCAATGAATCTGCGACCCAGAATCAGGAAACACGACTGTGATAATATGTAGTCAAGTGATCTGTAGAGCAACGTGGGGAGGCCGCTTTGCCTTAGGTTATTCTTTCAGGGCTTTTTTTGCTCAAAGTAATGTTTGCGGCTAAACTGCTGCAAATTGTTTCAGTAGTTGCCTTTTAGACTGTCACTTGTACTGAGAATGCTCTCAGTAGGGGAGAGGTGTTTGTACCAGTACTAATGTAATTGCATAAATAGCACTGATTTCCCATGGAAGTTTTCAGCAGCTCCCTCCTCTCTCTTCAGCTGTGACAGATTTATGGAAGGTGACTGAGACTGTAAATTCTGAGCGTGCATAGTAAAAATCTAGGATCTTATCCTAACTTTAAATCTGGTTCCTAATCAAGTCTCAGTCCTGCTGAAGTCAATAACACTTAACGTACTTGATGTGAAATCTAAGCATTAAAAGCTTTTCTAAATAACAGTGTGTTTAGGGAGATACAGAAGTGTTTTACTGAATGAGAACTAAAATTTGAAGAAGTTATTTCCCTTGTTTTTTGGTTTTATGATAGAATCCACAAGGGGGCAGAAGGCTTTCAAAAAATAAAGGTTTTGGTTATATGATTTTTTGGAAGGAAGGAGAAAGTAAAGAAAAAAGATCCTTTTCAGTGTGGTTTGTTTTGGAATTAAAACCAGATTTAGAAATGTGTGAGAATTCCTGGACCATATTTGAAAAATATAAATAGTCATTTGTTCGACTCTTCTGTGTTAACAAACAACACGTTACACCATTGTTAATGTTTGTGCTTTTCTACACAAGCCAGTGTATGTGATTAATTTGAAAGCATAATAGAAGTTACCTTCTATCACACTGTCTCTACCTGGTAAGCACTTCTGATAAAAAGACACTGGAAAAATAAAACCAGTTAAAATTTGAAAAAAAAACTCAAGCAAGCAACCGAAAGCAAACAAACAAATAAAAATAAAAAAAAAAGAAAGAAAACAAAAAGAAAAAAAAAACACAAAACCAACAATCCCTTTGTTTTTGCAGAGACCAGGTTCTCAGCTATAATCTTGGCAGAAGGCTCCCAGCGGATCATGTAAGTGGATATCTCCAGTTCAAAGTGGAAATCACATCTTCTGTTCATGAAGGTGAGAATTTGACAGTGACCTGGGTCTCCAAATTGTTATTTGAAGAGAATTTACATTTATTTGTATTTTTCAGATTATCTATGAAAATTGTCTCATTTGGTTACGGGGCCTCTATTATAGCTTTTTGCTTGTGGGATTCATATTTTAGATATTTTGGCTATGACTTTGGAGATTATATTTCCAAAACAGCAACATTCATCCATTTATCCTGGATAGTTTCCCATTTTTTGCAGTGGAGAAGTCTGATAAATTTACTCAAAACAACTGTTGTGTACAGAATTTGATATCCATGTACAGTTCATGATTTTTAATATGATCTCAGACAACTGATTTTATATAAATCCCACTGCTGGATATAGAAGAGATGCTGTAGAAAACTGGTTTCTTTTTTTGTGAGGTTGGTTTTACAGACAGTTTGGCAAGATGCTTGACAATGCTGTGTCTTTTGACAAAATGGGAGAAATATTTTACGCCTGTGAAATTTTGCTTAAGTCTAGGATAGATTTGTATAGAGAAAATTCTGTGATTTCTGTTACAATGCTGTAGATGTCTGCATTATTTTAACTGTATTTCCTTCACTTAGTTGTCTGGTTGACATAAGCCTACATCTTGGAAGATGTGTATTTTTGTATCACTTCTGTGGTGCTGCAAAAGTAGAATGAGCTGACTGTGGCTGCATTACGTTTCACATTCAGTCTTTGTGTCCCTGCAGATGCTTCACCAGAAACAGTTGGCACTTTGCTAGGAGTGAACTCTGTAAATGGAGACTTGGGCAGCCCCTCTGATGATGAGGACATGCCAGCAGGACATCATGATACATCCACAGTGTGTTCCAATGGTCCAGTCCTTGAGGAATCTTCTGGAGAAACAATCCAGAGACATCCGTTAAGGACTAGTACAACACTAGAAACAGATCAGGATGAGTTAACCTCCGGTGCTTCGAGATCATCACCTACAAGAGGTCGCCAGGACTCACTGAATGACTATCTGGATGCAATAGAACACAGCAATCATCCCAGACCTGGGACGTCTGCCTGTGGCGAGCGTCCACGTGGAGCCTCCCCAAAACTGAGGAGTAGCTTCCCTACTGACACAAGACTTAATGCAATGCTTCACATTGACTCAGATGAGGAGGAGCATGAGCTACATCAAGACATTGGTTTCCCATCTTCCTTGGAAGATGATGGTGGCTTAGTAATGCTTAATGGTGCTACAAGAAATGTTGAAAGAAATGGTTTAAGTTACTCATCAGATCAGGTAACACAAGGGCCTGCAGAGAATGAAAATGTTTCAGCCTCTGAAGCTCCTTTGCCCTCAGCTGATGACCAGCCAGAGGGTCTCCCAGAGCTTCCACCGTCACAATTAGTAGAAGGTGAAAGCCTGCAAGGTTCTCCAAGTGAAACACCGGCAGACCAGGCTAGCAGTGACTCGTGTGCTGTGCAGGAGGCAGAGCAGCCTCCTCGTAGTACAGATGCAGGAGCTGTTGATGCTGCTGCTGGGAGCAGAAGGGGTGTTAGTGAAACAGAATCTATTGATCAAGGGTCGGAACCTTCCCAGCTGTCATCAGAAACTGAGCAGAGTGATCCTGCTCGCACTGAAAGTGTCAGTGAGGCTAGTACTCGGCAGGAAGGGGAGAGTGATGTGGAAGGGGCAGACAGCTCTTGCAATGAAAGTGCAACCGTGCGACGTTCCTCAGTAGAAATGCGCTGTTCTTTTGAAAGTGCCAGGTTTCCTGAGACTCCAGCCTTTTCTTCTCAGGAAGAGGAAGAGGGAGCTTGTGCCACTGATGCGGCCAGGTCTGAGCCAGTTGCTGAAACTCAAGAGTCTGCAAGTACTTCTGGTTCTTTGCCTGCAGTACAGTTACCGCAGGAGGAAGTACAGGAGGCCGAGGGAGGTGAATTACAAGACCAAGAGGATGCAGAAGAAATCTGGCAAAGAAGAAGAAGCCTGCAGGCGGCAGCTGCCAATAGTCAGTCTCAGGATGAGGAAACAGAAGGAGCCCAAGCAGCTTGTGAGGGTGCCACAGCAGAGGTTGAAGGAGCTACTGGAGGTAACAGCTGTAGGAGGCACTTTACGTAGTGACCTTTCTGCAGTCTAAAAATATTACTTAAAAACAAACATCTGAACATAAAAATCTTGATTTCTTAATTTCATTATCCTTCAAGGTTTTTCTTCCTTTGAGACTCTGCTCTGTTTAAGAGACTCTCAGGGGTGAGAGTCTCAGGGGTGATGCAACAAAAAAAAAAGTCAAAACAAGACATATTTGTATTGGAATTAGATATATTTTAATTTTTAAAAGAGCATTGAGAAGGAGAATGAGAAAGAAGAAAGATTTTCACAATATTATCTTGCTTGCTAATCAAAATGGTAATTGGGAGGTCGTAGGTGGATCCAAAAGCTATAATGCAAGTTAGTATTCGTACTTGGATCTTCTGTTTGGCATGGTTATAGGGGGAAGAAAAAAATATATAAGTACTAAAACCTAAGGATAGTTAAAAAATAAAAACGAAAAAAAGAATTATTTTTAATTGTACACCTCAGCTACTGTCTTCCTTATCCATGTAGGCACAACCTAGTGCAGCTGGAACCATGGGCAGAGAGAAATACATTACTCAAGGCTGTAAGGCTTTTCCCAATTGTAAAATTATTTTAACAACTAAGGATTTTGTATCTCACTAAAATCACTGAAAGCTGACTGGTGTCCATAGATTTTTTTCGAGAAAATTTCTCAATTTATCACTTATTCCCTTTCTTCAGGGATTGAAGTGTGTCTAGTCATACAACCATATAATCGTACAGGGCATACAACCAAGCTGGATTTGTGGATGCATCTTTTTAATAACATTTCAGGTGTTTGGGGTTAGTTTCCCTGTGTTTGTAGTAAATCAATTTATCATAGAAGTTTGTTGAAAATAAATAATCCTGAAGTGCAAATTATTTCTTCAGTTTTGAGTGCCAAATACTACACCAGAAATCTCAGAGAACACTAGCTGTGATTTTGTTAGAAGATTGGGGGAGTGGGGAGGGGGGAGAAATGAAGCAAACAGAAATAAATTCCCTTCCTTAAAACATGCAAGCATTGGGTAGCTCTTATACCTATTTGTGAGAGAATAATCATAGATCTGTTCATTTCTCCCTCCCATAAGCAGCTCTTTGATTTGGCAAGAATGATTTTGATATTAAAATACCAAGTACAATACGGTACATTCTTCTACATCATTTTCTAGACCTTTAAGATCTTTACTAGGCATCAGTTCCTAGCTAATCAATGTTGCTGCAGCAAGGAAAATCAATAAACCTCACACCAGGTTTCTGGGATGACCATGTCCTTTGCTGGGATACGGCTTGGGCACAGATTGCTGTCTGTGCTCTGGTCTCTCGGTCACAGAAAGATTCAGTGTATCACAAGAGGTGATGTTTTCTGGACAAGAACTGCAGAGTATGCCGGAGAAATCTCCCTGAACTGTAGATTTGACTTACTTTGTCAGAAAAGCTAATGTCTCTAGGTATATCCTAAAATGTCATAGTTCTGCAAAAGTTTTAGCATGTCTTGTTCACTTCAGAGACAATTGTAGGGTTTCCCCGCATGGGCTGTGACATAATTTGTGGACGTTTTGATTCTAGGTGCTCAAGCCAATGGCCATCAGCCCTTGCGGTCCCTGCCTTCGGTACGTCAGGATGTTAGCCGCTACCAGCGAGTGGACGAGGCTTTACCACCAAGTAGGTTCTTCATGCTTTAATGGAGGGATTAGCTGTCAGAATGCCATTAATGAGATCTCATTATGTTTCATTTTAAAATGCGAGAACTGCAAATGAACATCTGAGTAGCTCTAAATGAGGAAGAATGATAATTAAGTGTGGTGCTGTTCCCATGGAAGGCATTGTGCTCAGTCTGCAAACTATCAGGATGTGTCAGGGTGATAATTACACCTGATGTATTCAGACTTGGTAAGCAGAATTTGCAGATTATTAGGAAGGCATGATTCTGCCTTTTCAAAATGCAGAGCAAGTGAGTAGGGTGGTGAGGTGATAGGGTTTGTGAGGCATTCAGGGGGCAAGATATCCAACTCTTTGAAATCTACGAGTATGTCATGTATGGTGATGATTTACAGAGAAACTTATAGCATCTTACTGTCTTTATGGATTACATGAATCGTGTTTTCCTTGCATTTTTTTGAGACTCTGTCAAGGCTTTTGAATTAAAATAAACTTGGATATTATGCAACTGTTGGATGAGCTTGATTGACCAAGGCATTGTTGTTTCTATAATCTATATGGAAAATGCAATGTTCACAGTTTTGGACTGATACATTTGATAAACTTGGAGCAATGACGATCTATTTAGTATTAGATACTTAAAAAGTCAGAAAGGATTGCAAAGAAATGAACACAGCTAATGGGGAAGTGACCTTACAAAAGAAACTGAAAATGAAACTCTGACCTATTGAAGTCAGTGGCAAAATTCTACGATTTTAAAGAAGCCAGGAATTTAGATATTTAATGTAAAATGAGTGGAACCCAATCCACTGTGTAGAAAAGGGCTGAGTTCATCTGATAGTTGGAGAGGGTGATTGTAAAGAGCCTTCTGGCAGAACACAGATAGAACCATGTATTGAAATGACAGGGCAATGAGAATATTTTGCTCCCTGCTGGTTCTAAGTAGTGCCTATAACAAATTAGTCCTCTGTACAGATCCCAATGTTAATCAACTGCCATCTCAATAAAGCAGAACTGTTTTACATAAAATAGTGCTTGAGAGACATATACTCAATTTGAGTTTTTATCACTTTTCATACTGAAAAGGAAAGAGAATATAATGAAAGATCAGATGTAATAAGTTAGGAATGCATAGAGATGACTTCATGAGTTTCAGAAGCAAACTGTGCACTGCAGTATCTACTTGGGATAAATGTAATATTAATGCAGAAGGTTTGGCTGTGTGGAATTCTAACATTTGCAACATTTGCTGGGATTTCACACAGTCATACATGGGCATGTATAATCTTTCACACCAGCATGCACACCTTTAAAATCAAAACCCAATGCCACGTTTATAGTAATCATTCATCTGTTAATGCAAATGAAATCTTAAATACTAATCGTTTCCAAGATTCGTTTGTTTTTTTTTTTCCCAAGATGTCTGCGCAGAACAGATCTCTAGAACACAACATAACTCATATGTCTCTCTAGAACACTTAACATTGTGCTTTAACATTCCTAGGGAAAAACCAACAAATAACATGATACAGCCTTGATTAAATACAATTTTACAGTTCAGCAAGCTGAGTTCTTCATAACACTGTTGGCTAGCAACATTTTAAGTATGGGAAGATATCTTCTTCTATCACAATAGCAATGGAGGTGCTTTATTTATTTTAGGATTCATTGCACAATTGTTCAGACTTGTTTATTGAAAGATGAATGAAGGCAAAAGTTCATTTCTTCCTCAAACACATTGCAGAAATGATGACTGTGTTGGAACTGAACATATAATCATCACAAGAAAACAGTCCACTGCTGCACAGTGTTTAAGTGTTTGAAATCTAAGCAGAATAATGAAAGATGTGTATTTTCATTTCATCAGTAGGTAGATTCTAATATTTTGAAATGAGATCTTTGCTCTGGAGCATCTGTTTCTCTTTTTTTTTTCTGTATAGGGGGAAAAAACTTAAAGCTTCTTCGGAGAATGCTGAAATGTTCGGTTTTTTGACTTAAGAATTAAGTTATTTTTTCTTCTTTTGGAGTAACTCTGAAATGTATTACGTTTTGAATATCAAATACAGTGATGAATCCATAACCTTTGCATTAATGATTGATTGATTAGTATATGAAGGTATTTGATAATTACGATTGTTCATCTTCTCTGTCAACTCTACTTGCTTACAAAATAGGTGCACCCAAGAAAAGCACTGGCATCTGTTTTATTACTGCTACTTTTAGTTGGAGAAAAACAGTGACAGGTGTCAAGCTTTGCATGGTTTTTGATATTTGGGCATTGGCTTTTAGTACTTGAATAAGCCTTGGAGATCTGATCTTTAAATGCTATAATCTAAGATAATTAGATTAAATATCTTTATTTTATTTTTTTTCTGGGACAATCACTGTTTATTGAGTGGTAATTTCTATTAATTTCTCTATTCTGTTACATATGGATTCCATAGATCCTGAACTGTGGTGGAGAATTTGACTTATGGGATAAAATCAGGCAAAAACCATGCCTCATAGCCCTTCAGAAGAAAGTTTTGTACTGAAGTCATCCCGTAAAAAATGTTAAAAATGTAAAATAAATGCTGAAATAAACCTCAAACTCTCCATAGTTCACAGTATTTTATTTCTACTTAGACTGGGAGGCTCGAATTGACAGCCATGGACGGATATTTTACGTTGACCACGTGAACAGGACAACAACTTGGCAGCGACCCACTGCCCCTCCAGCCCCACAGATTCTCCAGAGATCGAATTCCATACAGCAAATGGAGCAGCTGAATCGCCGGTAAGAATTACCATTATCGGTTGCGAACTGTGTGTTTGCAAAACTTTGTTCATCTCTGTAGGACTGAGCACAATGACTAGGTCCCACTTTCTACTTTCATATGTTTATTTTTATGTGGCTGTTTCTTTTAGTTTGCGTATGGACTTCTGAACTTATCATATTTCACCTGTGTTTAACAGCTAAAAAACAATCTGCTAATGATTGTCAGAAATTCAAGATGCTCATCATACTAAAATTAGAGAGGTCAGTATATGTTAACCTACATGGCAGAAAAGAGTGGCAAGCCTGACTTTATTATAGAGTCCCTTGGAGCAAAAGTTGGATCATAGTTACCATATACTACATATAAAGTCCAGTTTTCTAACCCTAGGTACCAGAGCATCCGCCGTACAATGACTAACGACAGACCTGAAGAGCATGCAAGTGCAGTGGATGGAGCTGGAGAGGAAACTGACTTTCACCATTCTAATGCAGGTAAAAAATAAATGAAAAAATCACTCAAGGGAGCATTCATCTGGCAGATGATTTAGTAAATGACATAGGGCAGGACATACTTTCTGCCCCTGGGAGTCTGGATCACAGTTTGTTTTCATCGCTGTCTAGTTTCTCAAGATTGTGGCTTAACCTGTTCAATGTGCTGAGAAGATGAATGTGAGCGTCAGAGCCTTTTTCTGTCAGTGTCTGACTGGGTAAAATCATAGATAGGACATTGGCAGAGGAAGAGTATAAAATAGCATGGTCCGAGTTACAAATTTTATGGGCTGCCACATTTTGAAATGTTTTAATACAAGACAAGAGAGGACTAGAATTCCTTTTTCTCCTGGTCTTCAGTTATTGATTGTCTACCTGGTGTTAACTTTCCAAATGAAGACAGAAGGAAACACTGTTTTTTAAATGCACTTTCAGCATCATTTCTCATTTTTCCTCTAGCTAAGCAATTCACTCCTTGGTCATATTCCTACTATAAATTCACTGATTAAGTATATAAAGTTACCTTGTTAGTCATCCAGTCCCTTGTGTAGCTGTGTGTCATTCTGTTCTTTGTCTGCAGATTCTCTTTATATTCTCCCATAATCTTCTTTTCTAGGTTCATCTGTTGCCCAAGTAATGCTAACCGTCTTGAATTTCAGGTCACTGCAGGACCTGTGATTTAGCAAAATACCCCTTTTATATTCTTGTTCTTTATTTCTACCCTACCCTTTCCCTTTTCTTTGTACATGTGCCTGTTTGGCCTTTGCAGAAGCAACTAGATGGTTTGTTTGCGTTACTAACAAAAACAGATTTAAAGCAAATTCAGCCTAAACCCTAATTAGCAAATTCAACTGAATAGGCCTTTCCTAAACCAAATTAGCAAGCCTCTCAACTGCAGAAAAAATCCACCCAGTTGACACATCCTGGTTTCCAGATCACCCATCTAGGACGGTGGACCTATGATAGCATGCCCCAGCATCTTACAGGGTGTGAGAGGTGATGATCACACACCCAAATTTTGTACCAAGGAGCCGGCTGCTGCTCCCAGGTCAGGTATTCAGGCAGAGCTTCAGGGATCGTTATGGTGCACTCCTGTCACTCCATAGACACAGAGGCAGTTGGGAGTGTGCTGTTGAAGGACTGTTTTTCAAATTCTTTTTTCTTCTCACTTACTTTCCCTTTACTTATTACCTTTCCATTTTCTGTTTTTCTTTTATGTGCAGAACAACCTTCTTTATATCCCTTATTCTCCCTTTTTTTCCATAGTACTTAGACATCCAGGTTTTTAATTTCAGTCTTTGTTCTTTTTTTCTGTTTTTAATTATGTTTTATTCTGATTTTTTTTTTTCCTTAGAGTTTCATTCACAGCCTTACTTCTCCTTTCTCTGCCTGTGGATTATTGTTCCTTTGTATCCTTGGTAGCTGTGTTCTATGTCATTAATGTTCATTTGATGGGGAATTGTACAAATATCACGATGTAAAAGAAAGAAACAGTGCTGTGTAGAAGACGATATACACTTCGGAGTAAAATAACTGGAGACCCAATCTGAATTTACACTTTTTCATTTACTTTAAAAAGTGAATCCAAACAGGCTGTTGATTTTCAAATGTGATTAGGAGAGTAACATTGTAGCAAATACTACACATAATGTATTTTCAGTTCCTGATACTGTTGAGAAATCAGTACACTTCAACAGTTGCTAGAAGACCCAAATGTTTATTGAAAGTTGAATGTGGGAGATGCTTCTGTGGCTACCTGTTTTTAACTTACATAAGCTGCTTTAAGTATTTTAAGTACTGTAACAAGATCAGAGTTGTGTTATTGGTAGTGATTTTTTAATTTATTTTTCTTTTTAAGGGAGTAAGAATGAAACATTTGTAAGTGTACAGTGACTTTTGCATGCATTGGTCTACATTTATAAAATCTGCATTTATGCAGATAAATCTAATTTATCTGCATACAGCTACATTATAGCATTGTAAACTTGACACAGGGACCTTCTTTGCAGTTTCTATATAGGCATGTGCTTGGTAACCCAAATAATTCAAAGTGTTTTTTTATTATTTTGTTATTAAATGATTTTTTTTTTGCCAAAAGAAGCAAATAAGATCTTTTAGATACAAATTCTGACATTAGAAGAATTTTGAGTTTGCTGATGTGGGTAATGAAGCCAATACAATTGTATACCCAATGTTTTTTCTTTTTTTGTGTGACTCTAATGAATGTAGTTGTTTGCAGTAGTATTTTGGAAATATTTATTACTGGAGTTGTGAATTGTCATTCACTTTGCTGTTAGATTTTCGAAGAGAGAATGTGCTGCCTCACTCTACCTCCAGATCCAGACTTACTTTGTTGCTCCAGTCTCCCCCTGTGAAATTTCTTATCAGCCCAGAGTTCTTTACAGTGCTGCATTCTAACCCTGTGAGTACAGTCTGTACAGGTGAAAGACTTTCATAAATACATCTTTATATATATAGATGTTTTGCATGCAGAGGTACTGCTCAGTGTTTGATGGTAAGGTATTGGTAGTACATAGGGAAGCTGGGTAAATTGGAAACGCTCATCATTTCTTGCAGTTGGTGGAGTGTCAGAGAAGTCCTACCTGGCATTAGACCTTCAAAGTTTTTATTTTTAACTCAGCTGTGCATTTTTTAATAAGGATACCAAACTCACTTAATTATTGAAGCAATAGCTTTATTATTATGTTTTTCAAAGGCTGACAGACTTTTTTTTGAATGCAAATGAAGTTTCTATTTTATAGTAATTTTGCTGCTCATGGGGTGCTTTGCATTCCCCAAATCACCTGATTTATATTATAATACTTGAGAGATCACAGTGATCAAGACAACATCTTAGTATATGTTTTCCTTTTTCTGAACAGAAATACAGAAGGAATGGGTTGAGTAATTTATTGTCTGCAAGCAAACTAGTAAATAATCCAGTTTGTTTGTTTGTTTTTTAATTACTGATCAGCTTTAATTTAGTTCTGATATCCATGCCTGGGTGTATCTGAAAAATTCTACTTGGGCCATGCATCTTTATCTTCAATATTAGTTATAGGGCAGAGGCAGATAAGACCTCTGACCGGAGAACAAAGGCAAGGCAGGAGCACAGAGTGATTTAGGTAGCAGCACACTGCAGTAGAAGGACCAATGTTTAGCTTCTGCCTACTGCCAATTCTGAGACAAAGATTTGGTCTGTGGTGGGCTGTTTTTTTCTGGAGTGAAAGAGTATATACTGTTTATTTGTCCCTTCTATTTAAAGTTTTCTCTGTTCCTCAGTGCTATTTAATTTTACTCTCATTTTAATTTTATTAGATAAATTACACGTGGGCTTGCAATCATAGGGTTCTTTTATTCTCCTTTTTTTGAAACATCTATGGATTTATGTGTGATTCTGGTAAGTTGTACAAGCAGATGTCTGTATTCTTCAGAAAACCAGACCAGCTTTATGACTGTTCTATGGCTACGTTTGTCTTATTATTGAAGAAATCTTAGAATACCTATGAAATCTTAAACTTTTATGTAATTCTGTTCTTACAAAATTCTTCACAGTTCATGAGGCAAGTGTTGTAGATGGAGTCCAAATTAGTGTATTTTACTTTACTTTGCTGAAGTTCATATGCATTAAGTAAAAACAAACACAAAACATTGAGCACTTATTCCAAAATGACAGAAGGAGGACCAATTTCTGATATTGCTGCATGATTGGAAATTAGCATTTTTTTAGAGTGGAAATACTTTCTCTTGTAGTAAAATTTTTGTTGTTACATGTTTTTCAGAGTGCCTACCGCATGTTTACAAATAACACGTGTTTGAAGCACATGATCACCAAAGTCCGGCGGGACACCCACCATTTTGAGCGCTACCAGCATAATCGCGATTTGGTAGGCTTCCTAAACATGTTTGCTAACAAACAGCTGGAGCTACCAAGAGGTTGGGAAATGAAACACGACCATCAGGGCAAGGTAACTGTGACACATGCATATCTTGATTCAGTATGTGAGTTTTGGATGTTGTAACGTTAGGCCTCACCTTGTTCTTAGAAGGTACATAAATGCACATAGTTCTTCAGTGTACGTAACAGTGCATGTTTTTCCTTTTTCCCTTTCTCAAAAGAAAATTGGAATTTCTTATCTGTGCTGGCAAAACACGTAAGAGGAAAAGGAGACTGATAAGTAAATATTAATCAGTATGAGAAATATTAATAGAAAATCTATAGCCTTCTCACTCTGAAAGAGGTCTCTTAGATTCACCCAGATGTTTAAAAACTTCTTTTCAAAATTATTATCTAGTGTGCAAATACAAGTGATTCAGTAAAGTCCTTTAGAGTTTTGCCTTTGTACTCAGAAGAAAATTTAAATGTAAGCTTATTTAACGTTTTATCTATTGAATTTTATTGAGTTATTGTAGAGTTATTTGTGCTAGCTTTCTTCTTTAACTGTCAACCTCAGCATCTTGACTGAGATTTATTATTAGCATGTATTATTTGGTCTTTTTCCTTTAATATTTAACAGTTTTCCTAGGTGAATCCTGTATCCAAATGCTAATTAGCTCCAGCATTCATCAGCTTCTGAGATAATGTTAGTGCACTTGCGATAGCCTTAGGCATACTTACTCTGATGGGTATGTAATGGTTATCCAGACAGAAACTGTGTAGGAAGTTTCATTAATTAACGAAGATCCTGAACTGCTGCTGCTTTTCAAAACAAGTGCTGCTTATGGAGTTCTAATGAAATATTTTAAAATCAGAGAATAACAGACAGATTTTTACAGTAGTAATGTAATTTTAATGTAAATTTAAACTACTGTATCCTTACAATCTAGAATATGTTTTCTTTGCAGAAGATAGGAAGGTTAAAAATAGACTGATTATCATGTGAGGAAGTGATAAGGCTATCAGTTTGTGTGGGAAGTCCTAATTAGGACTACAGGCACACTAAACTTATCAGTTCTTATGTTATCAGTCCTGGTACACTGTCCATATAAATAATGATCTTGATGCTTCAAAAGATTGCAGACGGATTCTGAACTGAAGGCTAGAAAAAGAATTTGAGGATTGTTTTCATATTGTATTTTTTAACTTCAAAAACACTGTCTTTTTTGATTAGAAACGTTGTGAGGGATGTGCGATTATATTAACCTTGTTATTTGCCTCCCTCACTTTTTTCTGTTCCGTGTCATCCTTTTTAGTTTGGTCCTTCGGAGGTCAGTTTTCTCCCGAAGAATATGACAATTACAAGTGACTTTAATAGGTGCCCCATTTAGAAAATTAGACCTTTGGCTTTCATGGGTTGTGTTTGCGAACAGTGAGGTTATGACAAACATTAATCAGTGAGAGGAAGCACTGAATAACTCCCCACTGGGGTTTCTTCACTTTGAATTAAGCTGTGTTATTCATGCTGTTTATGTTGAGTTGTCTTTGTCGCAAACCGTGCACGTGACGAGTAGGGAAGCTTATTCAGCAGTTGAAAGAGAATGATGGCCAGTACATGGAAACATGTTTGATGAGACCAAACAAAACCGAACCTGCATTTATTAAAACATAAGCTAAAGAGAAGCAAGTAGAAATTAGCTGTGCCACAATACATAATTACGTCTCCCTTCCTTTTTTTTCCTGTTGAGATGATGTTTTCCTTTATTTCACCAAGCATGTTGTAGAAAGAGGCTTGGTTGCTTACAAGGCACAGTGATTGTTCTGACCCTAATGCAGCATGGTGCAGTAGAGTTCGTGTTCCTTGATGTCACTGTAGTTCCAATGGCTTGTACCATTTGCATTCACTCTCCAAACTCCCTTCAGAGTTGCACATCTAAGCTTGGTTGCTCACAGCTCCTTCACTCCTCTGTGTATCCCCTTTGGACAATAAAAACTGTTTGGCATATACAGCTCTTCTCAGAAGCTCCAGTGTGTCAAGTGTGGGATTTCTGACTGGCATTAAATCATGTGCTCAGAACCTGATCAGCCTGGCCTTGAAAGTCTCTATAGGAACTTCCAGCCACTCTTCCCCGAGAGGTTGGCTTGAGGTTGTGGCCAAAATGCAAGACCTGGCATGTGATCTTGTTGATTTTTTTTTTTCTTTCTACCATGAAATTCTAATTGATTATTACTGTCTTGAATAGGAGGAAAGGTATTTTAGCGAGCTTCATATATTTTAACTTGAAGTATAACTTAGGCAACTATCCATGATAAATTACAGTTTTTGCACTACCCACCCTTTGTCATTCTCTTCAAGCATCATAGATTCATGAATTACAAAAAGACAGGTGCTAAGAGAGGAATTTTTTGCAGAGGAGACTGAGAGATTTACTGTGTTTTGAGCCGTGTGCCAGTGTCCACACTGAGACTCTAATGGTTAACTTTTCTGAAACTTTGAAGTAGTATTTTTGACTTTATTTTGAGTAAATGTAACACAGAAGAGCACTACATATAGTGTTAGATTGCTGCATTAAGTCAAATAACTGTGTAGAACAACTGTAGGTAGTACTTCCACTATTGAAGTGATAATTTCTTTTCCTAAGTGATTTTACAATATAATGTACTGTATACTTAATGAAATCAACCTTTGTTTTGCTGAATGTGCTTTTCAGCTTATAAATATGCATAAACCAGACTAGAAAAAAATAGTAGATACGTGAATATAAAACAAACAGAACAACTAATTGTTAGTAAGTGAAGTAAACCTATATATCAGAAACAAATATTTCAGAAAGCCTGGATACATTGCAGCAGCCTCTTTCAATCATTTGCCTGGCATCCATCCAAAATTTTGGAATGGCTTTCTCTCTGCTTTCCCTCTGGTTTCATGTTCTGTAATAGGTATACTTGTGCTGCAGGTGATGGCATAATTTTTCAAGGTGAACAAGTCCTGCATCAGTCTCAAATATTGCAGTTAGAATTGTTATTTTTTGATACGCTGCTGTTTGTGAATTGTGGAACACTGTTTCACTTAAATATTTGTGACTATTCCATTTGAACAGAACAGGGAATTTGTCTGTGATGTTCAGGTGATGTGGTTCACCATTTGCATACACAGATCACAGGTTCAGGCCATCACTGTTATAGCTGTAGGAGGCTTGCTGCCCTCCTCTGAAATGTTTTTGAGGTCTTTCAGGTTTGGTGTCCCTCCTGCCTCTTTCAACCAGGCATCAACCACGATTTACATTTTCATATACTTCCTCTTTTTTGGGATTTGGAATTACTAATGTTTTCTCCCACCACTGAACGTGGCAATATTAGTTGCCATGTAGCAGGACACACTTTTTGCCGACTTACTTTCACAGCAGTCACAAGAATTCAATTTTCTCTATACTGTCTATACTAAACTGCCTGAATAATAATGATTTGATGAATACTGTAGGCTGCTATAAGATCCAGTTCTGCGCTCCTATCATCCCTGGTGGGCTGACGGGGGTTAGAAGCAGCAGCAAGGGAACAAGACAAAAGAGAATAATTTTGGCCTGGACCAGTTCCTCAGTGTGGTTCACTGTGTGACCACGCAAACTCTTGTGCCAGCAGAACGCAGGAGGGGTGCACAAGGGATGAAACAAGTGGTCAGGGTGGGGGAACATGGGAATATTTCTTTTGCTGACAGCACAGGACTGGGTTGTTGATGAAACTGTGGTCACAGTACCTCATTGGTGTCACAAATAGAAATGGCTCCAGCATATCCAACCACCTCTCTGCTTGTCCAGACTCTTTAATTCCTCAAACCAGATGTCTCTTCCTTGTAACTCTTCTCAAAATCTGAATCTTTTTTTTTTTTGTCCATTTCCGTATTTCCAGCACTGTGTCTGAAAAAAAAGCTGAATTATGTTGAAACAACAGCGCTGGTTTCCAAGTGCAACTCTAATACTGGAAAAAGTTTACATTTCAGGGCTTAGAAACTCTTTTTGGTTTGAATTGGGCTCAAGTGCAGGAGGTTTTCATTTTCCAGGGTATGTACTCCTGTGACCTTGCTTTCAGCAAACAACACACCAGCCAGCATGTGGTAGTTCTCACCAGCTGCCTGTGTTAAAAGTTTCTTTGCCACCTTCTTTTTGTCCCCAGCTGACATTTTTTCAGGGTAATCAACTTAGAATAGCTGCAACATGAGAATGGCAAAAATGTCTTTTGGCCTGTAATCATGATGCATCACAGGATGCAGTCATACACTTGACATATGCACAGCAGTTTGTGTTCATAATTATATGGTAAATAGTTCACAAAGGGGGATGGTTTTGCCATGTAATGACATATTTTTAGATGCTTGTAAGGAAAAAAAGGGTAAAAACATGAGGATGACTTTTATTAAAAATTTGAGCCTTGACTTCTTGACAGTCATAATAAAACTTCTGATGCTGGTCAGCTGAAGATTTCAAAGAACTTTAAAGGCATGAATGAAATAAGGTATCAAAGAATTCATTCCTCCAGTGAGTTGAAAAACTGTTATCCTTCATTTGCTTAAAGGTAATGTGAGCCATGGCAACGTGAAAAATAATTTCCAAAGTCTGACATCAGAGGCTGAATCCTAGAGCCTGAATACACATTAACCTTAGACATTTAACTCCTTGGTTGTTGAGTAGTCTTGTGATAAAAATGGTTACCTGTAATGTTTTGTTCTTTTTTTTCTCTAGGCTTTCTTTGTTGACCACAATTCCCGCACGACCACGTTCATTGACCCTCGGCTTCCCTTGCAGAGCAGCAGGCCTACCAGTGCGTTAGTCCATCGGCAGCACTTAACCAGGCAACGCAGCCACAGTGCTGGTGAGGTAGGTTTGTTCTACCTCTTCTTCCTGGCTGGGAGCCACCAGGTTTTTAGGGTCATCTACTTCCACGCGGTTCCATTCACACCTCCATTCTGTTGTGAGGAACATCATTGCCGTGTAACTGAATGGTACTAGGCAGTAAATATATGTTGTATTATTTTCCAACCAGGAACCTCAGTGTTCCTTTTAAAGTACACAGTTTCAGAAAAAAAACACCAACCCAAACCATTAGCATTAATTTTAATTTGCAGTAACCCTGTTTAACCACAGGAGAGCATCTGATTACAAGTTATCAGTATCTGTATCCTGTTTTTTACTGTCAAAATACTTATCGTTGTGAAGCCTGGTGTCTACCAACTATGCTGTTAAAACTCTGTGAATAGGAGGAAGATGTGCCTGTGTGTATACGTCTAGATGTGCAACAATCTGAATAAGTGTAAAAAGACCATTGTATGTTCTTACATATGTATTTTCACTACTTTCTAAACAGTAAAACATGCACACTTGTGTCTGGTTGTGTCACTGTGGACCTTTTTCGCCACCAGTCTCCATATTGTTGCTCTAAATTTTTTTGGCCTGTGTGCAAGTGTATGTACAATGGCTCCAACTTTTGTGGCAGCCATTAT
Organism: Odontophorus gujanensis; assembly: GCA_013399175.1. Lineage (NCBI taxonomy): Eukaryota > Metazoa > Chordata > Aves > Galliformes > Odontophoridae > Odontophorus > Odontophorus gujanensis. The sequence goes on along the minus strand of VXAB01004326.1, from coordinate 49,015 downwards.
CAGAACTCTATACTGTTGGCTGTGGTTCCTCTTTTCAGAGGAGGGCTATCCCATGGCAGGAATTAAAAGATAATACACGTTACAATGACTTGCGAGATGCTCTGTTTTATCTATTTTTAGCTCAGTGTTGTGGCACATTAAGTTCTGCTGGAGATCTGTTTCAGTGCATGAATCTGCTCTGCTACTTCTCTATCAGAGCTTCCGCTGAGCTGCAGGGGGAGTTCTACCATCTGTTGCATATCTTATCATTTCCCGTATGAATGTGGTTTAGTTGCCAAGAATACTTTCCATGGTCACCCTCAATGTAAGGTATATTTTCTGAATGATTTTAAATAACATTATCTGTCAATGTGGTTATGTGATGTAGGCACTGACGTCTTGCAGCAGGCAATACAGCTGAAAAGTCTTCATGTAGCTGTTGAGACCTTCCACTAGATAAAACAAGGTTTTTTTGTTCTTACTGATTTATAAGAGAACATAAATAATCTCTTTCTTGGTTCTAGTAACACTCAGATTATCTTTCTCAGTATCTGCATTCAAAATAGAGGCAAATCACCTGTTTCTCTGAAGTTGTCAATACTTTAGCATAAGTGTAGCTCATCATATAGGAAGTCTGCACATATATTGCATATACACAGTGCTGATTTTCTACCTGAGTTTCCTACTCCATCTAGATTAGATAGATGAAATTGCTTAATCTGTGTTTCTGAATGCTAGTTTAGAAATATTTATTTGGTACAATTATAGTTGTAGCTCTATTTTGAATATGTGTAGCACCGTATAGAAACCTCAAACAGAACAATTCAAAACAGTATTCTCATTCCGAGACTGATGATGTAATTATTTTTATTTATGTGCATATGTATGAGAATGAGCACAATTTCTTCAGCCCTTATGACTTAAGTATTGCTTATTTGCAGCTATTTTAAAGCCACTGTGTCGTGGAACTGTACGTTATTGCAGAAAGATGAGTATTTAATGAAAAACATTCTCAAAATACTTTATTTGAATTTGCCTTGCCGCAAACTTTGATGTTATGAAGCTACTGACCCAGTTTTTATAGGGAGATGCTCTAAAGCAAACAATAGCCAGCATAAGGAATGCCTTTTTAGCTAGAGCAGAACTGCAGCATGAAGCCGGAGCTAATAATAATGTCATTCGTTCTCCAGCACAGTGCCTAAAGGAAATTATTATTATTAATTTTTTTATTTTTTTTTTTTAAGAATGAAGCGTGAATGAAGATATTGGGAGGTATTTCAGGCCTTTTACCTCACTGTGATTTCAGAGTCTGGATTTAACAAAACCTTTATTTGATCCTCTGCACTTTGATTTTTCAGAATTCTTTGGAACGTGGAAGTGTAGTTCATGTAGTAACCATTATTTATAGGTAGAGGGGTAGAACAGTAAACATAAAGGCCCAAGAGAATGAAAAAATGGCTTAACATAATGCCATATGTAGATAAAATATGAAATAATGACACAGTAGAAGAGACTGAAACCTCAGCATATAGTAAATTTGGAAGTTGACCCAGCATTGCATATGCTACGAGTAACAGTTTTACATTATGGTTCAGCACTAAAAAATGTTAATATGCTATATGCTTTGCTTCCAGGAAAGAATTCACAACAGTTCTCCTGAATGATTCTGAGAAATGTTTTTATTTTGGACTCATTTGCCTTGACTGAATGTGAACTCGCTTCTTTATCCTTTATACTGCTGTTTCAGCCACAGAATTCTGTCCAGTTTAAGTTTAGGGAAATTCTGCTCATTCATGGCTATGGTGCTAATGAAGGAGCTGCATTCTGATCTTAATAACTTTCAATATGAGTTAAGATGTACATGAAGTGCAAAATTACTCCCTGAAAATTTCCCAGCTTGAATTTTAGAGAATTTACAGAATGGGACTATTATGTAAAAAGAATAATAAACTTGGAAATAAAATGTTTTGATTTTTCATGTGTAATATAATAAATAATGTTTCCCTAATAATTCTCTTACAAGATAGGTGACCCCTTCTACAGTGATTATTGGGAATTGGGATCCAGCAGAAAATTTCTGTATATGTTTCATTTTAAGTTCTATAAGTACTCACTTAAATGCTATTCTGTTGTATACCTAACTGCATATACTGACAGAGAAACACTGACTGTGTTTACTTGTACTTTTTCAGGTTGGAGAGGACTCTCGTCATGCAGGACCACCAGTTCTACCAAGACCGTCTAGTACATTTAATACAGTCAGCAGAACTCAGTACCAGGATGTGGTTCCAGTGGGTACGTCAGCATCTGGCCTCTTCTTTTCAGAGAAGTACTTTATGACAGAATGTGTCACGTCCGTCTTTACCGTTGTGTTTTTCATTTGGTGTAGGGGTGGGTGGAAGTTGCTATTTGTTAGGACTACTTCTGTGCAATTGTTCAGTTGCAAGCTGCAAGAATAATAAGAGAAAGTGTCTGTGCAGAATTGAACAACTAATATAAAAATCCTACTTGTGCTGAGTTTCCTAGTAGCACTAGCCTAAGTGGTGACAGGAAGAGTTGAAAGCCAGCAGGTTGTGCCCTAATTGGGTATTTCATGTGATTTTGTAGAATTTCTGGGTATGTCTTTTGGCAAGATTCCATAAAGCGTTAATCAGCTTGGAATTAGTCATTGGCTTCTGTTCTCAGTTACATACACACAAAGTTACTGATTTCTATGCCACCAAGAAGAGAATTTAGCTTAGTGAATCTAACAGCTGTCACATTGTGCTAAATCAAGATGAATTAATCCGATTGACTATAACTGGATCTTTGTACTACACCATGTTTACCTGAAAATCTGCTAATTTCAGTACTTTCCCTTGCTGTGTACATGGTGTACATACACTACAGGCTCAGCAATGAGTGAGAATTAGAACAGAATAATAGAATCACCAAAGCTGGAAAGGACCCTCAAGTTCATCTAGTTTTACTGTGTACCTACCACCAATATTTCTCCACTAATCCATGTCTCTTAGTACAACATCTAAATATTAACACTTCTAAGGAAGTTGACTCAAACACCTCTGGGCAACCCATTCCTGACAGCTCTCCGGGAGAAGAAATTTTTCCTAATATCCAACCTGAACCTTCCCTGGTGCAATTTGAATGCATTCCTTCTAGTCCTATCACTAGTTATGCAGGAGAAGAGGTAGACCTTCCCCTCACCACAGCCCCCTTTCAGGTAATTGCAGAGAGCTATAATGTCTCTCCTGAGCCATCTCCTCTTCTCCAGACTAAATAATCCCAGTTCACTTAGCTGGGATTGGAATATGTGTGTTTCCATTGATTGCTAAATGTTTGAGAATGGATCAAACACCACCAACACTGAATGTGTCTTGGAATCTCTTCAGAAAAATGAATACAAAGCTGTAAATAAAATAAATATATATAAATAAATATATAAATAAACACATGAAATAATTTTTAAAAAAATCACCAGAAGTACATAATCTGTTAATTATCTGTGAATAGTTTTTCAGTAAGTCTGACTCTAGCTTCAATCAACTCATCTTGAAAGGCTCCCGAATGGCTGTAGCCTACTTCTGTCTGATACTTGGGAGACGTGGCCAAATACAAGTTGACTGTAAGTCAGCTGTGGAAACTACCATCAGAAGTATGTTTAGCTTTGAGTAGTGTTTGTTACATGCTGAAAGTGGAAGAGAGTTTACTATTTTAAAATTCTAAGAATAATATCAAGAATGTGTTGATATCATTGAACTGTAAATTCTTTAATCTTTCATTTCTATATTTTTGCAAAATTGTAAAGAAAAGGAATAACTTTAATCTTTGAGTAATTTGAATTGATTGATGTAGTGAACTTTAGTGCTAAAATGGTATGCTAGGCCTGAATATGTATCTAGTCAAAGTCTTGAAAAGTCACATCCCATTAGAAGATAACATTACTGTAAGCACACATATCTGTATGGGTTAAAGTTTGGGAAGGAGCCTGGATGTACAGCCATCTGTTTGGAAATACTGCATTTTGGAAACTTAATCGGGGTTTTAGTATGAATAACAACAAAAGGCTATTACTTCTCAGAGGAGGAGATTAGAAATATTCACCAAGTTACCCTACATGCAGCATGTGAGAACTTTATAATGTCTATGGTTATAGTTGTCTTGTTTTCTTGCCTAGTGCTGTAGGTCTCAGGTGTCATACAAATGATTATATGAATGACATTATAGCTACATCTATAAATTAGGTGCCCAATCTGGCCTATTAGTGCAATCTGGCACCTCCAGAGGGCAGTTCATCCCTCTTATACCAGTCACCAAGGTTCTATAGAGATTACAGAGGCACCAAACAGATTGGAAGGAGATGCTACAGGTAGTTGAAGAAAGAACCTTGTCTACATCACTATTAAACACACCATTATCAAATAAGATATTAGGTTCTCCATTGGCCTGACACATGTTTTAATTTATAATAAGAGAGGAAGAAAATGTATCATGCTTTGTGTCACTTCAGATTTCCTTTTTGTGACTAAGAATGATTCAGTGCAGTGGAAACTAAGATCCTTGTGATTTTATTCTAGCAATGAGTACTGTAGTTTGACTTTAGCTAAGAGTGTGACTGATAAAATGTAATAGAAATTGCTTAAATTGGCACTGGTAATTAACAGTGAAAAGGATTTGTCATAAACAGATCTCATTCATAATCAAAAGTGTTCCCTATGATAGAACACGAGTAACCCTACACGGTAAATATGAGTTAAAACAGCACTGCTAAGCTAATAACTGTGAAGATCAAATTTGCAGCCATCGTTCAAAACTAAGAAGGAATATCGTTTTGTCTTTTATTACATTGTTGTTTCAGTACAATATTTTTGTTGGTATTTTCAGCTTACAATGACAAGATTGTTGCGTTTTTGCGGCAGCCCAACATCTTTGAAATTCTACAGGAGCGTCAACCAGATCTTACCAGGAATCACTCACTCAGGTATTAAAATCTGTGGAGTCTGCCATTCCCAGTGTAATACAAAATGCTAAGATAAATTAGTTTCTGTCATTGAAGTTGGCAGTGGCACATAACAAATTGTAGAAATGTGGTCTGTGGAAGACAAACATATCCAAAAAGCTGTAGCCAGTATTTCTTTATTTTGTTTCTACTTAACTTCCTGAAATAAGGTTTAGGGAAACAGAACAAATGCATTATTACAAAATGATGGAAAATAACATAAAAGATTTCAGGCAAGTGCACCAGTCATGATTTATATCCTAACAGGAGATAAAAGGCATATACTTAAAAACTCACTGGGATCACAGTTCTCAGTGATAATTCCTGAGAAGTCATTGATTGTGTTCATTTGGAGGGCTGCAAACATTAACACAGAAAATGTTTTTCTGATTCCTGGTGTTGCTGCTAACTCAATACTATGTCTTTTGAAATCCACCATTCGTTTCTTCAAAACTTTCAATTTGGGCATTGATGTAAATTGGAGTAGGCTGTGGAACTGTCCAGACATCCTGTCCTGGGCACGATGGAGCCATGCTTGCAGGTGGGCAGTGTGTGTTAGCTTTGGCTCAGCACTGCGCTGGTGAAACTGTGGGGCTAACGTACTGATCCTTGCTCTTGTTGGATTGGAACCACAGGACTGATGAAGTGGTTGCTTGACCTTCACTGCCTGTCTTCATAGGGAAAAACACTGAACTGTGCACTCCTGCTACAGCTACCACTGCAAGCATGTACAGCTGGGATGTGCCCCTTTTGACCCTTGAATATGCTGTATACGTAGCGGAAGACACCAGAATATTTATGTTAGGTTCATTGTTTGAGAAGGTCTTATGCACATTGTTTATAGAGACAGGTGGCAAGAAATTTGGCTTGTCCTTTTGGATGTAGCTTGTGCATGAAATTATGTGCTCCAGAAATGCATGCTGTAGCTTAAGCTGTGTACTGCTGCCAGCGCTCTCGTCTTCTCCCTTGTTAGAATGCTGACTGTATGTATTGCTTTTGTCCTTGTCACTGTCAGCGGGGTAGATGGACTTCTGTTCTGAGCCGGTATTGGTGTTCTTATGTGAATCTTTTTCTGTTTGTTTAATTTTCTCCTTTGGAATTTCTACTGTGTGGATTTGCATTTGGTTTTCTTTTCCCCACTAACAGTGATTCCGAATTATATGGTGATGATGGTAGAGAGAAATTCTGTCTTTTACTGATAGAAAATGAATAGAACATGCTTTTATTTTAGAAGACAGGAAAAAACTCTACGGACTGTAGAGAGAACAGGAATCATTCAAATCATTATATTCAATGTAGATACTAAAAATCCATAGTGAGATCGCAACAATCCAGAGTGTGTTATCATGAACAGAGTTTAGGATGTATAGATTTTGCAGTAGTGTCCAGATTGGGTTTGGGAGGAGGACTGGGTACTTGGGTGAAGCAGAGAGGGAGAACAGTGCAATGTTTTTCTGGAAGATGTGCTAAATGCAACATGTTTTGAAGTTCCCACTGTTGAAATCCTAAGAGCATTGTAATATATAACTTACATTTGTACAAAGGTTCAGAATAGACTGTACCACTTCTAACAGCTCACTTTCTGAATAGTAATATCCTCTCACTGAGCTTGGCCTACTGCTTTGAATTCAGGGCAATAGCTAGTGTGAACTTGAAGAAATCATTTTTGTTGGTTGCATGGCTGCAGTACCTGCAGCATTCAATCAGTGAGGGAAACAAGAGTCATTCTTCAGAACAAATTAGCTTTTTGGTTGTTATGATTTACTACATGCATGTGGTGTGGCAGGAGAAAAATAGGGTTTCTGAAATACAGAGCATACTGGAGGTTATGATATACCCTGTACTTTTTTTTTTTTTTAATTGGGCTGTACATTGGTGCCTTATTCGCAAAAAGATATTTTGTAACTCATTTTGGCTTACAAAGGGAGAAGATCCAGTTCATCCGGACAGAGGGAACGCCTGGCTTGGTGCGTTTATCCAGTGATGCAGACCTTGTCATGTTACTCAGGTAGGCACTGCTGCTTTCTGTGCATGTGTGGGATATGCCGTGGCAGCTGTTTGAGGTGCCTGCAGTCAGTACTGTGTACCCATTCAGTGAGATAAAGGAAATTCAAGATTCTTATTTCAAATTTTCCTTTGTAGGAATCAATTATCAGTGTAGTTAATCTTTGAGAGAAAATCACTGCCATTGCAGGAAAACTTCATATTCTTCATATTATATTTCTCTTCTCTAGGTTTTAGTTTTGTCCAGGTTTTGTTTTTCTAAAAATACATAAGTAAAAAGTTTTGCTTTGTTTTTCTTCCTGTTTTAGTAATGAACTAATAATGCCATTGCTTCGAGGACATGTCAATGATAAAATGTTAAGCATGCATCAGCTACTTCCCTAAAATGTTCTATATTAAACCTTAGAACTCTACTGGGTTGTTGCAAGTTTATTGTTTCTTTGAGTAAATACTGGTGTAAAAACATAGGTGGGCTGCGTTAAAATAATGGTGTACCAAGTTACTAATATTTCTTTTCCTACCTGTATTTAGTCTTTTTAGATTTCTACTTTTAACAAAATGTTCTAGCAATATTGTCATGACTCCCCTAAGAAATCCTGATACCACTGCATGCTAATTGTAATGATTCAGTCTTCCTCAGGTTCATGATATCTTAATTCTGTATCTGGACTGGCTGGATGTCCTTGGGAAAGACTATCCCTTTCTGTATCTCAGTTTCTTTACTTGTATAGGGCTTAGGAGTGGTGTAATTATCTTGTGAAGAACTCTGTGGTCTAGTGAGCAGGGTGGAATCATTATTTCTGATGCTTCTACTGCTTTGGGAACATTGTACATTTTTTTTCAAGTACTTGAGTAAAAATTAAGTTGCAGTGAGCAAAAAATCTTAAAAAGCTATGTTTTTAGGAACTGAATGTGATACAGTACATCATGGTATAGAATGATATTACATTGTAAAGAATAAAATATTTCAGTTTGTTCTTCTAAAAGATGTTCAGCACAAATAATCATCTTGACAAAAAATCATCTTTTTAGCACTCTCTTCATTTAATCCAAGATTGAAGAAGTGGTTTAGACTTCATTACATTTTCAGCATCAAAGTGTATTTTTGAGGAGAACAACACAAGAGTAGTGTAAGAAGTACTAGAAAATATAAATTCCAATCAAAATCTCATGCAAAGAATTGAGGCAGGTATTCGTTCCTTGAACAAACTTAGTAAGAAGCATAATTTCTTTAAACATTGCTTTTAAGCTCTGCAACAAAGGAATGGTTTGTGATTTTTTTTACTGTAACTCAATTTTTGAAAATAATTTTTACATATGCTGTCATTTTTTTTATTATTATCTGTGTTATTTAACGTCCAACATATGCTTTGATATCAAATCCATTCTGATATTGGGGATTTTATCTTTTTATGGATTTGCTTTTATCAGTGTTGTGAAGAAACCAAAATTTTAAAACATATATTGACACTGTACACAGGTACAATTATTGAACTGCAAAATGCTTATTGTTTCTCTCTTAAATGTGTGGCAATCCTAGATGAGGCATGAAATAACTTAGTCTGAACAAAATATGCAGTACACAGTTTCAGCAATGGTATTATCCTTAAAGATAAAATAAGGAAATAACCTATAAAGCCAACAAACTTATTATTCAGTACATTCAACATTTTCAGAGGTGACTCTTAATCCTGGAGGCTTAGAATATTTGCCTTTGTTCCTGGCCTTTGTGCAGTATTATAGATAATTTTTCTAGGAAATCATGACTAAGGTTTTTGACACTTTTCTAATAACTATGCAAATGGAAAAAAAAAAACAAAAACAAAACGAGAAAACACAAATGGAGCAAGTGTATTTTAACCTTAAAAACAAACATCATATTATATATACACTAATATCTCACATTAGCTAGCATTAATTACTGCTTTCCGCTAAGTTTCAGTGGTAATGGCAGTAATATTCTAAGACTCTGTATGACTCTTAAGTGTGTGTAGTGTAAATAGGAGAGTAACTAACAAAGAAAACAGATTAGAAATATATTTATTTTTAGAAAGATATATTTTATTCATGCAAATAAATATGTTGGTTTTTAACTTTGCTCTTATTTACAAGCTTGTTCGAAGAAGAGATAATGTCATATGTGCCGCCACATGCCTTACTTCATCCTAGTTATTGCCAGTCCCCAAGAGGATCGCCAGTGTCCTCACCCCAGAACTCTCCAGGTAAGCTGCTGAGGCATAGGGTCCACAAGAAACCATTGCTTATATTAAGTAAAGCAGTTCTAGATTAGTAAAATCAGTGTCATGCTCCCAGAAGTCTGAGAGGAGAGGCAATAAATTTTTTTTTTTTTTACTGTAATCTTTTGTTTGTTTTCCAAATTGCGTTTCATAGCAACCTAAAACCGAGCATTTGATAATTCTATCCTAACATGTTGCCCTTTGCAGCTCCCAGCTTTTAGTTAGATGAGCTGAGGCAGTGAGCTTGTAATTGCTGTCATTCTCCACTGCAGTATTTTCATAATGATGATATCTGTTAAATATTGCAGTAGAGCCAGTCCCATAATTAAGTTTATGTTATGCTGCATATAATGACTTCCCACCTTTCTGAAAATCCAAGCTCTGTAGCTCCGGCAACAACAAAGACCTAGTCCTATTTTTGAGCAAAACCAGCCAGTGTGATTGAATTTGACTATCAAACATGAACCTTTGCCTTGGGCTTGCAGGATGTTCTGCCAGTAGAAAAGATTGGTGTATTTCAGCTTCAGAGTTTGTGACTTTGTTCTGACTTGTAAAAATACGTAAACTTGTTCTTCACTGATGTGAAACAACCAACTGACTGCTAATGCCAAGATCTCAATGTCTAGAAAATTAAAAACATGAGATCTAGTAAGTATAAACTGAAATGCCACTGTTTGTGGGATAGTAAATAATAATAAGTTTATGAAAAGCCATATTGCTGTCCATTAACACGAGGTCAAGAGAGAGTATCTTGCAGCTGTCTGGAAGTGCACATGTCAGAATGGAATGAAATCAACATTTCATGTATTAACTAATTCTGTTGCTAATAAAAACTAAACTATTTCAAATATAACAAATTTCATTTCACCTCTGAAGACCAAGTACAGTAACATGAAATTCACAAATGGCAATATTCTTAGACTTCTCAAGAATATGATAGCAGGTAAATTGAATAAAATCGCTACAATTTATCAGATGACTCCTAAAAATTAGAGAAAAATACAGATAACATTTGGGACACAACTAACCCTGGATACTTCCAGACTATAAGAACATTTCACCAGCAACAGTATTGTGGTTTTTATGTGCATTTCCCTGTCCACAGTCATTAGGACAAAAAACTATACTTTCTCAGGCAGCCAGACTAAAAGGACATAAAAATGTTCTTTTAGTTTGTCCTTCTACTGGGCATAGGACCTCTGTAAAGACCAATTTAGAGAAACTCTCCTAAGATACTAATGATTTTATGGCATTCTACCATAATTATATAATAGGTATATTTGATGTTTTTGATGCATAGATGGCTTAACTGGAACTGTTTCCCTTCATTGCAAAGAAAGTAAGAATGAAAATCTGCGCGTATGCATCTTACTTTCAATTGCAAATCTGGCAGTCTCTTATGGAGTAAAAATAGTTTTTGTTTTCAGAGTTACGATTTCTTTGTTATTAGCACATGAACCAAAGCATGCTGGCCTGAGTTTCAGTCCAACAGAGTATTTCAAAATGCTTTTAATCTTTAGCATGTGATATTCTCCTGCTACTCAAAGAAGTAGCACACAGTAAAGGATGAACAGTGATGGGTTTAGTCTAATTCTCCTTAAAATTGTAATCTCTCTTCTTTTGTGTAGAAAAAGATATAGTGACCACTGAATTTCTTTGTTTGTCTACAAGAGTGAATGTTTGTGTTGGTTTACAAATAAAGTCCTATATCTTTTTTTGATCAGAATTATAAATGACCCATGATTTCTATGGAGGCTCTGTTTTCTCATCAGCTAAACTGGCTGTGCTGTACTGCAAGAGGTTGCATAGTAAGGATCCATTGTTTAGATCAGTCACTATCAGTTGTACTTTCTCTTTTGGGGAAGATGAATAATCATGAAGCTGCTCTTTATATCTGTTTTAGAATATAATCACTTTGAAAATTGAATGTGTTTATCACATCACTTGCAACTTTTAGCTCTTCCACTAACCTCTTTTGTTCCCAAGGTGGAAGTAATCACTATAATTGCCCAGGAATTTCTTGGCATATGCATGTGATTTGTAATGAGAACTTGTCATGTGCTGTCAGAATAATGTACTGCTGATTTCTGAGCCATGAAGTAATGCATTACCAGATTTATGTTCTTTGGTATCTCAGCAATAATTTCCTTCAGGGGTTAAGTTTGGAGTAAGCTTTTGTTGCCTTTTTTAGTTACTACATTTTTATGCCTACTTTGACCCAAAGTAGAATAAACAAAGTAGGGGAAAAAAGCCAATAATTAGAAGGCTGTTTATAGTTTCAAATTTATGTAAGTTTTCTAGAGAATTCAGCTGAGTGTATGGTTAGAAACCCTCTGTGCTCTCAGTAACATAGGATAACCACTACAGGTGAATCAATGACCACGATTAGCTTTTCCAGAGGAGTCCTTCACATTGCCGTTGGTGCTCTGAGGATTCTCTGGCACTTGCTATACCTCCTGTGTGTCACTCTGAGCCTGGAACAGTTGGCAAGTGTCTTTCTGGTCAGACAGGTCTTTTGAACACCAGTGAATGGCAGTGTTAGTACTGATCCTGCCTGCAGTCTCTGCAGAGTGACTGTGTGGCTTCCTCCAGCAGCCACTTCCGCAGGATGCTCTGCTTGCCTTTCATCTCAGACCCATATGTGTTGTGGCTCCGCAAGCACACACTGAAAGGACGCACGTTCTCTCTGTCTTACAACCATGTTGTGTTATCATGTCTTCCCTCAGTGAAGTGTTTTTGTATTTGTTTAGTTTCATACAGACAGCCAAAAGAAAACTCGTGTAACAACTGATAACATTTAAAACACACGCATCTAAGCTCTTTGTTTGTATTTCTTGTGTATCGTGGACTTGTTAGTTGATCTCCAATGTAGATAAGCAGTTAGCAACCTATGTATACTGTAAGGCATGAGAAAAAAAAAATTTAACATCCTCTAGGGTTCTTGGGGGAAATATCTACACGCCCACACAGGGACGCAATTAATGTAATAAAAAAGTAGAGGTGAGAAGATGAAAGTAGCAGGGCTAGAGTTAACTAACTTCTTCGACACACTTTCTTGCAATTAAATCAATTGAAGTAATTTATCCAGAGAACCAGTGGAAGTTCTGATGGTTGTAATATTCAGAATAGATCAGGGAGAACAATTGATTTGTGTATACTGGACAAATGCAGGAGGTATGTAATATTTTTGGCAAACAGCTCTCTCCCTCAACAATGAGTTCTCAAAAGTAAACCCTCTTAGATGAGAATCACGTATGATTCTACAGTTTCAAACAAAATGTTTCACAAACTTAAAATTGGTACTATTTCCATTCTTCCTTGTACTTTCCCAAGGGGAAACTTTCACTAGGGATTTTCCAGAAGTTCTTTGACTTGGTATATGCAGCAGCAGCAGTGGATGATAGCTTTTATACTTCATTTCAGAAGTCTTGGTTTTGCAGAGAATAATAAAAACAGGTCAGAGCACGTTTATTGCAGGAGCTTTTTTGAAGGTGAGACATAAAGTGTCCTTGACAAACAAAAGCCTTTCCAGTTGATCATACTATTTTTTTTTAAACTGTCTTTTGCATTCACCTGGATTTGCTCTTTTAAGATGAGCTTTAAAAAACATGATACTGTTGGAAATGAGCAGTCAGAAAGTCTTGGATACAGAGCAGATTTGAAGATACACAGCTTTTACTCATTTGAAAGGGTGACTAAACCAAACACATACCATGCCTTTTGCTGTTCAAGAGTATTTTCAGTAGATGATAGGACATTAGGCAGTTCGTGCCACTACAGCTCATTCTTTCCTTATTGCTTCCTGCAGGTACTCAGCGTGCCAATGCCCGAGCTCCAGCTCCTTACAAAAGAGATTTTGAAGCCAAGCTGAGAAACTTTTACAGGAAGTTGGAGACTAAAGGATATGGACAAGGCCCAGGGAAATTGAAGTATGTTGAAGAATCTCATGAAACTGGATTTGTAGCTCAGGCAGCTTGCCTTGCCTTTCCTTGCACATCTGCAAGCTTCTTCCTATTAGAAAGAATGCAGACATTATGGTTACCCTTGCACTTCTGGAAATGTAAAGCCTGTCATAAGATATTTAATGACAGTGGAAGATACAGCAAGATCTGAACAGTTCTTTGCTGTATCGACTCTAACTATAGTTTTATATGAACAATATTATTCACGTGGTAATAAGAAGTGCTTTGGAAAAAGGGATGCAGAAGAGGAGACTTCTGAACTCTTCCATCACGCAGTTGCTGACATATAAATAATTATGTTTTCCCATTTTTTTTCTGTTGGGATAATTAGATGTGCTTATCTTTTGTACAGAGTTGCCAGTACCAAAGTACTCTTTGGTAAAGAGGTCTTCTCTTACGAGTTGTTTTGAGTCTTTAAATACTCTTTAAAGAGGACTGATATTATTACTCAGTTCCAAAGATCACCTTAGAGAACTGCTGATATTTTTAAGTTCAGCATTCTGAATGTTGGTTGAAGTCTTTCCTCTTCTGTTTAGTTGGTAATACAACAGATCACACACTGTTTCATTAGGGATCATCATCATCAGAGATACTTTAGTTTTGTAAATCACCGAGTCTTGTGTCAGGTAAAAACTTGCATAGTTTAGGCAAATCAAAATCAACTGTAATGAGAAAGTGCCCTTCCTCCCAAACAAGTGAACGTCCCTTCACGATGAGGAACTAGAACTTTTTGAAACCATTTTTTCTGTTAGAATGAGGGGTACATTTTCTCCAGCCAGTCACTTACATTTTGCAGGAATTTATGCAGAGCTCAGACTTTGTTTATGTGACCTTGTTAGAAAATTTCTACGACTGAAATGGAGTTTAAGTGGTGTTGTTTAGGTAATCTTAGAAGTCAAACATAATTTTCCTATAATGTAATTAAGTCAAACTTAAAGATTTGTCTATGAAGATTTTGTCATGAATATGTGGGTAAGTAGCGGGTAAAAGAGAATGTTGTTGGTTACCTGTAAGATCTATTCTTGCACTTTTTTCCTGATGCATTTGCCATCACACTGGCTTTTTTTTAAAGCAGAAAAACAGCTTGGCTTTGAACAGTTTGCCCTGGGTTCCCAAGCACGTGCTGACCTGCTCCTTTCTTTCAAACCACAGCTCCAGCAGTTTTCCTACTGCCTGGGTTTTCCTGTTGCACTTGCCCTTTCCTGGCTTCCTCCTCTCCACTTGTATGTCCTCTTCAGGCTGGCACACTGCAGCCACTGATTGCTGCATGAGCAGTAAGACCAGCAAGGGCCTTGCAAGATGGCATGTGGAGGGGCAGGTTGCCTCTGTGTGGGGCACAGCTTCAAGCTTGGGTCTGACTGAGTGATCAAACACATGCATGAGACAGTTATTTGAATATAAGACAAGCCAAGTTTCAGGAAACTAATTAAACACAGTTAGTTCTTTGGCAAAGGATGAAATGTTTAAGTAAGTAGGATTCTTTCACCTCTTATTTCAGATCTTTGTGGTGTCTTCTTGATTTCACAATTTTTCAACTAAAAGATATGGTGTGTTTTTATAAGCGATGCCTCAATCTGGTTTTGGACAAACTAATTATTTCTAGTCTTGTCGTCCTATCACACGTACACTGGGGATAATGTTATTATTTGGTGACTTTCACACAGCTTTATCTTTTGCCTTGTTATGAGATTGATTTCTACTTAAAGAGTTAGATTCTTGTGTACAGTAAAACTAATTTAGAGGCCCAGCCTTGCAAAAGAATTGTAGACTTACTGAAAATGCTAATTTCAGGATTTCTGCCATTGTGGCCTTAATGTAAGAAAGAAATAGGGAGGAAAAATCAAAACAACACTTCTTTGTACAAGACATATTGCTGAAATCTAAAGTAGATGCTTCAGGGTTCTAATAGGCAGAAGCTGCCTGATGTGGATCAAATTATCCAGCAAAATGGGTATCAGTGCTCTAGTAAGTCACCTTATACCTTGTTGTGTAAGTAGATGTTTCCAAGTGTGGTTCATATTCATGGCTTACTATTACTTATATTGTTTTGCTTTTCAGGTTAATAATCAGGAGAGACCACTTGCTTGAAGATGCCTTTAACCAGATTATGGGTTACTCGAGAAAAGACTTGCAGAGAAATAAACTCTATGTCACATTTGTTGGAGAAGAAGGGTAAGTAGAACAGGGAAGTAAATGTAATCTCAAAACTGTCTTGCAGCTGTGCTGTTTCGCTGAAGTTTTTGTGGTCTAGAATGAAAAGAGGAAGGATTGTGGGCAGGAAATGCCACATATACAAGCCTAGAACATACAGCTGTTCAGGATGACTTTTTTTGGCCTTGTGAAATATAATGCATCCTGCCTTTGCAGAAGTAATACATGTGTTTATGTGAATTTTCACAATAGTTAATGTGTGTTTCAGAGTGTTGCTGGGAAAGCAAAGAGAAAAACAAACTGCTTTCTTGTGTTATTCATATTTCTTTTCTGTCAGTGCTGTTATTGTATCTCTGGTGCCTGTTGAAAGACAGCTGCCATTTGCTGGAGTGAGTATGCTTCCAGAATAGGCTAGGTGCTTAATGCCTTACTGCTTTCTTAGGCAATGGGAGCTGAAAGCCCTCACTGCTGCAGGAGGTTTTCGTCTTTCTAGGCCAGGATCTGCATCACAAATAGAAGCAATTAGGCTGTTGCCGGTTGTCAAATAAACACAGATATTCCTGACATTACAGTCACTTCAGAGAATGCTCTGTCTATCTCTGATGAAAATCTGACGTTTTACAGATTGTGAGGTGCACACTACTAGGCAAGAAGAGATTAGGTTTTCTTTGCAAGTGTTAAGTGGAACAATGTACTATTTACCTGTTTGTTTTTTGTTTGTTTGTTTTTGTCTCTTACTTTGTATCCCCTTTGTCTGCTCTTAAAACCTTTTGCACTAGGCACAAATATTTTTGTGGATACATTTCATGGATGTTTTTCTGAAGAAGTTCAAAGTTTTGTTCTCTGCTATTTAGGAAAATGCAGCACACAGCTCTTGGAATGCTGTAGTACACGCTATTGCCAAGCGATGTGTGAACCTTTAAAATAGATACGTTATTATAGAGATATCGCATACAAGATTAGATTACTTTGAAAACTGTTTAAAGTTTACCCTAAACTACTTGCTGCTAATAAAGACCTGGTGAAGTTTTAAAATGTTGACAGGTGAGAACCAAGTGCGGACTTGTTCATATAAATAATATCACTATGCTGTCTGAGGAAAAACTCAGAACTGGAATGACAAGGCTGATGAAGGATGAGATTACACTGTATTGACAGAGCAGGGTGGGGATGCAGGAGCGAGGTCTGTCTTACACAGCCCTACTAGCCTTCACTTCTGCAGCTACAGCCTCGACTCAGATTTAAAAATGAAAAGGAGAATTTGAAAATCATACATGAAATAGAGATTGATCCAGATAGACTGTCTCCTTTCATCAGACTTCGGGCGTTTGCATTTATCACTTAGTACAGCAAAGTGAAGAGTGACCTGGAAATAGAGGTGATACATGCTGTTTCCACTATAACTAGCTTTAAACACAACTCTCTTCTTAATGGAAAAGAATTAGTTAATTAAGAATAAATTAAAATGACGCCAATTCTCAATTTACAAATCTGTCCTGTGAATGAAGGAAGGATATGTGCAAATAGTATTGTTTCATCAGAGATGGTGCAAGAATATCTATCACATTGAACTGTTCATTTGTCTAGGTGTAGAAAGACAGGTCAGGGTGGAGGAGACAAGGAAAAATTCTGAAGGCGAGTCTTTTCCTATTTGTTTCTCCTTTTTTTTTTTTTTTCTAAGAAAATTCATTGCAAGTTTGCTGTTGCATTGCTTTTCCTTTTGGCAGAAAAGTGTAAGACTTAAAGTAATGGGAAATACAATCCTCACTGATTAAAACATTCTGAGTAACTTTTGTTGGTGTATATATTAGTGAGTGACACAGACAGTTAATTACCATTCATACAATTTTTTTTAAGTCTCATGTTTGCTATTTTCTTTGAGCCTTCAGTTTCTACTGTCGTGTAACTATGATGCTAGTTTAATGTTTTTTGTGTTCATACCTAATTTGGAGAAAGTGAAGAAAATTTTTATGCAAAGAATATGATTTCTTAAAGTTATTTTCCCTAAGTTCTATGAACTATTAGCAGAAGCTGGTTTGTGTTTATAGTGATAAATCTGAAATATTAATGGCGCTTCCCAGGAGACATGAGTCACGTTGCCAACAACATATTTCTCTGCTCCTGAATACCCAAATGCCCTACAGTTGCAGCTGCTGTGCGGTTGCATACCTCTTGTATGAAGTTTTCTCACCCTTGTGCCAAGCCTTTAATTGTGGGATAAATCTGACTGACAGTGCAGGACTCTCATGATTGATTTATTTAACATGACTCACAGTAACACCGAGTACAAAGGGAGCTGTATGCAATGGCTGATAGTCAGGCATACAGTTTCTGCTCCATCTTCAGTTTTCATAGTGAGTCTAATTATTCCAGAAGTTTGTAAGAGTCTTCCAGACAACCCTTTCTTGATCTGGTATTTGTGCCAAGATTAAGATCCAACAGTTGTCCACAATATCACACTGTTATTTTTTCCTGCAAACTGAGGATGGAATCTGCCCTTTTTGCCAGGGTAAGAATCTGTTTCAGTACTTTGCTTCTGAAGCTTAGCAGAAGCTAAGTGCTTCCAAATGACTGAAGGGAAAATATTTTTCCTTCAACAGAAGAAAGAGGCTTTGTCCTCAACTTGATAATGGTACCTAGCTCTTATTTTCCTGACAGCATCATCCTCACAAAGAACTCTCATCTGTGTCTATTTTCTGTTAAAGTTCAAGAGCCAAAACATTAAGTAGCAGGAGTCCTATGAGAAAGCTGACTTTCTCTGTGATGCTTTTGTCTGTGTGGTGTCTAGTACTAACACAAGACCTTCATAAAAGTCAAGTATAAAATTTTCAAGCTATAGAAAATCTATTTGTTAGGACTATAGCAACCTCTGCTCCCCACAAGAAAATCTCTAGTATTCTACCTCTACCAAAGCATTAACTTTGTACTTAACTCATTTTACTGATGCCTGCAGCATAATGTCAAAACTCAGTCTTAGTGCTTTGTCAGCAGTGAGTTTGTTTATGTTTCAAGAAGAGGTTATTTAAATTCCTTGTTCATTAGTGCTGGAATCTTGAAATAGCAAAAAAAAAACAAAGCGAAAAAAACCCCAACCAACCAACAAAAACAAAGGAAATGCACTCTCCAAAAGACATTTAAATGCACTCCACTTTGGAAGACAGACAAGAAAATTTAGACCAAGAAAGAGAAATCACTTAAGAAATATCAGATTATATTACTAAGAAAAACAGAAATATCATCCTTCAAACTGTCCTTTTATAAGTCTTCATGGACAAAATATGACCATTTTCCATTTTTGTTCTAAATTTGTTAGATGCAGATAGGTCTAATGTTATCTCTTTTCATGTTTCCTCTCCTTCCCCTCAGACTTCACCTCCATTTATTTGGTTATATTCTCATGGGGGAAAAAAAAAAATTACAGCTGGAGCCAAAAATTTTGATGTAGAGCATTTCCTTCCAGTCTTCCAAGTCATTCCATTTCTGAAGATCCTCATCAGGACTTCACATCCCTTGGCATTAAGCAATCTGCTGGATAATGGTTCTGGTTAAAATCTTATTCTTAAGAAATGTAAATTCAAAAAAGCACACAATAGACACTGTATAGTAATGTCAAGTTTCTTTTTAAAGGTTGGACTACAGTGGACCTTCAAGAGAATTTTTTTTCCTGGTGTCTAGAGAGCTCTTCAATCCATATTATGGTTTATTTGAATATTCAGCCAACGATACCTATACAGTACAAATAAGTCCCATGTCTGCTTTTGTAGACAATCACCATGAGTGGTAAGAATTATTTGTTTTCAGATGTCTTTGTATTTTCTGCGTTTCCCATTTGTAGAGAATGCTTATATTTGCTCAGACATATAGAACATAATTGGAACTTTTTAACCAGCAGGAAAGTAATTGCATTTCTATACAATTTCCTCATTTTGTTTTCTCTCATGGTGGTTTTAAATGATCTTATTTCTCACAAGGTCAGCAGCAGTGTGGTTTGGAACATGTATCATGGGATTATCTCACAGCACAACATTCTGTGCTTCTTGTACTTCAGCAGTCAAATCATGAAATCCAAATTAACTCCTTGTGCATTAAAAAAAGAAAGAAATCTTGTCTTGTTGTCAACTAAGAATATTAAGGGGGATTTCAAGCAGGTGTTAATGTATATTTGTTTATCTGCTGGAGGTATCTTAATTAAATGGGAAGACTGATGGTTACATAGCTCTTAAGCAAAGACTGTACTATGTGTACTCGTACCACTAAAATAGTTGGCAAGGATTATTTTAATCTCTTTTTTGCACTTATAAGACAGTTCAAATCACAACATCTCTGAAAGTTTATAAAGGTTTTCTGTAAATATCAGCAGACAATTCTGTTACGTATGTAGTTAGAGTACAGTAATAGTGGAGTGGCAACTGCTCATCTGTGTAGGACAGAGAGATACTGGGCTCTTATTTGCTGGAAACCATTTGTGATGAGTGAATATCTGAGAAGAATCTTAATTATTAGTTTTGAAAATAAATAGAAAGTTAAATGTTGACTGTGTCCAGTTAGCTGAAGCAGCCTTCCTGTTGAACTCCAGTTCGGCAGCAATAAATGGCATGTGAGAAAAACAGAACAGTCTGGTGTTAGGAAGCTTCTGCCAGCACTTTGTATTTATCCCTGGCTTCTGCAGTGAAAGATCAGAGACCTTGTCTGGGGTGATGGAGGTGTTACCTCACTCTTTTTTCTTGGGCGTGCTGGTGCCAGTGATAGCACTGCTCTTACACAGCCTTGGGGGGTTTTGGAAAGTGCATCTGTGACAAGAAGTTATACACAGAAGGATAAAGCTCTGTGTGTTACATCTTGCAGAATTTGTGTACAGGCAGGTATAATAAAGCCTTAATCTTTCAAAGTAAAGCGTGGCTCAGCATGCATAAAGTTTAAGAAAAAAATGAACATCTTAACTTAAAACTAGTTTCAAAGATCTGCAGGATTTTTCACGATAGATCATAATTCTCACAAGCAGATTTGCCAAGACACTCCTAATATTATGTCATGACCTCAAGTCTATCCAACTCCCCCAGCCCTCCTTACATACACACCAAAATGAAGACAACAGGTAAAAAGAGAGGGGGAAGATGACTGTGATCACACTGACATGAGGCACTGGCTTAAAAAAAATAAATGAATTAAAATAAAAAGCTTCCAGCACTGCATGCATAGGTCCATCATCACCAGTCAGAAGACGGAGCAAAAAACCATTGTATGCAGAAACACAGTAACAAGTGTCAGTCTGGGGAAGTGTAGGAACCTTCAGCCTCTCAGTGGCACAAGAACAAGTTAATCACAGACAAGGTGTGAAAAGAGAACAAACAATTACTATCATTTCGTTAGGTATCTTATAAAGAGCAGAGGTAGATACTTAGGTATCTGAGGGATTTTCCACACTCTGCAAACTTGCATTTTTTTTTTCTTTGCTCTTTTGAGAACGTAAAAGAAACAGGGAAAAAAAAAAAGAAGAGAAGAAAAGAAAAAAGAAAAAAACAGCACAGTTTAGACATAGCTATCTGTCTTAAAAATGCTGTTTGGAAGTATAAGTGAGTCTTGATGACAAAGCAGTGTGCAAACCACAAAGTCTCAGTGCAGTGATCACAACTCTTTGCCTTTCAGGTTCAGGTTTAGTGGTCGAATCCTCGGTCTTGCTCTGATACACCAGTATTTGCTAGATGCCTTCTTTACAAGACCCTTTTATAAAGCCCTCCTCCGAATGTGAGTAGAATTGTTCTGCCTTCTTTTTGGTTTGCTTCCTTGCCCATGGACAGTTCCTTTTTGTGCATGATATCATATCCTCAAAATGACAGGCCATTACATACAGTTCAGTCACTTCATTTTAATCCAGCATTTTTTAAAGAAGGTTTCTTGTTGCTGATTATGGTGTTAGCCCATTACCTAATAAGTTGGAATGCTCTTTGTACTAATAACTTGGAATGCACTTCATACTAATTTTGTACTCATCTGTATAATTTGTTTTAGCAGTATTATCAGCTTTCTTTATAAAATCCTACATTTGAGTTAGTAGAATGAAATGCTGTGGTTTTGTTCTAGATATTAATAGAGATGTTATTCATTTGTCTAGCAATGACTCATAAGATAGGATGTGAATCACTTCATAACTTAGGCTGCAAGACTTGCATTCTCTGATTGCTGGCAATATCCATTTTGAGGAACTTTACTCTGATATACTTCAGACTGGATTTCTGGATTTTCAGAACTGCTACTGCTGTTCTGGCTTAAACAATGTGGGCTGCGCTTGCCCAGCATGTCTGGAAGTTAAGGCCTAATGAACTTAAGGCATTTCAGTTTTTGTCCTCAGTTTCAAAGCTATTATGAAGAAGCCTGGAAGTATATCATAGAATCGTAGAACCTTTTGAGTAGGAAGGGACACTTAAAGGTCATGTGGTCCAAATCCCCTGCAACGAACCGGGACACTTGTGTTAGATGAGGTTGCTTAGAGCCTGGATCAGCCTGACACTGTCAGGATGTCTCCAAAGGCATGTTTCTTCAGAACATCGTATATTTTAATAGTAAGGGGTAATGCATTCACTCCTATTGCATGTGTATTTTTAAAATTCCTATGTGCTAACAGTATCTTTTTAATGAGGATGAGGACTTGCCCCAAATGGACTTTAATAATAATATTGTATAACTACCAAGTTAAATTGATTGTTTAACTTTGTGGTTCTCTGAACATTTAAGTGAAAGATGACCACATGACTGCTTTTGTATACAGCCTGTTTTGTGCAGTTTCCCCATCACAGCCATAGGTCTTTGCTTGCCACAGAACTCAGGAGCCGTCCAAACTACCTCTGCAGATGGAGCATTGTGCCCAATCCATCTGCTTTGATGAAGGGACTGTTACTGCAGGGTGATACTGGAAGTACACTTGAGCATCCAGTATAAGTACAGGATATATTGCTGACTTTTTACACGCCCAAGAATGGAAGCAGGCAGGAAACCCTACAGTTTACATATGATTAGCCTCATTATGCTATTTCACAGCACTAATTATTACCCAGAATTAAGAAGAATTGCAGAATTTGCTGTTCATGTTAAATACTATCAGAAGCTCATGTGTTCAAATCTTGGAAAAGAATAACTGTTAAAGATGGCAAGGACAGTTGGCTTATGGGTTGGATTTGTAAAAGAAGGGCCAGGCGTGGAGAAAAATGGCAGAAGTTAAAGAAAAAAAAAAGCTACTTTTGTGGTTAAGAAGATGATGTAAACTGACTTCTTTGCATAGTGAAGAGACGAGAGGACCAGAAGCGAAAAGGATAGTAGTTATTTCTTACTAAAAACTTACAGTTTCCTCTCTGATTTGAAGTACTTGTCTCTTCAGTGTATATATTTTCATAATTTCAAAATGTTCTTTACAGAAAATGTGAGATGGATTCACCTTAAGCTTGAAAAGCAAGCGAATAAATTTTGGGGGCTTTGTAAATGCATCAAATCAGTTTGAGCTATACAGTACTGCTATTGTTAGGTAAATAAAGGGAGATTTGAAATAGCATCTTCGTTATTCTGTTCATGTTTCACATAGCTGACGTTACTCTCAGTCTGTTTTGCAGGACTGTTCTGAGTTTGGCTGCTGAGCACACACTACTGCTGTCATCTGTATTTGTGTGTTTTGTTTATTTTAGACTCTGTGATCTGAGTGACTTGGAATATCTCGATGAGGAGTTTCACCAGAGTTTGCAGTGGATGAAAGACAATGATATACATGATATCCTGGATCTCACATTTACTGTAAACGAAGAAGTTTTTGGGCAGGTGTGCAAGATTCCTTATTTCTTTTTCTTTCTTCTTTGTATTCTACTCCTAGATATGCATTTACTTGGACAGAAAAATGGCTGTCATTCCATGCTGATTTGAGCTATGAAGTTCTGTTTGATGAAAACAATGTTGAAATTTCAAGAATAGTTATTATTTTGAATTGTCAAACGTGTGTTTCTGGTTAAGGAGATTTTCTGGAAACCATCTGAAATATCAACATTTTCGATGGCTCTGTTGGAGGTAGTTTCCCTAAATTTAATGCAATAGAGTTAGCATTCAAAGGCATTGCAACATCTTTGTTGACATATTACTTAGACTTCACTACTTTAATCCTTGTAAAGATTTGTTTTTTCTTTTTGAACTTATTCTTACTTTGCACTAAATATAATTTAATAAAAACAAAGAAAAAATTTATTGTGTTCCCTTATTTCACACGTTCCAATTTGCTACAGTGAGTCTTTGCTAATGCTTTTGAGAAATTATTCAACTTAAAGGTTTAAATTGCTGTAATTGTTTATTTGGTCTTAATAATACTGTGATTGTTTTCTTCTAAGATCACAGAACGGGAATTAAAGCCAGGGGGTGCCAACATTCCAGTCACAGAAAAAAACAAGAAAGAATATATAGAAAGAATGGTAAAATGGAGAATTGAGAGAGGAGTTGTACAACAGACAGAGAGTCTAGTTCGTGGTTTCTATGAGGTAAATAAATCTGAGCTGAAATTTACTTTCTTTTTTATTCTCCTTAAATATTTTTCTCCTCGTATACATTTCCCAAATAAGTAGCCTCAAAAAGCTGGTGCTTGTATAATCAGAAGTGCCCTCACAGATATCTCTGTGTGTGTGCAAAATCAATGCTAGTTACTGACTTAAATTCTATGGTCACATAACTTTTTAAAACTGTGAGGTACTTCTGATCATTGTTTGTATGATAAGCAGTGCTAAAGTGAGCTGTCTGTTTCTGCTTTGTGGTTTTTAGTGCATGCTTTACTCAGCATAACATAGCTGAGTGTATTTCAAGTAATTTATATCTTACTTACCTTATCACAAACAATTGAATTGGACATATTGAACTTCATTTGTCCTGAAATAATTCAGTATTATTTGTCAGTGAGTTTCTGCCCCAGGAACTGTGGTCCTCTACTGCAGCTGTTTGAGACTGCAGCTTTAGAAAAAAAGTCCATGTATTTGGCTTTAAAAAGAAAAACAAATATTTCTATCTATTCATGAGACAAATGTTACCTGATAAATGTCTGAGATGAGCCTTTTTCTTTCACAGGTGGTTGATGCAAGACTTGTGTCTGTATTTGATGCAAGAGAACTGGAACTGGTTATAGCTGGAACAGCAGAAATTGACTTGAGTGACTGGAGAAATAATACAGAATATAGAGGAGGTAGCATCGGTTTTTATTTGTACATTGACTATACAGGGGAATTTGAAATTACCCAGTTTCTAAGACACTAATGTATTATCCTGTGAGATACACCTTCAGTATCTTCAACATCTTCTTTATTTCTCTGGTTCAGTTTTCATTAGGAGAAGTTTTTTTGTCCATTTTGGTTTGCTTCATTGCTTCCCCTTGCAGCCCTCCCCTTTACCATTTTTGTTGGACAGCATCGAAGAGCACAATTCTCTGTACAGTACTGTATGTCTGTATTCAGTCGCACACTACCAAATCACCACCCGGACACCAGAGACAAATAGAAAAAGTACCCATTCTTAGTAGGGCCTACCTCCTTTAAACTCTTTCTTCCTTCAAGATTCAAGAAATAATGCCAGTGACTGAAGTCTGGTTGTTAAGAACTGTAAAAAGCATTGGGAGATTTGGGAAATGTTGCAGTTTTAAATACATAAATACCAAAGCATTGGAATATTTCAAGAATTGGCATTTGTATTAGTGATGGAAATGAAAGGCAAGCATGCAAAAGAGATTTAATTTCTTTTTTTCATTGTAAATTGATTCCCTAAGATCTGTGAATATTTCAGGAGGTGCTTTCTATCATCTGCCTTTTGATGCAGGTGGTTAAGAAATGCTGCATTATAGTGACAAGGGCCAAATTATAAATGACTTATTTGCTGTCCTCCCAACCACTTTTGTAGCATTAAAACTATAAAGTGTCATCTTGTTTTAACAGGTTATCATGACAATCACATTGTAATTCGGTGGTTCTGGGCTGCTGTGGAAAGATTCAACAATGAACAACGACTAAGACTTTTGCAGGTAGGAAATTAACTCTTCTGAATAGAAATTGTTTGCATCTCTAAAATTGTATGCTTAACTAGTTTTACCTGGGTTTATGATTTTTAAATAATTTAAATCATTTTAATAACAATGATGCTATTAATCTGAACAGCATCAGCAACTCGTAACAATTTTAAGTGGCTGAAGCTCACAGTCTGTATTCTTGTTTAAATTTACATCCGATCACTGAGTTACTCATACGAGTAGAATGATGGAATATTTAGCTATTTAAGCACTTTGCTTCAGAATGTGGTCCTTTTCTTGTAGTACTTACTGCTGTTTATAATGATACTGAAATGCACAGGGCCAAAAAGGACTTACACAAAGCCATTACCTTATGTGATTATTTTTTCTTAGTTCCTCCTCGTAAAGAATAAAAACAGCAGGAAAAAAAAAGACTTATGCCTAAGCTAAAATAACTTGATATTAATAGTATTTTATTTTACAGTAGTTATGTAGGATAATTACCCTTAACCTGGCTTTCAGAGAGAATCCTTTGAAGTAAATTAATCTGGGAAGTTGTCTCTTCTGGAGCCCTATCAGGAAACAGTCTGTTTTCCTTCATCCTGCATTTAAAGTAGCATTTATTACTTGTGTCTCACAAATTTCCTTATTTTGCAAATGCTTTTACATAAGCATTTGGGCTTCAGTGAGTATGCTGATATAAATAAATTCCTAACCTGCACCATCTGTGTATCCAGTATTCTTGATCCTTTGTTTGTGCTGGCAGTTTGTTACAGGCACTTCCAGCATACCTTATGAAGGGTTTGCGTCTCTAAGGGGGAGCAATGGGCCGAGAAGGTTCTGCGTAGAGAAATGGGGGAAGATCACTGCCCTTCCAAGGTACAACCATGCGTACAAATTGCATTAGAGATGTTAATAGTAGAGTTACTTCGTAATATTAGTTACTGAGATGACAGGTAAAAAAAGCTTTATGTGAATAAGCAAGCATGCTTTACCTTACACGAGAACTTCCATCCTCATTATTCCACCATCATGCATTTTTCTTTGAAATCCATGTTTTTTTCCTCATATAATGGACAGGGCAACATATGTAGCTGATATCTGTATTTGAATGCTTTTTTGGATGGGAAATTATATTGGAATGATAATCAGTTGTATTTTTTATTTTGTTATACTTTGTTTGATTAAATGTGCAATTATTTACTTCCTGAATGTTGCAAGGTGGCTCTCCAATACAGGAAGGGTATCTGTGATCAACAACCCTTAGGTGCTTCCTCCAGCTAAATGTCAGAGACAGGGATATCTCTTGGGTTAGCTTCTGCCTGCAGGACCACTTGAACCACACTTTTAAAGTCAAAGAAACAGAGATGGCACTGTGAGATCCACAGACACAGCAGGATGCCTTTAAACAGCCCATCTTACCAGCTTACCTTACAAGCAGATTCTGGAAATGAGTATTTCAAAACAACTCCTTGATAACTTTTGGGGGCTTATTAATACCTTGTAGTCAGCTAAGCCTACTCTAAAATTTATTATGACCTCTGAACTAGTTTTGATTATATTTAAAAAGAAAAAGCATTAATTTTCTTTTAAAATTATCTGTGACTTCAAAATCATATTACTTTTGTTTTAAGTTTAAGTAAGAAAATGGATTGTAGGAGCCTATCTCTGTATTTTCATATACTGAAATTCCTGGTGTTAACAAACGCAGACTGCAGTCTGGAAAAGGTCAGGACATGCCTGAACAGGATGATCAGAATTTCCTCTGAAAAGGTTATGCAGAGTTCTAATTGTAATGAACAGCAGAATTAAACTACTTCCTGTAGAGCAACGTGGAGCAATCTGTTAAACTACTGCATTCTGTTCAGCTAGTAAGGGGGAAGTGCCAGCTCCTCAAATTTAGGGGAATCATGAACTTGAAGTTTAATATGATCCTGTTGCTTAGTGAAAATTATATTTCTGTCTCTGTGGGTAGCCTTTAACATACTCATACAAATGTGAGTATTAAAATAACCCAGCACCAGAAGTCATTTGTTTACTGCAAATGACAAACATCTGCAGTTGTTGTGAGCTGGCAATTCCTGACATTCATGTGTAGAACTTTGGTCTCATAAAAAAATAAATGATCTTCCACTCTTACGCTTTAGTGGACTAAGTCCTCAGCAGAAGGCTGTATTTGCATTTTTAAATGTCTTATTCCTGTGTACAGTTGTAGCTTCAGCCTGAGTCTCACCAGCTTCAGACTTAGTGTGCAAACACCAAGTAGTACTGGCTGGAAGGTAAGACATTGTTAAGAATGACACTGAATAGCAAACTCTGAAGAGGTTTCCAAACAAGCCCTGTCTGTAAACACATTGCTGGATCTCCTGAGAATGCAGCACTAAGACTCTTTGGGTCTTGCTGATTCTCAGATAACAAATGCATTTGTGTTCAGGCACCATCGCTAACTTGCAGCAGTGTTACACCTTGCAAAGTGCCCTTTTCATTTCAGTGGGAGTGCTTGCAAACTCAGGTAATGCTTGGCATGAGGATGGCAAAAGCTAGGATTCAACAGGTCAGTGGATTTTTTTCTTCTATATCTAAGAGAAGTACAGCACAGCTAAAAGCACACACAATAACCCATCCCCATCTCTTCTTTGTTATTTTGCAACATAGAAGGCAACTGATAAAGTTACCTAGGTATATGGATGTAGTCTAAGTGACTGTGAACATATACTCAAAAGTATTTGTTCAATGTTTATGTAATTTACACTTTTCTGATTGCTGTGTAATCAGTTCTGCTGGATCAAAATAGTGAGATTTCTGTGAGGCATATCAGGTTCACAGAATCAGAGTTTGGAAAGGACCTCAAGAGATCAATTCCAAACCCCTGCTAAAGCAGGTACCCTACAGTAGGTTGCACAGGTAAGCATCCAACCAGATCTTGAATATCTCCAGAAAAGGAGACTCCACAAACTCTCTGGGCAGGCTGTTCCAGTGCTCTGTCATCCTTACTATAAAGTTATTCTGCATGTTAGTATGGAACTTCCTTTGTTCATGTTTTAGGCTGTTACTCCTTGTCTTATCACTGCATACTACCAAGAAGAGCCTGGCCTTATTCATTTGGCTCCCACCTCCCTTTAGTTATTTATAAACATTTGTCAGATTCTTTCTTAGTCTTCTTTTCCCCGGGCTGAACAGACCCAGGTTACTCAGCCTTTCCTCGTAGGGGAAGTGCTCCAGTTGCTTTATCATCATCTTCAGCCCCATCACTCACAGATACAGCTTGGGCAAAAAATGGCTTGAGAGCAGCCCTGAGGAGAAGTATTTGTGAGTGTCGGTTGATGAAAGATTCAGTATGAACCAGCTATGTGCACTTGCAGCCCAGAAGACCAACTGTCCTGGATTGCATCAAGGGAGGTGTGACCAGCAGGTGTGAGTCGAGCTTGGACATCTAGTTTCCACGTGGTTTGAGGTGCAGGAGTGGTAAAATGCTGTACAGGGGAATAATCAAACAAACAAACAAATAACCTTTCTTCCTGAAGCCTTAATAAGTTTCTTGTGAGGGTGAGAAACACATACATTCCCCAGCAGACCAAGATGTGAAGTTTTTGTCTCTNTATATATATATATAAAGTGATCGAATATTTGGTGTTTCAACCTGTTTGTAACGACAGCATGGCCTTTACTGTGTATACATTTCTTCAACCTGATATATTTATGACACTGTAAGGCTGCTGAGTTTCCCCTTCACTGAGGATTTGCATTGGTCTCATGTTTTTAACAAACAGCATTAGCCCACTCATGTTCCATCCCAATAGTTGGATGCTATTTAAGTGGAGAACCACTTAAAACAGCAGTTAATACATTTGGTTCCATGGAAAGTGGCACTTCCTGGCTTAGAGAAAGCTCTTTACAGGTCTGTTGTGGGCATGGATTTCTGGGAATGGCTAGGTTGAATGAGGAGTTGCATTCACCACTGTGAGGAAGGACCATGGTCAGACATTTCATTCTCGTTACGCATTTATACTTAATATGGGCCACAAAGATTAAGGGTAGGTCACTGCAGGAAACGTTTGCCAGATTTGTTGTGTTTAAATAACTGTGAGGTGTGTTATACTGCAAAATAATAAAGTCTTGCTTTTCAGAGACCTGCCAACATACAAAAAGATCCACATCCTCAGTCTAAAATGAGGCTTTGGTAAAAAAAATTTGAAGTGGAAAAGATACCTCTTCCAGCTCCCATCATTTTTTTTCTCAAGAACCGATCAAGTTAATAGCTTTATCTATTTCACTAGAACAGGCTCATACACTGTAGTATTTTAGAAAGTATCCTTGGCCTGCCCTGAGGTCAGGCAATGATGCCCATTGTTCTACTAAGAGAAGAAACATTTATTACTTCCCTTTTTATTCCTTGTAAGAGGTCTCAAGATTCAGTTCAAAGATGGACTTTGGAAAATGAGAAAGAAACCAACCACGTGGTTTTTCTCTTAAGAAGGCAGGATGGAGTTTTATAGCTACTTGCATGGNAGATCAATTCCAAACCCCTGCTAAAGCAGGTACCCTACAGTAGGTTGCACAGGTAAGCATCCAACCAGATCTTGAATATCTCCAGAAAAGGAGACTCCACAAACTCTCTGGGCAGGCTGTTCCAGTGCTCTGTCATCCTTACTATAAAGTTATTCTGCATGTTAGTATGGAACTTCCTTTGTTCATGTTTTAGGCTGTTACTCCTTGTCTTATCACTGCATACTACCAAGAAGAGCCTGGCCTTATTCATTTGGCTCCCACCTCCCTTTAGTTATTTATAAACATTTGTCAGATTCTTTCTTAGTCTTCTTTTCCCCGGGCTGAACAGACCCAGGTTACTCAGCCTTTCCTCGTAGGGGAAGTGCTCCAGTTGCTTTATCATCATCTTCAGCCCCATCACTCACAGATACAGCTTGGGCAAAAAATGGCTTGAGAGCAGCCCTGAGGAGAAGTATTTGTGAGTGTCGGTTGATGAAAGATTCAGTATGAACCAGCTATGTGCACTTGCAGCCCAGAAGACCAACTGTCCTGGATTGCATCAAGGGAGGTGTGACCAGCAGGTGTGAGTCGAGCTTGGACATCTAGGTTCCACGTGGTTTGAGGTGCAGGAGTGGTAAAATGCTGTACAGGGGAATAATCAAACAAACAAACAAATAACCTTTCTTCCTGAAGCCTTAATAAGTTTCTTGTGAGGGTGAGAAACACATACATTCCCCAGCAGACCAAGATGTGAAGTTTTTGTCTCTTTTAATGATTTGGTTTTCCAAAGTAGGCAGTGATGTTTTCAGAATTGCCCTCAAAATTAAGATAAAACCCAATTCTCTTAATAAGTGTAAATAATATGCCAAATTGCTGTTAAACCTTTGCTAATTATATGCTATATCTTTCGTAACTTGTGGTTTTACAGCCCACACAGCATGATCCATACTTCTAATGAAGGGTTGCCAGCCCCATGCAGCAGAAGTATGTGGTTAAGCTGCAAATTGCATGAGACTCTTCCACAGTTTACTGTGATTGCTAGGCCCTTCCAGACACCTTCCTCCAATAGTCCATTTGCTGCTGGATCTAAATCAGGCCCTTTCTTCTAAGTGGAAACTTCTATAGAAAAAGAAAAATACACTGTTACTTTGTGCTTTGAAAGGCAAAACAAATGCAAAGAAAGCTTTCCTCCAAGAGCCTTAGTGGGATGGCAGAGTGAAGAAGTTGTTACTGGGCCACTGGAGTTCATGGTGGGGAAATGCTCTCTTTACTGTGAGGCATATACCAGCACTGCACTTTCAAGCATGCCATATNCGCATTTATACTTAATATGGGCCACAAAGATTAAGGGTAGGTCACTGCAGGAAACGTTTGCCAGATTTGTTGTGTTTAAATAACTGTGAGGTGTGTTATACTGCAAAATAATAAAGTCTTGCTTTTCAGAGACCTGCCAACATACAAAAAGATCCACATCCTCAGTCTAAAATGAGGCTTTGGTAAAAAAATTTGAAGTGGAAAAGATACCTCTTCCAGCTCCCATCATTTTTTTTCTCAAGAACCGATCAAGTTAATAGCTTTATCTATTTCACTAGAACAGGCTCATACACTGTAGTATTTTAGAAAGTATCCTTGGCCTGCCCTGAGGTCAGGCAATGATGCCCATTGTTCTACTAAGAGAAGAAACATTTATTACTTCCCTTTTTATTCCTTGTAAGAGGTCTCAAGATTCAGTTCAAAGATGGACTTTGGAAAATGAGAAAGAAACCAACCACGTGGTTTTTCTCTTAAGAAGGCAGGATGGAGTTTTATAGCTACTTGCATGGTTCTGTGTAATTACAAACAGTAATTCTAAAGGTCGTTGACTTGCCTGGTCAGATTCACAGATAGTGCTTGTGCTGATTTACAACTTCTTCCCAGAAGCACAATACATCCTGAGTAAACATGCAGTGAGGAGCATCCTATTTGCCTGTCCTTAATTACTAAGGGATTGTTTCCTTGAATATCTAGCATATTGTTTCATATTTCAGCAAATCTAATAACTTATGCATATTCATCGTCCTGCAATGGATTACAAATAAATTCAGGTATCATCCATATAAAAAAAATAAACAACGTATTTTAAGATACATTTAAAGCCACGGTTTCATGACAGACTACTTGAAATGTAGTATGTTACAGCACTCTTTTCTTATGCACATTTAATGGGTAAAATTTATCCCATGTCTTTTGAGCTGTAAGTATGATTCTGAATGCCTTAATGAATGCTTCTTATTGGCTTACTTTAATCAGAAAAATGTACATTAAACCTCACTACTTGTTCAGTTGGAGAAGATCATTTGAGAGAACGAAGTCTTCTTGAAAGAGCACTATTTGGCCATCTCTATGCAAGCACATATCAGTACCTCATTTCTTTTGAACTTTTAAAATAATGTTCTTCTTTACCTCCTCTTTTTCCCCTCAGGGCTCACACTTGTTTCAATCGTCTGGACCTTCCCCCTTATCCATCATTCTCTATGCTGTATGAAAAACTGTTGACAGCAGTAGAAGAGACAAGTACTTTTGGACTTGAGTGATACACAAACCACAGTGCTCTTTGAACTTTTGTGGATCTGACTTCTCAAAAAATGAATGAACATTTGTATTGGATTTCTGATTGCCATTCTGAAAATGAGTTTCCATGAAAGAGCTTATGAAGCAATTAAAAAGCATTGTGATAGTGGCAGAATTCTCTACAGTGAATTTGGAGAGTGCCTGAAGTGCAGGGAAAACCAAGTCTTGCAATCCATGCTTTTTCAGGGTGACCAAACTTCCTGTGTTTATGCTGTGAGCAGACAAGAAATGTGTGATCCCATGTTGTGGTCTCCTGGCTACTGCAGAACTGACATGTACCTGAAAACTGGATTTCACCAAAGTTGCTGAATAGAAAATACAAGTGAAAATATGAAATCATTCAGGCCCCACCTACACAGTAAATCAGTGAAAAATCATACAATGCACTTTTTTTTTTTAAGAATATTCATGAAGGTACATCACTTAATGCCATGTGTTGTAACAGCATATCCTGTACTTGATAAACCTAAGACTACGAGTGCCTGCATGGAGTGCACCCTAGAGTTCAAGTTCCTGGGACAGAAGCGAACTGGAAGGAAAGTCAGCAAAGAATGCAACAGCAATGGCTTGCATTAAGGAGGTTTGTGAAAGCGTGTTTGCCAGTGGTGTGTATGACAGAAGATGAGCTGTTGTAATGAACTGAAGAACTTAATAGGACTGACTTTATGATTTATACTGCATGGAAACTGTTTTAAGAAGAAACTAGCAATTTATCACAGCATATCAGGAAAAAAATCCTAACACAGTGACTTCTGTTTATTTTTATAGGTTCATTATATTATGTTTCTTAGAGTGTAAACAGGAGACAAGCAATCTAAAATGCTCTTTTTGTTTTTGTCACTTTCCATGCTTGAACAGACATTCTGCTAGTATTTATTCTTTAAGCACTCTCAAGGGAAAAAAATGCCTTTTATTTTTGTAAGTGTAAAAAACTCCCAAAAATATTTTGCACTGAATGTACCAAAGTTGAAGGGACATCATGATCTGACTGACAGCAAACTGCATCACTATCAAGTACCTATAAAAACACTTAGGAACCAGGCTTTCTTCATGGTGCCATGTCTATAGATATCAGGACTGTGCACATAAGTAATAATTTTATAATACTATATATAATATTGTAATATGCATTTATTTTAAATGCAGCTGGATCATTTTTTTCATGCATTGGATTACTTAATGCAGTGGAGTTTAATACAGACATTTCATATGCTCCCCACAACTTTTTATTTGTACAGCACCACAAAACACTAGCTCACACGGAAATCCACAAGTAACCTACTTCACGGTGAGCCACTGGTCATAATGCCACTGTTGCATATCAGTGAACTTCCACAAGATGTAAACTGTTCCTTAGTCTTGCATTTTCACTGATAAATAGTTTTCTTATCAAATGTTATTTGAAAGATTTTTTTATAGCCTATCAAACACTGCATGGACACCAATTTCTTTATGCTTAATTTTGCTGAAATACATGAGGCTTGCTTGCATCTATTTTTGGTACTTTCCTCCAGATGGTCTTGTGGAATGCTGGCGCAGCTGCGCACTCTTTCTTGTACAGCTGCTGCGACACAGTGCATCCACATTTTTTAAATTCCAGGAAGTTGCCCTTGGATACTGGATGACAAGAACATGAATCTAGTTTTGCATTAGCACTTGTGATAGCGCTGAAGCACAGCACACTGTTTTGTGAGAAAAGTAGCCTCTGAAGTAAACTTAACTTCCCGTTTTGGAGACTCTTGCGAGGGCATCTCAGGGAGGTATCCTGCTTGGTCCTGGGGAAGTGTTTTTGCACGGAGGTGAATGTCAGTGGAGGTGTTGTCAGCAAAGACTGCCAGTCCACCCTCCAAGTCGGAAATCTGTGTGCAGCCAGGCAGCGAAGACTGAGGAAACCCTTCAGGCTTCCTGAGCAAACATTACGTGTGCAAAGGAAAACCCAGTTGCAAAATCAGAGTGAAAGCCTTCTTTGAT
Organism: Odontophorus gujanensis; assembly: GCA_013399175.1. Lineage (NCBI taxonomy): Eukaryota > Metazoa > Chordata > Aves > Galliformes > Odontophoridae > Odontophorus > Odontophorus gujanensis. The sequence goes on along the minus strand of VXAB01004326.1, from coordinate 14,605 downwards.
TTCAGGAATAATTGAGCTTCTGCATGACATCTGGGACTTCGTTACCCAAGTAAACATAGGTTTTCTTGTGCTAGTTCTGGCTGGCATGAAATAGCAAAGAAAAATCCAATCACGTCTCCCTACTTTTAGACATATATTTATCAATCTTTGCTAAAATTGCATGTCACAGATGCTAAGGTGCATCTTTTTTTCAAAATACAGATGAGCAGTAGGCAAACTGATTTTTTGTCAGGTCACTCCAGCATTGCTCATGTTTCATATGATCCGTTCACTGAATAGCTGAAGCACCAGAACTCAAAGCTGAACGTAACTTTTGCTTGGTTGAAGGACTGAAGAATTTTGATTTTACATACTGTGTTATCTGTGGTCTAAAAAAGAGATTTCCCAGGTGGAAACTGTATCTAGAAGTTTTGAACCAGAGACTCTTTGGAACGAAAACTTATAATATTTGGCATAAACTAAGTTTATACTAGTCTGCCTTTAAGTTATGCTTTTGTACAAATCAAGAACAATAAATGCATCTTGTCAATTTTTATTTAAAATATATTTTCTGCACACATTTCTTCTGTGTTTATACATACATAGTTGTCACAGTGATCCATTATTCTGTAAAGATGTGACAGGATCACCGTTGCAGGAGCTGTCAAAAGAAAAAAAAAAAAGTCTGGAATCCATGTAGCATTAAGACCCAGAGAGACTGAGGAGAAGCCGTTTCTTGCTCTTTTGCTGACAGCACTGCCTGGAGGACTCTCAAAAAATGGTATTTGAAAGTGAGAAGTTAACTGTCCAGGTACAGCTACCCCATGCTGCCTCGAGCGCACCATCAGCTGCATGTGATGATATAGGCAGTGTTCTTGCTCTGAAGAGATTAGTAGGGAAGATGTAGTTAAAACGAAGCCTGAGCTCTTAAGATATCCCCACATCTCTTGGCTACTGAGTGGAATATTCTCCCTTCAGTGCGGGAAGCCATTTCCAATGGACACGTCACATGTGGAAGTCAACTTTCATGTCCTGCAGATGATTACAGCTGGTGACCACAGTGATTTACTTATGCAGTTTTGTGGCAGGCACAAGGGTCCAGAATGGAGAAAGATGAAAAAGCATTTCTGAAAGCCCTGAAAATCTCCTCAGAGATTTTGCACAGTGCTAAGGAGCTTTCCACTTAGGGAAGAAAAAAGTTTGTATTCAAGAAGTAGACAAAAGATTCCACTGTGTGATGAAAACTTGTGTGGACTTCACCTGCAGCATCTCTATCAGACAGGAGAAGCACCCACAAAAGTTGAAGTGAGGTGTCCATGTTTCCTGCTTGCTGCAAAGCTGAGCTGTGCATTGCTACCCTAAAAGCAACTGGCAGGCACCCCGGAGACCATACCAACCTTCCTCTGGGGTGCACTCCTGCCAGGTCTCAGCCCCCAGTGAGCAGAGGTGCTAGCTCTCATCAGCTTAGCCAGAACGCTCCTAAATACGCTGGGAAAGCTCATAATCATTGAACTGATGCAGTGTGGTGCCTACTGGAGCAAGCAGTTCAGAATCTGCAAGCCAGAAGTACTGTAGCGGTGCCGGTGTTTTCATCCACAGCAGGTAGGAGACTTCCATCTGTATGTAGCTAGCACCATCAGCAAGTTGCAGGTTATCTAATGAAAGTATTCTTTCGATCCAAAATAAAATCCAACTTAAGACAACTCTGCTGATCAGAAACAAACCTTTTCCCCACTGCTGTCCTGCTGTTTTTCCTTGGTATTCATCAAATATTTGCCCCCTTTATGTATATATATATTTTGCTTTTAAAATAATTGTGGTTGTTCGTGCTGTGAACCTATTATAAAAAGGTGGTAACGTTGCTCAGAGAGCATCTAGGGTGAAATCTATCTGTAAATGCTGTGTTCCCTGTAATCTTCAGGGAAACTAAAAATCGAGGCAGCAGCGTGCTGGCAGGACATCAGATGAAGTTTCTGGCATGAGATAAACAACTGCCAGAGCAGCAGACTGGCATTTTGCTTAGTTTAAAATTATAGAAAAGAAAACAGTTTTGAGGCTTCCTATGTATTTCATTTCTTTATTTTTTAAAGTCTCAACAACAACAAAAGCTTCCTTCAGAAGCGTTAGCAGCAGTATCATCTCATCTGGTTGCTAAATGTTGTCACAGCAGTGTTAATTGCAGATGTTAACTGAGTTACTCCACTGTGAACTGCAGAGGTTTATGGACATCTCTGCAAGCACCCTGTCTGTGGACTGAGGAAATTATTTTTAAAAAGGGAATCTGTAGTAGCTGTGTTTGAGTAACCTGTGTAAGTTTATTTCCTATAGCAAGTTAATTACTTTCAGTGATTTAAACTTATTTTTATGAAATTATATTAGCAGTTACATTTTTCTTGCCTCTGAATTTTTTTGCAGGGGTTTAGGGAAAATTTATTCCTGTTTGACTAATGGGAAATACTAAGTATGGTCTCCAGTCTTAAGATTATAAACTTAACCTTAAAAGTGTTACTGTTAACCTTGAAGTAATAATACTCAATCACTCTCTTCTCATCTCTTCCTCCTTTGGGCAAGCATGTTGAACTCCAAGTGAAGTTTCAGAGTGATTGCTCAAACCTGGCTTCTTAAATTGTTTGCTATTTGGCTTTACTGTGCAGTCGGAAAGAGCTGCAGAAGTATTAGGGGTTAACTAGCTCACCCACTGCAAGTAAAAATCCTTTAAAATTTTTTTAGCATGATCACAGTGGCTGCCATGGGTCTAGTCTAGCCTTTTGCTTAAATATTTTACAATAAAAGAAAATTGAAAGTGTTGAAATTCCTTGCTTTCAGGATAAGTAAATATACGTTAGGTAAATAGTAATTTGAGGGGAGAACTTTCTTGTAAATCCAGTAAGAGTAAAAGCCTTATTATGATCCATTTTTGCCAAGTAATATACAAAATTGTAAAGCTGACCATATAAACACAAAGTTTTCACAGTGTGTTGATTTACTTTTTGCATTTCTTTCCAATAGAGCATTCACAGTGCTTTTTCAGTTCAGACTCACACATATGCACTGTGCTTCCAATATTTCAAGTGCTCATTGCTATGAAGAGTTTTGTTAAACAGTTCTAGTGTTTTTAAAAATAATTTTACTGTAAAGAAAGGTATTGTTTAGGTTGAAATTTCATTTAGGGCTCTGCTTTGCTCAGAGCTGTATTATGCCATAGGTATTTGAAGGTATTTTAAACTCACAGTTGATTGAAGAGTTCTTTCTAAAAATAGTGGCATTGTAATTACTGGTTTGGCACTACTCAGATTCCTCGGGACAGCATGTAAAAGGATGACAGTCAAGGGTTCCTCTGGAATGGCTACAGCCCATTGTAGTATCTGTGTATTCAAGTGCATAGCCTGAGGACTATGTGGAAGAATTCCTACACTCATTAACTAGTCTCCTTCTAAATTGATAATTGGAATTTTGAACTTATTTCTTTTGCGTACCAAATGCAGTCAGAGTACAATGCAAATGTAACCTGTGAAAAACAAATTAATGGTGGATGTATTCTGATGAATTTCTTCAAGACATGGTGAATACGAAAGGGAGCCAAGCTATGTTTATGTTTTTTCCAGACCTTCATTTCATAAAAGAAAAAGAAAATTGTTTTTTTCCTGATTTTTTTTTTTTTAACTTCCAAAAATTAATCTATCAACCATTTCTAGAGAAGTCCTGTCTTACTTAGAGGGCTTTTACTAAGCACTCGGGAGGTATATTGTTCCACTAATTTAACATATGTTTTTTTGCTGGCATCAACATAACCAGTTTTGAAATGTAAAGGCCAAAAAGCTCCACAGGACACTGGTCTCCTTTATGTTAGCCTGCCTTCCAAAAGCTGGCTGTCCTCTCCCTTTTGCTCTTAATCCTACATTTGTCACTCTTAGACAAATGCTGACCACCTGCACTGACTGCAACTATAGTATCAGAGTGAGATTGTGGTGGTGGTTTATTTTATTTTGCCATCTGGAATTAGAGCAGTCTGGTTTGCATGAAGAGCCAGCTCCCTTCAGTCCAAAGAGTTGATGGGATCACAGTCCCTCTCACACTGTGAATGACAGAAGGAAAAAAATCTCTTAACACAGTATAGAATCACAGAATCTCCTGAGCTGGAAGGGGCCCACAAGGACCATTGAATCCAACCCTTGGTTCCACGCAGCATCACCCAGAAGTCAAACCCAGCACTGTCCAAACACTCCTTGAGTTCCAGCAGCTTGGGACTGTGCCTGCTGCCCTGAGCATCCCATTCTATGCCCAGTGCCATGAGCCTCCCCTCAGCTCCTCTGCTTTGGGCTGAACGAGCCAAGGGACCTCAGCTGCTTCTCGTGCACCTTGCCCTCAGACCCTTTCCCATCTTTACAGCCCTCCTTTGGATGCTCTGTAGTAACTTGGTGTCCTTACATCGCAGCAGCCAAAGCAGCACCCAGTGCTGGAGGTGGGGCTGCCCAGCACAGAGCAGAAGGGACAGCCTCTTCCCCTGCCTGGTGGCAGTGCTGCACCTGGTGCCCCACAGGGTACAGCTGGCCCTTTGGGCTCCAGGCACACTGCTGGCTCAGGTTAACCTGCCATCAGCCAGCACCCTCAGGTTCTTTTCTGTGGGGCTGATCTCTTGGCCCCTGATCTGTACATGTATACAGGGCTGCCCCATCCCAGCTGCAAAACCCAGGACATGTTCTTGCTGAACTTCATGCTGTTGTTGATTCCTCTGTTTTCTCTAGATCTCTCTGCAAGGCCTCTGCCCTTGAGGGAGTCAGCAGCTCCTCCTAGTTTAGCGTTGTCCACACATTTACTTAGAATACCTTCAAGTCCTTAATCCAAGTCATGCTTTTCAGAAACCAGAGAGCTGATTACGAATCCAAGGATCAAACGTCCTTTGACTTTGGATTTATGGAGGTCACTATGGGGCAGAGGCTTTTTCTTCCCTGCACTGGTTCAGACTGTTGGGACAAAGCATGAGTCCTCACAGGGACACAGGTGAGTGCAGATCCAGAGAGATGGCAGCAGGGACTATTTATTGTAGTAAGGTCTGTGCCTTCCACAAAAGAAGGCTCTATCTGGCTTCAACTGGTTTCATCCTAAAGATATTTCCTGTTTCCATTGCTTGCAACAGAAGCAGCTCTTCTTTGATTTGAAAGCTCAAATTTTAAATCAGGAGCATTACAGTTTGATAGTTAGAAGTACTCATGTAATTGTGTAAATGTAGTCAATAAAAGAAGACTTTGCTGAGACATCTGATTTAATGGCCATGCTGACTGCAATCAGAAATTGCAGCTGAGTAATTTTTAAATAAGATTACTGTATGAATTAGCAAATAAATCTCTGAAGCCTCATAAATAATGCTAAGGAAGGAAAGTAATCTTGGGTGCAGCGCATGATAAGATACGGCAGTTCCATGCAGCAAATGCAACAAAAAAATGGAGCTATAGAACAGTTCTTGAGTGAAAATAACTGAAAGAAATAAGGACAGGAAAAGGCTTTGCAAATAGGAGGTGGGACCGTGAGCTGTGCTGACCACTGGACGTACAAAAGGGGACACTTTTAGCTTAAAAATTAGACTATGATAACGTACCCAGGAAAAATGACTATTCATCATGAAATAGATTACTGTTACAACATTGGATGTGTTTTGGCTAATTATTTTAGGTTTTGAAAATCTATAGCGCACAAACACAAAAATAATTTCTGTGTTTTTCTTGCTTTATTTATTTGTTTTATTTGGACTGCTCTCTGAAAAATGAAGGTTTCTAACCACCATTTATCTGTGTGAAAATGTTGATTGTTTTTTTAATTTTTTTTTTCTTTTAATGGCCGAATCTTGTGTTATGGCTAAGAACCATTTATTTCAACAAGGAGGGTGTTTTTTTTCTGTTTGTTTGTCATTCCAGGTGTGATGTGAAGTTTCTGAAGTTTATTTAGGATAATAAAAATATTCTCAACTATCTTGTTAGCTTTGGCCAAGCCGATGTAGGTTCATTCTTGAGTTTATTCGCAGTTTAGTGATATTATCAGAAAAAAAGAACAAATAAGAGAACAAGAAGAATTTCTGGACCTGGTCCTCTACTTAAAAGCAGACCTGGTTCTTTATCAGGAAAAAAACAAAACAAAAAACCACGACTACTGGATATCCAAGTCAGATATAGAAGTCAAATGTAGAATTCCTTACAAGTTTTCAGTATTGTAACTGAGGTGACAAGTTTCTTATAAACTTTTAAGACCTACAGCAGAAGATATTTAGTACGCTGGACCATAATGAGTCAGTAGTTCATAGAGCACGACATTTTTCTGCAATGAGTCTGCAACACTCAGGAGACTGCTGTTTATTATCAGCATTGCAGGGAGGAAGAATAATTCTAATAATACAAAGTAAATATATCATCTTAGGAAGATGCTTTTTTTTTCCTTTGAACAACATAGCCTTGAGGACATCCACAAATCCTGATCAGCAAGGCTGCGTTTTGTATCAGTGACTGAACATTTCTAATTGCAAGGGCTGGTACAGTATGGAAGGGGAATACTTTGTAGAAAAACAAATTCCTGAGGGATGTGGTGTGGAGTACTGGTACCCCTGGGTCAGTCAGTGTTCGTGCCCTTGCTAGGCTATGGTTTGGGTTATTCAGCATGTTTGAAAGCGCATATAGTTTTACAAGTTTTTGTAGCGGGGATGCAGGCATCCAGAATCTAACAGGTATATAGGTGCATCTCCCTCATTTTTGATGATTACTTGATATAATTTTATACCAAGTTCTTTGTTTTTAAAGAATTTCAGGCACTGAGAATATAGAGTGCATATTTATTTCTAAGCTTTAAGTAGAACACATGTGGTGTATTTTTTAATCTTTTCCATACGTTTCAGTTACGTGGTCACAAGACTGTATATCAAATACAATATCAAGGTTTTCTATCTTTCTACAAGCTACTTTGTTTCATCTGAATTTGGTATATGTCTTTCACAAAACACTAAATGGGGAAAATGTGCTTCAAGCATTAAGATGGTGTATGTCCTTTTCTCTATTTACACTGCATCGCATTTCACTTTTTTTCTTTGAGGCAGGGAGAGTGGTTACGACATGTGCTGAGAGTATGACGGGCGTTTTGTCGTGCCTGGCTTCAAGGATTGTACTGTAACGTTTGACCGCTCACAGATACGCATAATTATCTACTCAGTTGAATACAGGACTGCTCTGTTGTATTTCCTGCTATTCAAAAACATTTGGGGAAAAGATATTTCTGTGTATAATTTTATTTTCCTACTGATCTCTATTTTGTTTAAGACCATGTTTCATCATGAAATCACTTAAAATAAATCTTCTTAAAAAATCCACTTTGGAAATCAACTCTTTTATTGTGTCTTTGAATATATCATAATGTTTGCAGCAGTTTAAAACTTTTAGAGAAATCAAAAAATACTCTCTCACGTCACCTTTTCTAAGTGAATTCTGGTGGCCTGTGAAATCTGAAATACTGCAGATCATCACTTGCAGCAGAAGAAGGAAGGATTCTTCACCAAAAGCAGTGGAATTCTAACAAGAACTACATTTGAAACAAAGGCTATCGTAAATTCAACTACAGTCAACACGCTGAAGATGCCTACATCTCTCATAAGGCTCTCTGCTTTTGAATGGAGTACCAGAATGGACAACAACGTGCCTTATGGCAGTGGCTTAATACACAGCGCTGTAATGTCATAGAAAAAGATCTTCAGGGAAGAAGATATTGTTCAGTCTTTCAAAAAAGCCAGTGCCTCCTGCTGAAGATTTCCTATTGCTTTGGTAACAGGTGAGACTAGCTGCTCTGGAAGGTCCTGGTCTTTCTTCAGATATTTCTATTATTTTAAAACTTTTCTGGACAGTTATTTTGCAATCTCTTGCTTCTAGCAGATGTGTGATGTTACCTAGCCTAAATCATTAAAGGGAGCTATGTGGTGAAAGGAGAGGCTCTGAGAACACCTTTCAGAGCCTTTGTCCTACTTCTCAATTTTATACTCCTAAGACAGTTTCACCCAGATCATTGATAACTGGCGCCACATGTTGAGCAACTGCACATTTTTCCCTCAGTGTGAGGACTGGGGTTTGTACAAAGCTCGTGCCAGGTGATGCTGAGGCCATTCTGCTAAGGAGTCCCTGAAATACAGATTGTTTGCCAGTTGGTTTGAGGATTGCCTTTTCTTACTCATTTCCCATGTGCAAATGTTGTAGCACTTTTGCAGAGATTTTGACAGGGGAAAAATGGATTTTTTAAGTGGTCTATGTAAATGAGAATCATGGTAATTCTTGTGGGATGGGGGAGAGTCTGTATTCAAGGATTAGATCATTTCCAAAACTGAAGGCTGCAGGAACTGCAAGAGATAGCATGCTGATTCTGAGGGGTCTGTTGCATTTGAGCTTTGAGTATTTCATATTGTTACTGAGCATGTGGGACCAGTGAGGTTGCTTCAGCTTAAGGTGTTCTCATAGATGTCTGGGGCATGGATTAATCTCTGTAGTGTAGTGGGGTTTTTGTGTGTGTTTTGTTTGCTTTTTTTTTTGCTGTTGTTTCTCTTTTCTGGATGTTATCCCTAAGAGAGAAACAACATTTGGTATTGGTAAGTACAGGAGTACCACCTGTAAGACAGGCAGCTTTATGCTGTAATCCAAGAGGCATGGAATCAGTGTGTTTTTTGGCTTTCCTCCCCTATGTGGTACTCTGGCGTGCCTGATCTGTGCTCTTTCTCCAAGCAAACAGCTGCAGGTATTCATACAACAGCGATCATGCACTGCAGGAAGTTGCTGCTGATGCTTGGAGGCTGGAGTAGCAGTGACAGCACGTAGGAGATGTGGATCTTTCCCCATGACTTCTGAAATTTGGGACACTGAAGACCATCAGGTAAGGTTTCATTCTGCTTTGCTTAAGTGTGTACTGCCCTGTGGAGTGGCTGTGCCACAAAGCTAACTAACTGATTGCTTGGTAGAATTATTCATTTGCTTTATGGTGTGGGGTTTTTTTTTGAGGCCTTTTTGGTGCTACAGATCAGGGTATTGCCTTGTAAAGATGTTGTGAAAGAAGGTACTACAAATGAGTTAAAGAAGGCCCAGCCACTCTCGGCTTCAGTCTCTGTGGTTCTTAATGTCATTCAGTTGTTCTCCTCCAGTAACCAAGCTATCTGCTGAGCTTGGAAGCCTGCTCTCTGTTCACTCCAAATCGCATCAGTTGTGACCAGCCTGAGGTGAGATCAGCATTTCTTGGGGGACCTGCACCTCTAACCAGAGGCTGGCTTCCTACAAGGCTTTGCACATCTTTGTGCAATGAAAAATGGATCAAGAAGAAATAGTTCAGACCACGAAAGCCTCTAAAGACTGTAAAAAAGCCAACTTGGTGATGGGTAGATAACAGTAACTCCTTCTCTTGCTTTCCCTAGTTAAGAATGGGAACTGTGCAGCTAACACATTTGGGATAATTAAAAATTAGCAATTAATGACCATATGCACACATTCGCAACAAGCTTGGCTGATGATCCTGTTGGTGTGACCTTCACCCTGCCGTCTCCCTTCCTCCACCCTTTGCCATTCTCTGTGTCTAATTAAAATTCCAAAGTCTTCAGGGTGGAGCCCCGCCAATTACAGCCTTCTCCAAGTGCCACGCGTTGCTATGGCGTCATGGTATAAACAGAAAACGAAGACTACAGCAATACACCCGTGTCACAGAGCATTGTGCTCTTTTATTTGGTTTTCAGGACTGGAGAAGTGAGTAGAGCAGATCCTGCCCTTGGAAGGCGCTGAAGGGACACACAGGCAGCTAAGGAGGCAGACATAAGCACCGTCTTTTGCTTTTTGGCACCGCGTGCTGTAATAACCTAAAGCATCTTAATTGCAGCGATCGTTCAGTTTTTCTCCTGTGGCACACTCGGTATGTTGGGAATGCTGCTTGCTTCTCATACCGCACAGCGTTTCTCAGCAAAACCCATCTCCTCTCCGCCTTGTATTCGCGTTCTGTTTCAGCCAAGCCATCCGAAGCCGCGTTGTAGCGCAGGCAGCGGCCAGGCTGGCACCGCACGCGGATGGCAGAGCTCGGAGGGGCTTTTGTTAGAGAACTTCCCCAGCTCAGAACGCGAGAAGCGGCGGGAGGAGGCGATGCGGGTGTCCCGCGCCGCTGACCGTTACCGCCGCGCCGCCTCGGCCCTTCCCTGCTGTCCTGCTACCGCCGCACGCCCGCAGCCGATGCTATCGGTGTAGGAGCGGCTCGCTCCGCCGGGCGGCGGCGGAACAAAACATCTCCCCGGGGCCGAGG
>VXAB01004325.1:0-15322 GCA_013399175.1 Odontophorus gujanensis | reverse complement strand
GAAAACAGAGCAACCTGTTTGGGCAGAGCAGTGGCCCTTTACGAAAAGGAGTTGTTGCGTTTACATGAACTAATTAAAGACTGGCTGCCAGACACTTGATGCCTACTACCAGCCCTTGGAACACTCCCGTCTTTGTTCTTCTCAAGAGCTCTAACTGGAGGCTTTTACAGGATCTGCACACTGTCATCACTGCAATTGATCTTATGGGGATGTTGCAGCCTGGTCTCCCCTCACCTTCAATGTTACCCTCGTATTGGCCTATAGCAGTGATCAATTTAAAAGACTGTTTTTTTACCATACAACTTCATCCAAAAGATACACCATGATTTGCTTTCTCAGTGCCCTCCATCAACCAATGAAGCCTTGCTCAGAGGTAACACTGGGCTGCTTTACCACAAGGAATGCTTAATAACCCAACACTATGCCAACTGACTGTGATAAATGCTCAAAGGAGACCCAGATCTAACCTCTAAAAGACAATAAACACCAAAAACACTACAGTGCTTAGACTCTGTAATAACATTAATTGCAACCCCAATACAGTCATCACGTTTGTTTGTCATTTCCAGAGCTCTTATAATACTATCAAGCTCCTATCAACCATATAGTTTGTTATGTCAATGGGATGCCTCAAGATCGTCTCATCATCCTTGAATGGATATTTTTACCACATACATTTTCAAAAACCTTCACATCATGAGTGGAGGTGTGTGCAGTGCTAATACAGTGAGGTCAACATCGTTTGAAACTTTTACAATACACTTCTGATCCTGATTGCATCTACATACCTGCTACTAAAGAAGATTTAGATTTAGAGTGGACAAATCTCCACTCATCCCCGCAGACATCAGTTACTGGATAATTTATGTGATCTGTCCCTTACTAGAAATATTTTAATTTCACATGTTCCAGTACCTAATGCTGTTACTGTATTTACAGATGGCTCTGACAGAATACACTGAGTATTGGTTCTCTGCTGTGCAACTGCTACATGATGGCAGTCAGACATGCATGTCATCGATGGGTCACCTCAAGTTGTAGAGCTTGCTGCGTTGGCTTGAACTTTTCAAAGTTTTGCAGAACAAAAGCGTAATATAATTAGTGACTCATTGTATGTTACAGGTATCTTTCAGTGAATTGAAGGATCTTAAGCACGTTAACAGCCTTGCCTCATTTGCTCAGTTTAAGCAAGTTTTTCACTACGTCTCTCACCATACTTTCCCTTATTTTATTACGCATATTCGATTGCACACTGCATTGCCTGGTCTGTTAACTGAGGACAGCCATAAGGCCGATCAAGCCACAGTTGCCTTTGCCACCTGTAATTATTTCAACAGGCGCAACACTCCCATCAATTTTTCCATCAGAATAGGAGAGACTTACAGAAACAATTCCAATTGACAGTGGATCAAGCCTGCCAACATTTTTCTAATGTGCCCAGACTGACAGGCTGTCAAAGGTATAAGGGCTGGTTCAGCCCAGTTCCGTGACAATTGTGGGAATACAAAAAGTATATTTAGAGCTGCAGCTGTGGAACAGGATAAACAGCATGAGAAAGGAAGGCTGAGAACCAAGGACACTTCCAGAAGAAGAAGAAAACAAGTTCAAGTAAGCTTCACGATAGCAGACCCCAATTGGAGGAAGAGTGCATGGCTTGGAAAGACTCCCAGCCCTGNGAAGTCAATGGGACATGGTTTTGCAGGCACATTGTCAATTGTGGCCTGCAAATTGGGCATAGGCAGTAACCTGTGCCCCTAATTTGGAAAACAGAGCAACCTGTTTGGGCAGAGCAGTGGCCCTTTACGAAAAGGAGTTGTTGCTTTTACATGAACTAATTAAAGACTGGCTGCCAGACACTTGATGCCTACTACCAGCCCTTGGAACACTCCCGTCTTTGTTCTTCTCAAGAGCGCTAACTGGAGGCTTTTACAGGATCTGCACACTGTCATCACTGCAATTGATCTTATGGGGATGTTGCAGCCTGGTCTCCCCTCACCTTCAATGTTACCCTCGTATTGGCCTATAGCAGTGATCAATTTAAAAGACTGTTTTTTAACCATACAACTTCATCCAAAAGATACACCATGATTTGCTTTCTCAGTGCCCTCCATCAACCAGCGAAGCCTTGCTCAGAGGTAACACTGGGCTGCTTTACCACAAGGAATGCTTAATAACCCAACACTATGCCAACTGACTGTGATAAATGCTCAAAGGAGACCCAGATCTAACCTCTAAAAGACAATAAACACCAAAAACACTACAGTGCTTAGACTCTGTAATAACATTAATTGCAACCCCAATACAGTCATCACGTTTGTTTGTCATTTCCAGAGCTCTTATAATACTATCAAGCTCCTATCAACCATATAGTTTGTTATGTCAATGGGATGCCTCAAGATCGTCTCATCATCCTTGAATGGATATTTTTACCACATACATTTTCAAAAACCTTCACATCATGAGTGGAGGTGTGTGCAGTGCTAATACAGTGAGGTCAACATCGTTTGAAACTTTTACAATACACTTCTGATCCTGATTGCATCTACATACCTGCTACTAAAGAAGATTTAGATTTAGAGTGGACAAATCTCCACTCATCCCCGCAGACATCAGTTACTGGATAATTTATGTGATCTGTCCCTTACTAGAAATATTTTAATTTCACATGTTCCAGTACCTAATGCTGTTACTGTATTTACAGATGGCTCTGACAGAATACACTGAGTATTGGTTCTCTGCTGTGCAACTGCTACATGATGGCAGTCAGACATGCATGTCATCGATGGGTCACCTCAAGTTGTAGAGCTTGCTGCGTTGGCTTGAACTTTTCAAAGTTTTGCAGAACAAAAGCGTAATATAATTAGTGACTCATTGTATGTTACAGGTATCTTTCAGTGAATTGAAGGATCTTAAGCACGTTAACAGCCTTGCCTCATTTGCTCAGTTTAAGCAAGTTTTTCACTACGTCTCTCACCATACTTTCCCTTATTTTATTACGCATATTCGATTGCACACTGCATTGCCTGGTCTGTTAACTGAGGACAGCCATAAGGCCGATCAAGCCACAGTTGCCTTTGCCACCTATGTCATCGATGGGTCACGCAACACTCCCATCAATTTTTCCATCAGAATAGGAGAGACTTACAGAAACAATTCCAATTGACAGTGGATCAAGCCTGCCAACATTTTTCTAATGTGCCCAGACTGACAGGCTGTCAAAGGTGTAAGGGCTGGTTCAGCCCAGTTCCGTGACAATTGTGGGAATACAAAAAGTATATTTAGAGCTGCAGCTGTGGAACAGGATAAACAGCATGAGAAAGGAAGGCTGAGAACCAAGGACACTTCCAGAAGAAGAAGAAAACAAGTTCAAGTAAGCTTCACGATAGCAGACCCCAATTGGAGGAAGAGTGCATGGCTTGGAAAGACTCCCAGCCCTGATTGGATAATCGCCTGTATGCACGGTCGAGGACTGCTTTGGGAAGTTAAATTGTTGATATGTAAAGGCGAGTGGGAAAGTTACAAGAGTGAACTTGTGAAAGTATATAAGGATGTTAAAACCTGTAATAAACGATTTGGATTGTTCACATCTGAGCCCGTGCCAGAGACGCTGCAGATGGCACCCACTATGTGGTGCAAATCAAGCCGCGGCTGAGTGAGCCCGGTCTGGCAGCATCGCCCAACTGAACTACGGAGAGAGATTGTTTCATGTGCGGCCACACTGTTCTGCAGGATAGAAGGTAAGCAGTTGGGAACCATGGGGAGTTCACTATCGAAGGAGCAACAAGTAAATCTTGAAGTATTACAGTTAGTTTTAAAGTTCCAGGATCAACCTGTATCTAATTCAGAACTAGCTACTTTTCTTAACTGGATAAGCAAAAATGTCCCTGAACTTCCGAAAACTGGGTTCTCTCTTGATGGAGAGCTTTGGGACAAAATTGGCACAAAACACTGAGAAGCTTCTGTTACTAAAGACAGAATAGCTGCCAAACTTGTACCTGCTTGGGGCCAAATAATGGAAGGGCTTAAACAAATTGGACAAGGAAGAAGTTCTTCTGGCTATTCCCTATCGCCCTCCCTCCCACTCCCACCACTGTCCCCCAGTGCGGGAAGCAGCCCCTACCCGGACCCGATCCACAGCTTTGACCCCCCGCCCCCTGACCGGGGAGAAGAGAAATAGCAGCCACCCGCTGTGAATGTGAAAACCCGCTGCGAAAACATGGTAATATTTAGGATGGAAAATTACATCTCTCACCATTCTGCCACAGATCCTCAAAATAATACCTCGTGTACAGACATTGAATGATCTGCAAAAATTGTTAGGAACCATCAACTGGTTACGACCACTTTTGGGTATTACTACTCAAGAGCTGCACCCTCTGTTCCAGCTACTCAAAGGAGATCCGGATTTAACCTCTAAAAGACAGTTTACACCAAAAGCGCTACAGTGCCTAACTCCGTAATAACATCACTGCAACATTGATATAGCCATCGTGTTTTTTTATCACTACCAGTATCTCTTGTAATAATATCAAATTCCTATCAGTCATATAGCTTGTTATGTCAATGGGATACCTCAAGAAAGGATCCTGTCCTCTCATTATCCTGAATGGATATTCTTTCCGCATACCTTTTCATGAGAGGAGATGTTTGCAATGCTAATACAGCGAGGATCATTCACATCTGAGTCCGTGCCTGAGACGCTGCAGACAATTGGTATGGGGGGCCCACGGACCCACACCCAAGGAAAGAGGAGGGGGAAAAGGGAAAAAAGGAAAAGGGAGATGGGCCTAGAAACAAAACAGCGGCAACGATCTGAGGACGAAAGCTAATTTACTAAATAAGAAATCGGAAAGTAAAATAACACAATGTAATACAGTGAAATTGGAATTGAAGCTAATTAATCAAATAAAACGAGCAAGAGAGTGTCCAATAAACTGAAGGCCTTATGCTAAACGCTGAAGGCGAGACGGTAGCGAGCACCCACTGCTGAGTCGATCCCAAAGGAAAGAGAGAGTGTCTTGTGACACGCTAACAGTTTTTATCTTTCTCTCTGAGCAGAAATACGTAAAAATACAAAGCAACGCGAAGCCCTCTGGGGAACATAGTTCTTCTTTCTTCTGAGACAGGTACACTCAGAACTATCAATGATCCACAGAGCTGGAGCATTAACTCTTTAACTCTTAATGCACTACATGATGTTATGATGTGGAATACCAATGCCAAAAATCATAAAACCACGACACAGGCAATTTCCCCTTTGCCTCAAATAGGGAAGAATCCCTGAGCCGGTTTCAACTCCGGCAAACATATGTCAGTCATGTTAATGAATTTATCGGTCTAAAATATGTGCATGTAACAGTAGATAATTTTTCTTCTTACATGTTTGCCATACAAGCAAACACAGTCACGACGCCCATAAACATTGGTTTAGGATATCCAATGTCACTCTGATCTTCAAAAAGGCAAGAAAGAGGATCCAGGAAAATACAGACCAATCAGCCTCACCTCCGATCCTGGAAATGTAATAGAACAGCTTTTTCCATTGGCTCAACCCATCCACTGGATAGCATCTCCAGGCAATTGGAAGAGAAGAAAGTTACCAGAAGTAGTCAGCACGGGTTCACCACGGGGAGGTACTGCTCGACCAATCTGGTGGCCTTCTATGATGTCATCGCTGCCTGAGTGATGTGGGGAGAGCAGTGGATGTAATCTACCTTGATTTCAGCAGGGCATTTGAAACAGTCTCCCACAACATCTTTATAATCTTTTTATGTATCAGCATTCCTGGTTATCTGGAGAGGTCCCACAAGATTGGAGGCTTGCCGATGTGACTCCCATCTACAAGAAAGGCCGTAAGAAAGATCTGGGGAGCTACAGGCCTGTCAGCCTGACCTCGGTATCAGGGAAAGTTATGGAGCAGATGATCTTGAGGGAGATCACACGGCATGTGCATGGCAACCAGGGGATCAGACCCAGCCAGCACGGGTTCACAAAGGGCAGGTCGTGCTTGTCCAGCCTCATCTCCTTCTATGACTGGGTGATCAGACTGGTAGATGAGGGAAGGGCTGTTGATGTAGTCTACCTGGACTTCAGCAAAGCTCTTGACATGGTCTCCCACAGTATTCTCCTGGGGAAACTGACAGCCCGTGGTGTGGACAGGTTCACTCTTCTGCGGTTGAGAACTGGCTGGAGGGCTGTGCCCAGCAGGTAGTGNATTGTTTAGTCTGGAGAAAAGGAGGCTCAGAGGAGACCTTATTGCACTCTACCACTTCCTGAAGGGGGGTTGTGGTGAGGAGGGGGTCGGCCTCTTCTCCCAGATAACTAATGACAGGACAAGAGGGAATGGCCACAAGTTGTGCTGGGGAAGATTTAGATTAGATTTGAGGAAAAATTTTTTCTCTGAAAGAGTGGTCAGGCACTGGAATGACCTGCCTAGGGAGATGGTTGAGGCACCATCCCTAGCACTGTTCAAGAAGCGTTTAGATGAGGTGCTAAGGGATTTGATTTAGTAGCTTAGTGGGTAGGGATGGTGATAGGAGGATGGTTGGACTAGACGATCTTGTAGGTCCTTTCCAACCTAATGTATCTATGAATCTATGAATCTATGAAATGGTTCATATGTTGGTGCGACCTGTTTATTATTACAAATATTGACCAGAGAGATGGGGATGGGGAAGGCGGACACTGTTACAATAAGGGTGATGGGTAAGGGAAGGTGGGTGATAGGAAAGATAGGAAAGAAGCAAGAAATTGTACAACGCAGGGATAGTCACCAGCCAGGATCCTATGGGCGATCTGGTTGCAAGCAGCTCTGATGGTCCGAGGTAGAATAGCAGGGGTAGCAGGGTCGGAGTGAACAGCAGCATCAATGGGCAGACAGGAAGAATATGCAGGGTCCAGAAGAAATCAGCAGGTCTCAGGTAGCAGGGATCAGCTCGTGAGGATTCAGATGGCAGAACACCTGTCCTCATGGCAGTTGATCCATCTTTTATCCTCCATTTTTCCTACCTATGTAACAAATTCCATGCTACGGTGTCAGGCAAATATCACCCGAGATGGCATCTTCCCCCAGAGATGAGTTCCATAAAAGAGTGTTCTCCGGCTGTTGTGCTGCAACGTCTCTCTTTCATTGCCCCAAGACCATCTGCTGTGTTCCTTAGAGAAGGGATTTCACAACCCTTGGAATTGTTCATCAGGAAACTTTGAGGCAATGGTATAAAAAATAATAATCTCTTACAAAGAGCAATGCTGTAAAATGTGAACAGCTCACTTCCTACAGATACCCTACTGCTGGCTTGCGGATCTCATTAGAAAAGAGGAGTTTCTGTGTCCTCTAGACCCATTCCTTAAAACTGCACTTGTTTTAACTTTCACCTTTTAAGACCTTGGTAAGAGAGTAACCTCTGGCAAGCACCACTAGATGGAGATGTTTTCTCACGCTGTCCTCATTTGCCTGCACTACCTGGGGCTTTGCAGTTTGTTAGTGCATTTCCATTTTTCATGACTGCACATTAAGAAAGGGAAACGAGTTCAAGTAACTTTCATATATAAGAAAGCCTTACGTGTTTAATGTGTTTGTACATCAAATTGCACGTAGGAATTAATGATGTCTAGAGTTCTGTTGTTTAAACTTAAAGTACTGAATGGTTGTTACACAAGTGGTGAAAAAAGTATATATGTCAAACTACAAGTTTCTAAAGCTTTACATTTTCTTACCACCAGTTAGAAAAAGAAGCAGGTTATACATGAAGCACATAACAAGTATACTTGTTTTGTTGTTACTGAAAATCAGAGTACATGATATTCTGTCTTCTTTACAATTTTTACTGTCTCTTCTACACCCATTAACATAAATGTACATCCCAGACTTACTGTTGGGGCTTGTTTGTGACAGTAATGATAAAGAAGGGTGTGTATCTAACTCCAGGTGGAGAAATCATCTGCAAAATATTGTTGGCTCAGAAGCAGAAGTTTAGACAGTGAATTTGTTTAAATACCTACTAAGAAAGGCTTTATTCAGTAGCAGAGGTAAAATGTGGCATTTTACAATGCAAATACTTCTACTTTCATTCCAAAAGAACCAGGAACACTCTTACTACAATGCTGTGGTTTGTTTTACTGTTTGAAATTCTCTTAATTCTTATTGTGACTTTTAAAATTTCTATTATGTTATTCTGTTATGTTAAAGGCTATGAAATAGTAAAATAGAACAAAAACAGGGACAAGAACTATATTTTACATGTGCTCATTTGTAATTTCTTTGAAATCGGTTAAATATTAAGTGACTAAAAATTTGTTTATAATGTGTTGTCCTAAGTCAGTGATTCCTGCTGAGTCAGAGGCACACGGCTTATAAATCAGATCCTAAACACAGGTAGGTAAATCTGGGCAATATATAAAAACCCTGGAGTTGGCACATTTGAAACAGAAGCTTTTGAAGTAAACCTTTATAAATCAACTCTCTAAATCAAAGCAAAACCATTTTTATATGTCTTGTAGATCAGGGAAAGTTACTCCCCAAGCAACTTGCGCAGGTAAAGGTTCTGTTTTTAATATAGCTTGATGTGTTTATGCATGGAGATACTGCAGAAGAAAGTCAAGCAAATAACATAAAAAACTCTTAAGTACCAATCCAGAAAAACTTTGACACCAAATAGTTCAACAGTAGGATAATTCAGAAAAATGTCTGGACAAACACAAGGTAGGGAATGACCACACAGCAAATGACAACCAGCCAGGGGATTTTCACCTGCTATAAATTCCGCACAATTTAATTAGAGGAAAATTATGAGGCCTACAAGTAATGTTTCCTACCAGATTATGCAATGCTTATTAAGCTTTCAGCGTCAAAAATTGCACATTCATCTCTTGCTGGGAAACTTGTTTGAAAGCATTCATTTAGGTATACATATGTGCTGTGATTAAACTCTAGCTTTGCTGAGTTTGTTATGGCTTGAATTGCACTAGAGGTCAGGTAAAAACTCGGGGATTGTCCTGGCAAATGTGGTGTTAATGTTGAGATGATACTTAAAGGTAAGCAACTGACACATCACCACTTTATTATTTTGCAAGTTGTGGTAAAATAACATGGCTGATAGTTAGCAACAGGGTAGAACACGTTACTGTAAAAGGTCTCAGAAAAGAAAATCTTTCAGTAGCTCTTTATGTTTTGTAGTAGTAAACTGGACAGATACACCTCTTTTAAATTTGACTTTAGCTTCCAGGATTGGTTCTGTCACTGTAAGAACTGCAATATTTGTAAGGAGTGTTTGTGTATAATAATGTGTATGTATATGTATATGTATATATATATATGTATATATATATAGGTGTGTACATGAGTATATATATTTATATATATATGGCTACACCAGGCCATATATTAATAGGCCAATCTGTTGAAACAGTGCAAACATTTCAATTCTATTTACATTATACTTCAACCTTTATCTTCAGTGTGAATTACTGCCTTTCTGTAAATTCCAGATGTAACCTTCTTTCTTTCAAAACCAGTGATGAACCAGGTTTGAGCTTCATTTAAGATTGCATTTCCATCAAGGACCTGTTGAGTTTGTCAGAGACAAGGCATGTAACGGAGCCCAGAAGGAACCATAAAAGACCAGAGTACAGAGTATACTCATTTGAGTGTATCTCTCTACAGCATGAACTTTCAGAGAAGATTAATTGAATCTGGAATCTGCCTGTCTTTTAGAGGAAAAAAAAAAAAAACTGCAAGCCTTTCCTCTGTGATAAAGACTTTGCTGTAACTCATGTTATACATACAGTATAAATCCACTATGTTTTTTTTTTTAAATCCCATTCCAACAGAATGTTCCATATCCTAGTAAGGGAGAAGAGCAACTGTCCAAGAAATTCTGTAGATGTTTTGGTATTACCCTGTTTTATATGGCAATTTCCAAGTAGAAGATAGACATCTATACTATAGAAACTTTATTTTGTCTGTGTTTGAAAGCATGCATTGGTTACATGTACAGAGGTTTATGTGAGTCACAATTAAAGCTGTGTATCTGAATTTTATGTAAATGACTTGGTTTGTTGTTTTGGGAGGAATACTGAATGTTGTATTAAATCACTGAGTGATTTGATAGCATAAATATGTACTAATATATCTCTAATCTGTAACACATGAAATACAAACTTTTGAATGAAGGTAAAAGATGATACATGAAAGTGCTTTTGTAAAATGTAAAAACAGAAATACAGAAATG
This sequence comes from Odontophorus gujanensis, assembly GCA_013399175.1. Classification (NCBI taxonomy): domain Eukaryota; kingdom Metazoa; phylum Chordata; class Aves; order Galliformes; family Odontophoridae; genus Odontophorus; species Odontophorus gujanensis. The sequence continues at coordinate 5,093 of VXAB01004325.1, read as the reverse complement.
ATGGACTGTCTTTTTTCTTGTTATTTTTAAACTGCTCCTATGTTTGAAATGTATAGCCTATGTAGAAATGGTGAGCACAGAACTCCTGGACTTGAAGAGAATTTCCTCAATTCATATCCACTTAATTGATCCTCTTTGAACAGAAGGTCATAAAACTTTGGCTGATTGTTTCAAATAGTTTTCATATTATGATTCCATCAGGATGCTGAGAATTTGGGAGGGCCCCAAGAATTAGAGTTTATTTTAGTGAAACTGCCTTTCCTTCTGGGTTGTTCCTTCCCTTGTAGTGGATTTGTCCACATTGGTCAACTATAGCAGAGGTCTGGGACACTGGCTTATCCACTGCTATGTCAGTACAGCTAACTATTTAATGCTTTCTATCAGTGGGAGTGATTTTACCATTCCTGACTGTGGGGATAAGTGGGGTAATGGAAGGTTCCCCTTTGGTGAGGGAGGAGATGGTCTGAGAGCATCTATGCAACATCAGCGTATGTAAATCCGTGGGCCCCAATGGGATGCATCCATTTGTACTGAGAGAGTTGGCAGATGTAATTACTGAACCACTCTCTATCATTTCTGGAAGGTCTTGGAGAATGGGAGAAATGTCTGAAAACTGAAGGATATCCAGTGTCACTCTGATCTTCAAAAAGACAAGAGAAAGAATCCAGGAAACTACAGGCCAGTCAGCCTCACCTCCGACCCTGCAAATGTAATGGAACAGCTTGTACTGGATGACATCTCCAGGCAATTGGAAGGGAAGAAGGTTATCAGGTGTAGTCAGCACAGGTTCACCAGGAGCAGGCCATGCTTGACCAACCTGGTGGCCTTCTGTGATGTCATCACTGCCTGAGTGGATGTGGGGAGAGTAGTGGATGTTGTCTGCCTTGATTTCAGTAGGGCATTTGACACTGTCTCCCACAACATCTTTATAACAAAGCTGAGGAAATATGAAATAGGTGAGTGGAGGGTGAAGTGGGTTCAAAACTGTCTGACTGATAGAGCTCAGAGGGTTGTCATTGGTGGTGCAGAGTCCAGTTGGAGGCCTGTACTTAGTGGTGTTCCTGAAGTGTCAGTTCTGCATCTGGTCCTGCTCAACATCACCAATGGCCTTAATGAGGTGATAGGGTCCACCCTTTGTAAGTTTGATGATGATACAAAGCTGGGAGGAATGGTTGACATGCCGGAAAGCTGTCTTACCATTAAGCAAGACTTGATCAGGCTGGAATCTTAGGCAGAGAGGAACTAGATGAGGTTTAACAAGAACAAGTGTAGAATCTTGCACCTAGGGAGGAATAACCACATGCACCAGTACAGGCTGGGGGATGACCCACTGGAGAAGAGCTCTGTGGAGAGGGACCTGGGTGTCCTGGTGGCCAAGAAGGCCAATGGCATCCTGGGGTGCATTAAAAAGAGTGTGGCCAACAGGTCGAGGGAGGTGATCCTCCCCCTCTACTCTGCCCTGGTGAATACTCATCTGGAGAAGTGTGACCAGTTCTGGGCTCCCCAGTACAATCAAGACAGGGAACTCCTGGAAAAAGTCCAGTGGAGGGTTACAAAGATGATAAAGGGCATGGAGCACCACTTTTGTGAAGAAAGGCTAAGAGACCTGGGTCTGTTCAGCCTTGAAAAAAGAAGACTCAGAGGGGATCTGATCCATGTCTATAAATATCTAAGGAGCAGGAGGCAAAGGTTCAATGCCGTACTCTTCTCAGCTGTGTGTGGTGATGAGACGAGGGGAAATGGCCACAAACTGATGCATAGGATATTCCACACAAATGTTCATGGGAACTCATTCACAGTGCAGTGATGGAGCACTGGCACAGGCTGCACAGAGAGGTGGTGGAGTCTCCTTCTCTGGAGATGTTCAGGACCCACCTGGACGCCAACATGTGCAACCTGGGCTAGGGAGCTGCTTTGGCAGGGCGTTGGACTCGATGATCTCTAGAGGTCCCTTCCAGCCCCTACAATTCTGTGACTCTCTGATTCTTTATTTCATTCATTTTACATACACTGTTTTCTGCCTTTTCTTTGGACCATGATTCATTTTCTCTTGTGATAAAAATGTGTGTAGCATGTTACATATCATGTCTGACCAAAGATTTTGGACTTCTTCCTCATACAAGCAATGCTGATCAATTAATTGCTTGTGACACGAGATTACCAGATTGTAGATTAATTAATCTTTGATTGCTGTTTCTGCTTGTTCTGTTTCTCCCACATATTCAGATATAAACTGAATCTCACAGCTATGTAAGAAGTTCCTCTTTGTGTGCTTTTTCTCAATAAATATATATAAAAGCAGTTAAATTTTTATTTCTAAGTAATGAATATTTGATGACCCTTGAGAAATAGAAAGAAAACATCCTTGACACCAGGACCTGAGTCTATGCCATTGAATGATTTATGGCAAAGGGAATTCACCTCTGGAAACTCTGAATCCACTTCAGTTCTCTAAATTTCCACTACCTGATTGGAGCTGACCTATTAATTTTCCTGCTCCACTGAAATACTTCGGTGCAAACTGTTTACTCACCCAGACAGAGGGAGTCTGGACAGCTCTTCGTTCACCCAAGCATAGTCCTTCTCTACAACTGTACTAGCAGGACTATTGTTACATGTCAGAAAAAAATTACCGGATGGTGGATGGAAAGAAGACACCAAACTAGAGCAGTAGAATGATGCAGACAACTTTCTCCTACTACTAAACTAAACAGGAATATTTTGTTGGTCTGAAGCCTTTTTTGGACATGTCTTAGCAACAACTAAATGCCCAAATGGAGTTACTCAATTTAAAAATTAGTGTAAAAATTAGTGTATTAGAAGGCGAGATGGCTAGGGAGCACTCGCTGCTGTGTGGATCTGCAAAGAAAAAAGAATGATCTTGTGACTGGTCAACAATTTTTTCTTTCCCTCTGAGTGGAAAACGGAAATACACAAAGCCATGCAAAGTCCTCTGGGGTACATACTTCTGAGACAGGTACACCCAGAACTATCAATGGCCCATGGAACTGGAGCATTCACTCTTTAACTCCCAGTGCAGTAGATGATGTAATGATGTGGTATACCAATAACAAAAGATCTTAAAACCATGACACTCCTGTTGCTCCAGCTGAGAAAGTCTCAGCTCCAAAGACCACTATGTCCTTCCCCATTGTCTCCTGAGTTGGTTGCAGTCTTTCCCCAGGAGTCATGAGCAGTCCTCAAATCCCAAGGTGTGACACTATTGTCCATGCCATGGTTGGTCATCTCCCCGTGGGACTGCTCACCTCACTTCTGGAGTTTGGAAAGTAGGGATTTGCCTGCACGTAGGAGTTTGGAACATGCCCTCTTTAGGCACAGGAGGATGGGGCTGAAACAACCACAGTTGCTGAATGGTGGTATCTGTGGCTCTGGACTCCTGAGCGTGGCTGATTCACACCTGGGCAACCGCTGTGCTTGTGACGGCAGGGTCCTGGTAGGGGTCTGCTGGGACAGAAGCATCTTCTGATTGACTGCAGTGATGCCTACCATATCTCGGTACACACGGACCCCCTCTGGCTGCTGGGCAGCAGCAGCAGTTTGATTTTGGCCTCTCTCCCTTTTGGCTCCTTCCTCAGGTGGATGCTTCTCTCCCACAGCCACGTCTCCTCCTGTGCCTGGTGCTGCACCTTCCAATGGAGCTGTAGTCCAGGTGCCTTCACCTCCAGACACACTGTAACATGGTGCTTTGCTGTACTTGGGGCAGTGCCCCCTGGAGTTGACTGTGTCCTGACTGCATCCCTTGTTCTTCACCTCTCCTCTTCAAGAGATGAGACAAGTCTTGGTTTATCTAAATGTTACTCCAAGAAGCAGCGGATGCAATATTCACACCACTACAATTAATCATCTATGCACAGAAGCTTCTTGTCAGGAGGTACAGCAGTGCTCTGTACAGCACCACTACCACCAGGACACTTGTTTTCTGTGCTCTGCATAGTGTGGCCATGAGATATTCTGCTTCTGGATCTGGCCTTGGTTGCCCCTCATTGTCCTGGGACCAATCCAGCCACAAAGCCAGCAGCTGGTTCCGCAGGTTTTCAGACATTGTGCTGAGTCTCAGCGTCTCTGTAAGTGCTTTGAGCAATTCTTCCATGCTGGTCCCTGCAGATTTTGGAGGTTGTGGCGTAGCTCTGGGAGTACCCGTACTGGAAAAGTCTTCTCTTTGCAATGAATTACTTCCTGAAGGAGCTGTCCTGCCTTGTGACAACTGTGGGATCCCCGTGTTGCCTGTGATGAACAACATGGTGGTGGTCTCATCGTTCTGTCCTGCCTTCTCCCGAGGACCTTCCTAGTTCTGTGGTGCTGTCTGGTCATCCTGGATGCAAAAGTAGGGGCGGAATCACCCCTTTTTTTCCCTGGGTCCTGCTCCTTTGTGCTTCTGCAAGGCTGGGTCTTATTTCTGGCCAGACTGCTGCTGCTTTCCATTATCCTGTATTTCCTTTTGACCTGGGGTCTCTCCACATCTTCATGAGGCACCTCTTCTGCCACTCTCACAAAAGCTGCTGGTAGAAAGTGGACAGGCGTCTGAGTTCCTCGTGTGCATGTTTCCACAGGGGCTGTGGACTCTTGCTGCAGGCCAGGGGGCTGCACTGCTGTCTTCCTGGCGTGAGTGTGCTTGAACCAGTGCGGTTTCCTCACCCTGGGCACCACCTCTGCATTGGGCTCTGATGGTCGCTGAGGGATCTGAGGAGGTGATCTTTCCTTCATAGTCCCTTCTCCACTTGTTGGCAGGTACACTTCCTCTTCTGGTTTCTTTTTTGGTATGACTCAGGCCCAGGTCTCCTGTACTTCTGGATGCTCAAGAGCATCAGAAAGCATGAGGTCAGGCTGGACCGTGGCAGCATGACACAGGCCTGCTCCATGCAAAGGAGTGGTGAATGACAACTGTGAAGGGCAGTTGCCTTCACCTGCCTTGGCATAAGTACAGGAATTTTCCTTGGGAGAGTGCAGAAGAGCCTGCGAAGAACAGCTGGCTTCTGTTGCCACAATGGCAGCAAGGGAGTTGTCGCTCAAAGAGGACAGAGAGGCCCTCAAAGGGTAACCAGATCCTACTTCCTTTACAGGAGTGAGGGACA